>CM060311.1:68876918-68899418 GCA_030674185.1 Monoplex corrugatus | reverse complement strand
ATACCTATGGTCCACGAGCCTTCTCTGTTTCTGGTCCACTCTCCTGGAACAAACTTCCTCTCTCAGTCCGCCAGCAACCTACTTTTGTCTTCTTGAAGTCCGCTCTCAAAACTCACCTTTTCTCCTCTGCATAAAATCCTAACCTCACTCACCCCCCCCCCCCCCCTGCAGCCTGTCTCCGCTCGGAGGGGAATCACATTTTTATAATATATAATTGTGTAAGGTGTGCTCTCTGTGGTTTTCCATTGCTTTTATTCTTGCTTTTATTGCTTTTATTCTTTCTCCCCATTTGTAGCCATGCGCGCGCGTGTGTGTGTGTGTGTGTGTGTGTGTGTGTGTGCGTGCGTGCGTGCGTGCGTGTGTGTGTGTGTGTGTGTGTGTGCGTGCGTGTGTGTGCGTGTGTGAGTGCGTGCGTGCGTGCGTGCGTGTGTGTCTGTTTCAGCGCTTAGATTTGATTTTATCAAGATTTTGCGCTATATAAATAAATTATTATTATTATTATAATTGTCAAGATGTGGCGTCATACAGATACTGAAATTAGTATCATTAATATAACATGAAAGTCAGCGGGCCCAAAACAGAGGTTATAAAAGTGAGCAGAAGCCGAGGCAAGCTGGAATTATAGGTCAACAACGTGGAACTAAAACAAGTTGAAGAGATCAAATACTTAGGAAGCACCTTTACGCAGAATGGCATCATAAATAAGGAAATTGAAGCAAGAATCGAAAAAGCAAATGCAGTGGCATCAGCCAGCCACTCGGCTATAACATTCACACATACATATGGATACAAAGCGTCAAATAATAAACTCTATTTTTACACTAGCGCTTTGTTATCAATGCAAGACATGGATACTTAACCAAAGACAAAAAAGCAAAATAACAACTCATCAGATGAGGTGTCTCAGAAAGACAATGAATGTCACACGTCGAGGCAAGACCAGAAATGAAGTCAGAGACACCGTTGGAACTGTAGCCTACCATGCCTAGAATCTATAGAAAAACAAAGGTTGAAATAGTTCGGTCATCTCATGAGGCTTCCAAGCGAACAGCCAGCATACAAAACTTGTAGCATGAAAAGGCGTGGATCCAAAGGAAGAGGCTGTCCTCGGAAAAGATGGATATGGTTTATAGCGATACTGATGAATCTATGGTTGTTGATAAACAATCAAATGGGGCAGCAGTCCACAACAACAGCAACAACAACATAGATCAACCTATTGTTGACACAGAAAGGCAAGAAACGTGGGTGCACAACCTTGCTGATTTTCCACGTGTTCCAGATTTCACTGGTAAGTTTCAGTTTGTTTATATTCTTACGTTGTCAGAGGCACGACTTTTCCGTACATTTTCATCACCTACCCATCAAAAGAGACATCGTGTGTGTGTGTGTGTGTGTGTGTGTGTGTTCATGGGGGAAGGATGCATGTGTTTGTCAGGCTATCAGTGTGTGTATTTTTTGTACGTGTCAGTTTGGGTAGGCTACTATCCCATAGTCAAGTTGTGAATTATAGAGAACTGGTGTAGGAACAGAATTAGTGCAATAAGAGTATAGAAAAAATGTATATATGTGAGTTTGAGTCTGTGTGTGTGTGTGTGTGTGTGTGTGTGTGTGTGTGTGTGTGTGTGTGTGTGTGTGTGTGTGTGTGTGTGTGTGTGTGTGTGTGTGTGTGTGTGTGTGTGTGTGATAAAAAGGATAAAGAAAGGAAAAATGGGAAGTATGTTTATGATTGTTTAGAGCCCTAAATTTCTGCACAGATCTAAAAGCACTGGCTGAAATGTGTGTATATATATATATATATATATATATATATATATATATCTTTGTGTGTTGTGTGTGTGTGTGTGTGTGTGTGTGTGTGTGTGTGTGTGTGTGTGTGTGTGTGTGTGTGTAATGGTGCAATACCATAGTAATAGTCTTGTGAAATGAAGGCCTCACACACACACACATGTGTGTGTGTGTATATATATGTGTGTGTGTGTGTTTGTATGTATGTATATAGATAGATATACATATATATAGAGAGAGAGAGATGGGTAGATGGATAAATCTATGTATAGATAGAGAGAGAGACAGAGAAATAGACTTCTTTTTTTTCATAGTTTTACACAAAAAGGTTAGCACAAATTACAATACATTATTATTTTGTGCAGGTGTACCTGGTTTGAAGGTTGATCTGGGAGAGGATCCGAAGCCCATTGATGTCTATCGGCTCTTCCTAACCGACACCATTCTTCGTCGCATTAGGAGAGAAACAAATATTTATGCGGCATCATGTATCAAAGCAGAGGAGGAAAAGGGCCCACTTCCAAGTCGAAACGTCTTTGCCAGGCCAGATATGAAAACAAAGAAAAAAGTAGATGAACTGAAGAAGTTCCTGGCCATCTGCCTTCATATGGGACTGGTGCGGAAACCCAGGATCACAGACTACTGGACTGTGCATCCTGGGGCACATTCATCTCATGCCACACAGCTGATGCCACGGGAGCGCTTCATGGCAATAATGAAGTTCCTGCACCTGAACAACAATGCGGACTTCATTCCATATGGCCAGGAGGGCCATGACCCCATCCACAAAATCCGACCTTTCCTGTCTCACCTTCAGGAGAGATTTCAGGAGGTGTATTATCCTGAGAGAGAGATATGTGTAGATGAGGCCATGTGCCCTTTCAAAGGTCGCTCTCGCTTCCACGTGTACATGAAAGATAAACCCACAAAATGGGGTTTTAAATTTTATGAACTATGCGAAAGTGAGAGTGGGTATGTCTACCGGCTGGAAATGTTTTGTGCCCAGAGAGAGATCAACAACAAGCCCTATGATGTGGTGATGCGGCTGATGGCATCACTTCTGAATAAGGGCCACCACCTTTACATCGATAATTATTATTGTGAGCCCAAGATATGTGCCACTCTCGCGGCATGTGATACAACGGTGTGCGGCACTGTGCGGAAGAATAGGAAGGAGATGCCCCGTGACCTGGCAGACCATCAGCTACAGAGAGGTCAAGTGGACTACAGGAGGAAGGGCAGTGTGGTGTGCTGCAAGTGGAAGGACAAGAAGGAGGTGCTCACTCTGTCCACCATGCACAAACCTGTCCTGGAAAGAGTCCAGGCCAGATATGAAAACAAAGAAAAGCCAAAGGCTATCATCAGTTATATTCAAAACATGGCAGGGGTGGACCAGAGTGATCAACTCATCGCTTATTTCCCCATGCACCGCAAGACCATGAAGTGGTGGAAAAAGCCCTTCTTCCATCTTCTCACCCTGTGCGCCATTCAGACTATGATCCTGCTGAATAAGCACAGGAAGAGCTGGAACAAGAAGAGAATGCCACTTGAAGATGTCATCAAGTCTCTCCTCCTGGATCTCCCACCCACTGAAATTGTGCCTCCTGTCGCTGCTGCTGCTGGACCAAGGCATCCTAATTTCAGGCTGAAGGGCCGACACTCCAAAACAGCTTCCATCCACCCCGACACAACCCAAACCACGAAAAAAACTGCCGTGTGTGCTACGCTAAAATGAAAAAGCGTGGTGCCACTGCAAAAGAACTGAAAAACAAACGGCCACTGACCAACTATTGGTGCCCTGATTGTGGTGAGGCACTGTGTGTGGATCCATGTTTTACAGACTATCACACAAAAAAAGACTACACAGAAGACTGATTTTCCTAAACAGTAATCACTTTTCACACACACACACACACACACACACACACACACACACACACACACACACACACACACACACACACACACACACACACACACACACACACACACACACACACACACACACACGAGTTATAGATGTGTAATATGTGATTGTAACAACAACAACAAAATGCAAGAAATGTGGGCGTCTTCAGAGAGAAGACCATTTTCTTGTGGAAGCGGCTATGTACTCTCCATCGTCTTTATTTGTAGTGAACTTCATAACACAGAAACTGAAAACATCAAAGTAAAATGGGTTCACCTTTTGTGAGGAGACAGTTTTGTGCTTGGTGAGACAATGTACTTTCCATCATCTATATCTGTCATGAACTTCAACAGAAACTGTGAAAACATCAAAGTAAAATGGGTTCACCTTCTGTGAGGAGACAGTTTTGTGCTGGATGAGACAATGTACTTTCCATCATCTTTATCTGTTGTGAAGTTCATAACAGAAACTGTGAAAACATCAAAATAAAATGGTTTCATCTTCTGTGAGGAGACAGTTTTGTGCTGGATGAGACAATGTAGCCTACTTTCCCATCATCTTATCTGCAGTGAAGTCCATATCACAGACACTGTGAAAACATCAGAGTGAAATAGGTGCACCTTCTGTGAGGAGATAGTTTTGTGCTGGATGTGGATAAAGTCAACAGTTTTCATGTTTTTTTTGTGTTTCTGTGTAAGACACACCAGATCAGCATTCTGGATGGTTAAAGTAAGTGAAAATTTCTCTCATTTTTTATCTTGTGTGATGTTTTGACAAAACATTTGTGCATGTTATATGTTGAATGCAACTTTTTCTTTTTTCGCATTGGGTACCTGTATATACTTGAGTGGTGGTTCAATAAGAAGAAACAAACAATCAAGCAAATACAACAGTGTCATAGGACAAACATTGCTCTTTCTAGTGATACCAAACACTTACAGTAAACTTCTGAATAAAGCCCAGAAATATCAAGTTGAAAAGCACTAAAAATAGCCCGTCTCCAGGCTACAGTCAACTAGAGAGTGGCCCGCCTCTGGTGAAAACCCACTCAGCACAGCTACGTGGTGAAAGAGTTAATATTCCTATTACTAGTCGTAGAAGTAGTAGTAGCATTAGCAGTAGTAGTAATTGTAGTGGTAGTAGTAGTAGTTTTAATAGTAGAAGTAGTAGTAGTAGTAGCAGTAGTAGTAGTAGTGGTGGTGGTGGTGGTGGTGGTGGTGGTGGTAGTAGTTGTATCTGTAAAAGTAGTGAATGCTCAGACAAAACATTAAAACTGCACACTACGATTTTGTAAACTATGTCAGTGTTCTTTCGGTTATGGAAACGTAAGGATACCTAGCATGGTGACTCTCATTGCCCCATCTTCATGTCAAGTGCATAGCGTTTGAGCAAGCTCAGTGAGCCTGCCAGGTGTTTGCTGGTAAATTTAAATGGGGCACATATGGAATTGTTCTGGTGATGAACCACTTTTAAACAAATTCTAAACAACCTCCAAAATTCAAAGTCAGTGTTGAACTTGCAATCCCAGTTGTGCATTGGAAAAAATCTTTAAAAACATTCATGGGGTTTTTATTCAATCACTTCTACAAAACTTCAGTATATTATTAATCATATGTTGTGCAGTCTTGAGGAAGCAAAATTTGATCAATTTCCATATTCAACCTTACATGCATTTAATGTTAAGCACGATATTTTGTAAATACTTCATTCGTCAACTGTATGTAGCACCCTGACTTTTGGAATTCCCTGCTGGATTGGCAGTTGACTTTTCGACTTCTTTACTGGGGCGGCAATGTCTCCTAGATGATCAAGGATGTACTAAATCAGGTTATTGGATAACAGAAGTCATTATTTCAGTTACAATTGGAGAAACGTCTTCAATATAGTCAAAAGGCAAAAGAGGCAGATATGGGGTCAAACTGCTATTTGTTTGTTTGTTTAGTTGGTTGGTTGGTTGGTTGATTGGTTGGTTGTTTGGTTGGTTGGTTGGTTGGTTGGTTGGTTGGTTGGTTGGTTGGTTGGTTGGTTGGTTGGTTGGTTTTGGGCATTGCAAGACCAACAAATTTCACTTGATCTTCACTGACTGGTTACAGTGATCTAAATGGGATACTGGTGACGGTGATAGAAACTAAGGGATCACAGCTCAACTGAAATTTCTTCTTATTTATTCTGTTTTCTCTTGAAAGAATTCACTGAATATTTCAAGGAGGCATTTGGGCGGAACATTATTTGGAAAAATAATTTTAGTTGTTGCACTCATCATCTGGTCAGTCAACTGGAAAAGTCTCTCGGAAGATTCTTGAGTAAGTGATTTTGCTATGTATTGCAAAATGGTTTTCAAAATCAGTCTATTGCCCAAGTTTCTTTGATGGGCATATATTAGCTTGTGGATAGTCAAATCAGTTTCTCATCAACACCGGTCTGCTTGACGCTGCTGTTGTTTGGCCTGTTTGATTTCAAGGGACATCTGTGGTGCTGGGATATGATTTGTGATCCTGCATGTGAGCATGGATGTCAATTAGATTGCCGAGCTGAATGTTTAGCAAGATCTGAAGAATCTGGTAGTGCATTTGCAAGGGCTGAGACAGGCTAGCCTTGAAAATAGAGGTCTCTGAACTTTTTATGTTAAATTATTTGTTTTCTTTATTTTATCTTCATGCTTTCGTAGAGAAAATGATGTCACAAAGTGGTCACAGATGATCTTGTCTGTAACAGAAATGTCAGTGATGTCAGATTTACAGTTTGTAATAAGGTAGTTGAGAATATGGTCATGAAGGGGGGGGGGAGGCACAGTTATAAGTTGATTGAGGTTGTGACTGTCAATCAAAGTTTTATAGTGTGACGACATATGTGCTACAACGAGAATCAAAACGAAAATTTAACATCACTTAGGATGAAAAGATTATAACGTGCAATATATGACAAGTAAATAAGGAAATTATTACTATGAATTATGTCTGTGAGCTTATTTGTTCGGCTGGGGATGGTGGTGGTAGATCGACAGAAAGACAAGCGAACGATTTTTCCACAGTAAACAAACTTCACAAATTTCAAAAGATTTAGCATCAAAGTTCCTGGTGGATAATTTGACAAATGAGGCGAGGCTGTCTCTAAATATTACCAAAGGCCACTGCCAGTGTGAGACTGTCTGAATACTGAAGTAAAGGAGAAGCCAGTGGGTATTATAGCAGCAACATCACTTTTTGTCACCAGCACATCTAAACCATGTTTCTGTCAAAAAAACTTCAGTCGAAGTTGCTTTCAATGACAAGATGGGAAATATCAATTGTTTTGTTTGTGTACAAATAGGTGCTAAACCACATTCTGAAAAACAATCTGGATTCATCTTGTATATTGTGACTGGCGTTCATAGTTACCAAGTTTAAACAACGTCGTTTGGAGAGGTTCTTGCTTTGATCTGGTCTAGGAGCACAAATAATGGAAATTGACTGGCTGTTTTCTAGTTGTTGTGATGATCGGTATATGTTTTTGGTTTCTTATAAACCCCCTCCCCCCACGCCGAGTGTGATCACGGCAATATCCAGTTTTGAGTTCATTCAGGCATGGTGCTATATTGCGAATTAAGCACGATGGTTTGATATCAATGAGTTCCTCGCAAGCATAATGACATGCCATAAACCTGTCATTTTGATACGTGGAAGTAACGGTGATATTTTATTTGCGATGTGCGTATTTTACACACGGTGGGTTGGTGGTGGTTGAATAAACTTTTTCTTGACTGTTCAAGGAACGCCTAACACACGATAGATTTTGAATTAAGGCATGCTGGTTTGAAGACAGACGTTATGTGTGTCGAGCATGAATAGTGATCTATTAATGGTGGACAGTTAAAAGCTGGCGAGTTGGTATATGCACAGAAAAATTACAAATACAGCCATTCTGTGGGATGTGTGACACAATGGTACCACAATGGTATCATCCAGGGCGTTGTAGGTATTTTGCATCAACATCACAATCAATCAAATTGAAGAACAACACGAAATGTTGCTAATGGGGTTCAGTCAAGCCTGTGAGACAAATGACCAAGTAAAACGCTGTCACCCAACAACGCACAAAACTCTATTACTGGAGTTTTAGCTTTACTTTCAACTCAGAGGCAATTAAATGTAATAAATGTATGTTTATTTGTTATAGAGTGAAATGAGAAAACCTGTTAAACAGCGAACAGCCGAGGATTTGGTATGATAATCTTCTAGGTTATAAACTGCCCTTCTAGCCAAAACTTGTAACACTGACTTTTCTTTAAAAGGTCTATCACTATGAGAGGAAATTTAATGGGAAAACGTTGAGCAGCCTGTACTGTATAACCCCTAAATCAGTGTATTCTCTTGTGATCTGATGGATAACTTTTCTTTATCTAAAGGACTAGATTTTTTAAACTTGCATCATTCGCAAAGTTTTCAAAACCTTTATCTTTCTTTATACTAGATGATGAAAAGAACTGATTTTTGCCCATAATTACCTGAATGATGACATCACCCAAATTCCCTTTCATTGGACCTAAAGGGAAGACCTAATGTTTCGGTTTCAGTCTCTATTTTTCAAGAAAGCGTTTCCACGCTCAGTATAAATCCTATACGCTCCATGGCATTCTATCAAGTGCTATGTGATGGAAAAGATCCAAAATGATCATAGCATAGGCCATAAGCCATAAGCCTGCGCATATGACTTACGCCCTGGCGAGATCGTAAGGTTTTATCTAGTGTATGGGTTCTGAGCCTATCTTGATATCAACCTATCATTAAACAATTTAGGAAATTTCACATAAAGTAAAAATGAATGAACACAAACATCCAGGACTCTGATTTGAAATTATCAGAACCCTACATAACCGTATCATAAAAATCCACCCCTGAGCAATACAATACACAGCCTTCATCTGCTTATCGACACGATTTATCGTTTCCATATTGTAGTTCCCAAACACCAACAGCAATTTCCGTTCTCTGCCCACCACATTCTTTGTCGCTTTCTACCTAATTGCATTTTCGTTTGTTTATCAGGTTTTTTATTATTAACTTATTTATCTATTCATTTGCTTATTTATTCAAGTTATTTTGATCATTGATTCAACAAAAGCCTGAATACTTTCCATGCCATGCTGCATGAGTGTGCACAATATGACCTCTGAGACAGTACTGGTATTTGATTGATGGTGACTCCATTTTTCCCCCTTATTGCTCAGATTTTTTTATGTGGCAACAAACCATTGATGGAGTACTCAAGGTCCTGAAACACCTGGGTTACCATAAAATGTCTACTCAGAACACACAGGAGTGGTGGATCTCCGTTAATGCTCTATATGCCAGTGAAATAACAGGCAGTGCATATTTTCAAAACAAAATCTGCATGTGTAATTTACCAGTTAAAAGTGATATTGTCCAAAATACTGTAAACAAACAGGAATTTGAAAAGAAGCATACTGAGGATATTGTACACTTATGTTTTTCTTCTGCTTTCTCAGCATTATGTATTATTTCATTTGGTAGACAAATAACAAAAGCATGTATGTTGGACTGTTATGGTATGCTTTCTCTCTTTCTTGATTTTATTTTTTCTATATTTATTTATAGGCCTACATTTATATGTATATTTGTCTGACTTTTTCTTTCTAACTAATTTCTTCAGTTGGCAGTGCATTTGGGATATTGTGCTGGCTTCTTTTTTTAAGACAAAAACATAATAAGTGGATGGAAATATTTTATCAAGACTACATTTCTGTTTGTAGTCATTGAGATACTGGTTTGTGTAAAAATCAGTTGGGAACACCTTGATTATATATTCTTTATCTTAAATATTTTTACGGTAATGAACATCAACATAGACACTCATCAACTGTCAACATTAGATCTGTGCCAAAAATATATTTCGTACACAGTATTAATGCTTGTTTTCCAATGGCACAATTTCTTACTGAAGTGCTTCTGCCGTCCAATAATTTTCAAAGGAGAAGATCATGCCCATCTAAATAGATTTTCTTAACGTTGTGGGACATGGCCTTCCACCCTCGAAAATACAACACACTGCCACTGAAAGATGCAGAAGAGTGATCCTCTGCCGATTCAAACACTGCAGCAAACAGCAGAAGGTATTGAAAATAAAAAGGACATTATATGTCAAATTGACATTTAATGTTTCTACTACACATGACTTAAACATAAGTTTCACATGATCTCTTCACAGAGAATATTTAAGAGAGAGAAAGAGAGGAGAGAGAAAGAGACAGACAGACAGACAGAGACAGAGAGAGACTTAGAGACAGAGAGAGACACACACACAAACTGAAACTGTTCTATTATCAAAACAGCCAGTGATCATGATAATTACATTAAGATTGAATTTGTCATTCAATCTTAGGTTTCATTTGTTTTGGGGCTTATTTTCTTTCCTTCTGATGTGAGTGCGTTAAAGCAAAACGTGTAGGCTGTGCACAGAAACATGCATTTACACATACATATACGCATGCACGCACACACACACACACACACACACAGAGAGAGAAAGAGAGAGAGAGAGGAGAAGGAGGAGAGAGAGAGAGAGAGAGAGAGGAATACAAATATAAGGAAATGGAATATTTCATTGATCTTGGTTTCTGCATTAACCTTCAAAAAAGCATAGTACGACGTAAGTGTCATAACTATGTGCAATTATTAACACTGACTTCTTGCACATGTAGGGATGTATATCGATTAGGCCAGAGTTGTTCTTTGTTACTGTTGACAGAGAAGAGGAAAATCAATCAACTATCAACTTCTCTGTCATCCGTCAAGACGCTTGAAAATAGTTTGTTTTTTTAAGTAGCAGGATTTCTAAATACCAAACTGAAAAATCAGTAGTTTCGTTGGCTTTAATAGAAATTCAATTTTTTTCATATTTTGTCGCCATTTGAATGTTGGTTTTCATTATTAATTCAAAGCATTAAGATACCTCAAGTATTGCGTTTAAATGCACATTCTGGGCAGACTTCGAGCAGTAAATGAGGGGGGGGGGGACTTCTCAAATGTCATTTGCGCTTCAGACGCCCTTTCTTTTTATTTTTTTTTTATTATTCTTTCTTTTCCTTGTGTTTTTTTTTTCTTTTTTTTTGTCATCATAAACAACATGCAGAGATTTTATGTGACACCAATATCATGTTCTTTGCTACTGCTACGCAGTCAAAGAACACACATGACTGTTGTTATTCGGTTGCAAAGCCATATAACTGTTATCAAGAGACAAAGTTAAACTGCGCATCACTTGTGGTAAAGTGCAAAATCTGATTCTCTAAGTTCGTGCAATCAATGAAGTTTGTTGACGGTAATTGAATCTAATCACCTTTCATGTATTTTTATGAACTGTGCTTGTTTTTCTTTTGAACTGTAGTACATTAACAATGAATTTTTCGAAAAGGCAGCAAAGATAAAATCAGAACTGTCTAAGCTGAAACCTGTACTGAAAGAAAATGATATCATGAATCGCAGGATCAGGCTCTTACAGGCACTAGCATATTTCATCTTTCTGTATGCAAGCGAGACATAGATCTTCACAGTGCATGTGGATAGACAAATCCAAGGTATGGAAATGAGATGTTATCGCAAGATGCCAAAGATCAGATACGCTGATCATGTCGTCAATGAACTTTCACGAAACCAAGAAGCTGCACACCAGACCATATGAAGATCTGCTGACATCAGTTAGGAAAACAAGAATAGAAAACTACTTTGGTATGACCAAAGACAGCAACAAGAGAGGGTAACATAGTAAACCCTCTTTGGTATGGCCGTAGAGCAAAATCCAGTGACCTTGTTGAATGAATCATCCAGAAAGACAATGTGAGGAAGGGAAATGGAGGAGAATACAGAAAAAAAACAATGGACTGACAACTTTATGGAACTGACAGAGAAACCATTTGCAGAGCACAGACTGTAGCACACAACTCACAGAACTAGAGAAATCTGATGAACATTTTTAGTGCGTCACCACAATGACTTAAGACGAAATCAATAAGGAAGATGAACACAGGAAGAGGCATGTAAGAAATACACTGGTTAAAATGACATCACTGCTAATGTGTATGTAGATTATGTTATGGTTACACTGGCATTTGAATTCGCATGCACACACAAAAAAGAAGAATTACTGCTTTGCTACATGGATCAGCAAGCATAGCATACCAAAAGACGATGTTCTTTCTATCCCAGTTAATCAAAAACAAACACGATTTTATGCACTGAACCTAACAATATATGGATACTGTTTTAGCATACTTTATTGTTGCATTTTGTATACACATAACATGACAATGGTCTTTTGTCTCTATATTTGCTTTTAACTGCATTTGATTGATTTAACTGAGAATGCATACATACCTCTGGTTCCTTATTTCGGAGCAAAGAAATCATTTCGGTCGATAGGTGTATTTCATCAAGATATAAAACCATCTGGATCAGTCTGGAGTCTTTACTCTGGTAGTTTCTATTCATAGTGACTGTATAAATATTGTTTATTCATCATATGTCTTGAACATTTTGTAATGATGAGTTGTTAAAAGAAAGCCATGGAGGAAGTTAATGTTACATCAAGTATATTGCAAAGGGCTCTGCTACAATCGTGATTTTTCGTACTGTATATCAACAATCAGTTAGAATGGGTATCGTACTACTTGTGACATCATCATCATCATTATGCGCCCTGCCACATGGCGATGGCGATCATGGCCCTCCATATTAATCTATCCCTTGTTGCTGCAAGTACATGTTCCTCCCTGTCTGTCCTCAGCCACCCTGCAAGTCCGTCTAATATTTTCTCCCAGGGTCTCCCTGGTGTTCTCTTGCCCTCCAGCACATTGTTGTAACCAGGTGCTCTAATTCCCCTTTCCTCATCAAATGGCATGTAAATGTTGCTTGTCTTTTCCTAATCTTCTCTGTCAATGATCTTGTTCTGTCTGCCTCCGTCAAGACTGTCTCGTTTGTTTTCTTTGCTGTCCATGGAATTCTCAACATTCTTTTTAGAAACCACATTTCGGCTGCCTCAATCTTGGTCTGGCTTTGCGTGTTGACTGTCCACACCTCACAACCGTATAACAGTATTGGTTATTTATAGCATTTAAGAACTCTCTTCCTTATGTTAATTGATAGGCATTTGTTGGTAAGAACGCTTTTCATCTTCTTGAATACTGTTTTGGCTTGGCCGCTTCTGCTGGTTATTTCTCATGTTTCTGCCATCTGGTGAGATGACCTTCTGAGATATTTAAACTTATCAACCTGTCTCAAAGTTGTGCCATTTCCTGTTATTTTGCATAAAGGGGTCTCATGTTTTTACTGATTACCATGACTTCAGTCTTCTTGCTTATTCAGCTCCAACCCTTTCTTTTTGCTTTCTATTTCTGTTATGTTCATAAGGTTTTGTAGGTCCCTTTCATTTTCTGCAATTGGCACGGTGTCATCTGTGTAACGAATGTTGACGAATACTGACAACGTAGTACAATCAATTTCCCAAAGACGTAATGACTACCTAGCTGAACCTGTCTCTCAGGACAAAAAAAGCTACTTATTGCGTAGCTTTCATCGGCGATCCGGCCGACTTCTTCAGCGCAACTGCTGGGTTGAGATCTGCCTTCAGTGCGCACCGCCATGAGCGAACTCACGACAGTGCGACTGAATAAGTGAGGAGTACACGATGGCAGGTTGTGTCGGCCCCGGTCATGGTTGGAGGGTGGGGTTCCTTGCGGCGATGTACACTGCCTCCTTTACTCCCCTCTGGAACCATCTTGCTTCTTTGTCGAGAACTTGCACACTGTCCTTTTCAAAGTGGTGTTGGGTGTGGGTCAGATGTTCTCCCACTGGAGAGGCCTCACGTTTGTGTTCTTTTAATCTTTTGTGCAAGTTGCGCTCAGTTTCGCCAATATAACTATGGTCACAGTCCTGGCAGTCTATCTTGTATATCACCCCTGATGTGTCCAATTTGTCTGTTTTGTCTTTGGGTGGACTAACTGGCTTCTGATGGTGTTGGTGGGCTTGGCGTGGACACTGACTCCCAACTTCCTGATCTTCTGCTGAGAGCCTCAGTGACGCCGCTGATGTATGGCATGGAGATGTGCCCTCTCGAAGGGGATGGCCGTTCAGTGGAGTGGTGGGGTATGGTTTTCTTGCCCCCAGAATATCCCAGGCCCACTTCTGGTATCCTGACACACTGAGTACTTTTTTTATGTACTGCACCTCTTCTTCTCTAGCGGTGTCGATAGAGCAGATGGTCTTCGCTCGGTGGGTGAGGGTGCGGATTACTCCAAGCTTGTGTTCCAGTGGCTGGTGACTGTCAAATTGTAAGTACTGGTCCATGTGGGTCGGCTTTCTATAGACGGAGAAGGCGAGGCCTGTCTCCATCCAGGTGATGCGGGTATCCAACATCGCGATGCTGCCGTTCTCTTCTACCTCATAGGTGAGTTTGATGGCAGGGTGTTGGTTGTTGAGATGGTTCGAGAAGTCTTCTACCACCGATCTTTTCAGTACAGTCATAGTGTCGTCCATGTAGCGGCCCCAGTAGCGTGGAGGAGTGTGGAACGACGCCAAAGCTTTCTCCTCGAAATTTTCCGTAAAGAGGTTGGCAACAATGGGACTCACGGGGGATCCCATGGCTGCACCCTTGGTCTGTTGGTAGAAGTGTCCTTCAAAGGTGAAGTAGGTGGTGTTGAAGGCAGCAGGATAGCAGTTCACAGATGTGTTCCACTGGCAGGTTGGTGCGTTGCCGAAGGCTGTTGTCGACCTGTAACCTCCCCCTGATGATGTCAATGCTGTCCTTCACAGGGACACTGGTGAACAGGGCTGTGACGTCATAGGACACCAGAATCTCATCAGGTTGTGGTACAAACTTCGACAGCTTCTTCACCAGGTCTGCACTGTTTGCAATGGAATGTTCTGTCTTTCTACCAAAGGCGAGAGGATGTCTGCAACGAAGCAGATTTCCCAAAGGTTATTGGGATCAGAGAAGAGATAGGGCATGGCCATGCCCCTAGAAAACACAACAGACACAGGATACCCATCTGTTACCTGCTACCTGCATGCATAATCTTTACAGGCCAGTGCCAGTACAAAAACCATAATAATGCCTTCGATGCCAAAGCCAGCAAAACACGGGACTTCTTCCAGTGAAACTTAAAGGTGACCACCTGAAAATGTCAAATGTAACACGTCCACATTTAATGCGTTTTGTCTGTTGGAAGGGTCACAATGGCCTCAAAAAAAGAAAATTTTAGGCGCTCATTCTGACCCATCTGGTCTGTTCTTTTCCATTCATTTCAGCAATTATTTATCTACTCTGGCCCATCTTGGTTTCACCAGAGCCCTTAACCAGATGATCCGTTTCCATGTCCCATGATGACTGTAAGGGGTTGGACTTTGAGGCTGAAGTTTGTCGTGAAATCAAGACCAGAGTCCAAAGGACCAATGCTGTAACAACCACCTCCAGAACATCCAAGCATACCAATGAAAACAAAGATCAAGCTTGTCAGTACAAAATTGACATCGACAGTGACTTACTATTGCCAGAACGTGACTTTAAACAAATCCCTTGAAAAAAAGACAGTAGTTTATTAGATGAGATGTCTTGGCAGGGCAGCAGGCAAGACCCATTCAGACATTCGTAAGAATGATGAGTAGGTTGGAACAACGCTTGTCAACTATACATCGGATAAAATGGTTTAGCCACTGTCCAGGATGCTAATCATCCAGCCAACCTACATGTCAATAGCACCAGATGCTAGGGCTTCAGAGCCAGCACTAGAAGATTAAATGGCAGACACACTTCACATCTACCACATGTCTTCCTGTCTATTAGCAAACCATAAGTTTCATTTCACGAAAACATTTCCATGCACAGCTACTCAGAAAAGATACAGGAAGTTTAGTCTTGTCTGATTTTTTCATTGAATCAAGTTATAGTCGTGCAGTGTTTTTAGAGACACATTGAAATATAAGTGCATAATAGAAAATTATTTAGATACGACTGGCTAAAGGCATAGCGTACATCATCATTCCTATTTTACCTGAAAGTCTTACGTGACAGACACCAGTAATAGCAAATTATACTTCACATGTTCAGTGACACAGGCATGTGCAAGCAGAGTCTATTCCTCTTATTACATCGTGCTGCTATGATTTATAAGCATTATTCAGTGTATTTTTATTTCTTGGATTTTACTTTTCTGCACTTGTCCACCATCTTATGGACGGTCTCCCGATACTTGGAGCCAAAGAAATAATACACAAAGAAATTGAGTGTGGAATTAAGAGTAGCACATAGTTCTATAATGGCTGCCATGAAGAAGTACAGATTAGCCCAGTTTCCTGATGGAGTGAGCTCAGGAAGAAGGAGAAGAAATATACGAAACAGAAGACTTGGCGTATCAAGAATTATGAACTGTACAGACAAGTATATTAACATTCTGGTTACAGCAACTTCACGAGCTGAGAGAGAGGTGCCAGACGAAGATTCTCTCTTGAACTGTATGCTTTTCTGGAGTTTGAAGGCAGTGACTGCTGTTGTGATGACAACGGTGCCAAACACAGAGACTAGCAACCCTAAACCAAACACCAGACTGTCCAAAATGTCTATCTTGTTCTTATGAGTCTTGTAGAACTCACTGCTGATAATCTGGAGAGATGAGACCTCCGTCACTACGTCTGTCAGGCACACTACGTTGTATTTCTCTGCCACTATACAACGTCCTGTGATAATTAAGAAAATTCCAACAAACAGAATAATGCTTAGTGTTTTGGTTTTTAATATAGTGCCAGAATGCAAAGGCCAGACAACGCAGATACATCTCTCCACAGAAATGAGAACAGACACAAATGGCGAGGCCCAACCAAACCCACTATGCAGTCCAGCCAAGTGATTATTGATGATGAACTTTGTGACGTATCCGACAAGCCTGTACGACTCAGTTAAATCCTGCAATAAGAGCTTCTCAGCATATACCAAAAAGACAAAAATAAGAAAGAGTAGATCTATCAGAGACAGGCAAAACAGACACAGATTGATCCGTTGTTTCAGGCCATGCTTGACGAACACTACCATGTTGAGAACGTTCATAGGGAAGCCAATGAAGAGGAGAGCAGGCAGGACGATAGCATGATAGACATTGTTGATGATATTGGTAGCTATGCTGCTTACTACATCCTTACTTTCATCGTGGAATCGAACGTTTGAAACGTTGACGATAACGCACTCAGATTCGCTCACTGAATTGATGTCAGAGTCATTCAGCGGATCTGAGCTGATGGTATCACCTGTGACGTATGAAAACCAGTTGATCGTAACTATTCTTGTCATGGCCATGGCGTCACTGAGATGGAGAGACATAGGGTTTTTTCTGTAAAGTAAACTTCACTCACGCAACCTGGAAATGAAAAGTTGTTTTCTTTTCAGAATATTAAAATACATTTTTGAATATAGAAAAGTGTGAGGCTTTTTTTCATGTGTTTTGGTTATCATAGTCATCAGCATATAGATGTGCATTGAACGATACAACAATTTCTATCGACTGTGTATTACACGTAACTTCACACATACATGCACGTAAACACATAGGATATAGTGTGATCTCTTCTTCTTGTTGTTCTTGTTCTTGTTCTTGTTCTTGTTATTGTTCTTGTTCTTGTTCTTGTTCTTGTTCTTGTTCTCCTTCTTGTCCTTCTTCTCCTTCTTCTCCTTCTTCTTCTTCTTCTTTCTTCTTCCTCCTCCTCCTCTGTCTGTCTCTGTCTCTGTGTCTCTGTGTCTCTGTCTGTCTCACTCTCTCTCTTATATATATATATATATATACATACATATGTGTGTGTAGTTATGTGTATGTATATATACATATCTAAATCATTGAAAACAGCTTACACTGCTAACAGTCGAAAACTCCGAGGGCCGGACTCTGGCGTGGAGATCATCAGGAGAGAATGCGTCGCTGTTTCGGGCTCTTCCTCTCTACAGCTTCAATGACACACCGAGCCCCCTCACCGATGTGAGGTCTCCCTGCCAGTTCGACTGTATGCCTTTGCCATCAACCGTCAGGACTCGCTCCAGGAGGTGTCCTCTCTCTTCAACCAGATCCAATGACTTGCTTTCTCTACGGTCTTCTGTAGAGCTTTTGTCATGGTTTTCACTTTCTTCAGACCAAGTCACTTTCATCCACTTTCTGACGCTATTTGCGATGTAACCTCTGCAGCCGACTTCGACTGGGAAGTGCGTTGCTTTCCATCCCGCCTCCTCGCATTCATCGACAAGAGCCTCGTAGCGATTCTCCTTCCGCTCGTGTGCAGCCCTGATATTGTCTTCGTGGGGCACTGTCAGCTCCACAAGGTGCACCTCTCTCTCTTCCTTGCTCCATACCACCAGGTCTGGCTTTTTCGTTTTTGGGATGGGGAAGAATCTCTCGCAGCCCTCAAGGTCTGCGGCAACCTCCCACAGACCACCACACTGGCCATCCGTGGCCTCGCTTGCCTTCTTTCCATCAGGAACCTTGCTTCCTTGCGGTACAAACACGATCTTGCCCAGTCCTTGTTTCTGCGGCTTAAGAGCGTATTTTCCCTCCTCCACCTGCTCCTTCGCCATCTTGGTAAACACCTTGAGCACTTCATTGTGTCTCCAGGTGTATCTATTCAGGGCCAGGTGGCAGTTTGAGAGGATATGCTTCATGGTTCCTAGTTTGCCGCACCTGCACTTGTCATCTTCCTGGACCTTCCATCTGACTAAGTTCACTGGTGAAGGCAGAACATCATAGGTGGACCGGAGAAGAAAGCTTAAATCTCAATGTGTTCCACTCCCAGATCTCACTCCATCCAATCTTTCTTTCCATTACATGCTCCTCCCACCCGGTCACCCGCCCTTGTTGAGCACACTGGATGAGGTGAACTTCTCGCCTTTCAGCCTCATTCTTTCGCACCTGCCCTGCTGCAGCTGCTCTTCTGTCTCGTTGGGACATCTTCCTAAAAGGTCTGAAGTCGCCGTTGCCAAGTCCTAACCTGCCCGTCTGTGCTGGACCTACAATGTCGCCATGTTCCAACGAAGAGATAATCTCGTCAGCCGCATCCTCCGCATTCCATTTTCTCGCTGTTCTGACTTCTGGCGGGTCGTCGCTGACTTTTTGATCCCTCGACTCCCTCAGCATCATCACAGTCCTGATCTTTCCTGCCTTGTAGATCTCCACGATGGATGCGAGGGGTAGCTGGAGCGCTCCCTTCTGCCTGTACAGGGCTGATGTGTTGGTTGTGCGAGGCAGCCCCAGCCACTTCCTGATGTAGGTGCTACATGTTTTCTCGATCATCTCAACTCTCGACACGGCGACTTCGTACGTTATCAGCGGCCATGCCAGTCGAGGGTAGAGGGCAAACTGCAAACACCATATCTTATACTTTCCTGGCAGTTTTGTTTGATCAATCGCTTTCAGCCCATCTTTAGCCTGCTTCATGATTTCCACACCCCGACTCCTGTCTGACAGGGTTCCTGCATACCACCGTCCCAAACTTTTCACAGGTTGCTCTTTTACTGTAGGCATCTGTTCCCCTGCGATTGTAAACTTCTGTTGCTTCTGCTTCCCTTTGTGAATAGTCAGGCTTCTAGATTTCTTGGCTTTAAACTTCATCCTGGACCAAGTGATCAGCTCATCCAGCCGAGTCAAAACACCCTGCATTGTGTCCGTATCTCTTGTCAGCAAGGTCACGTCATCCATGAAGGCTTTCTTTGGTGATCTCACCTTTGCTTTTTCCTCAGCGCAGTCTGCAGATCTCAGTAGCATCTCCATCACCAGGATGAACCAGATGACAGATATAGTGCAGCCGGCTGCGATCCCAATCTCCAATCGGTGCCACTCAGTTATGAAATCATTGGTCGAGAATCGCATCTGGAAGTTACCGTAGTATTCTTTCATGATGCCTTGCACCTCGTGCGGGATGTAAAAGAAGTCCATTGCTTTCATCAGCAGTTCATGGGGAACGGATCCGTAGGCATTCGCCAGATCCAACCAAACCACACTTAAGCTTCCTTTGGTTTTCTTGGCCTCCTGGATTGCATCCCAGATCGTAAAAGAGTGTTCAATGCATCCTGGGATCCCTGGTATCCCAGCTTTCTGCACGCTCTCATCCACATAGCCATTGCTCTGCAGATATGCAACAGTCCTCTTCGCAAGTATTCCCATGAAGATCTTGCACGCCACATTGATGATGGAGATGGGTCGGAACTGCCCTATAATCTCTGCATTCTGTTCCTTTGGTAGGTAGACTCCTTCCGCTCTGCACCAACCTTCAGCAAGCTCTTTGTCTTCCCACAAAGCTCTCAGCATCTCGAAAAGGGTGTGTCTCAACTCGTTGCTATACTTGAAAACCTTGTAGGACACGCCATCTCCTCCAGGTGCACTTTTGGCTCTTGCTTTTCTGACAAACTCGTCCACTTCTTTTTCTCTGATCGGACCAAGCTGGAAGCTCACGCCAGGGGCAGTCGGATGCTTCAGGCCTTTCATGTCTGGCAGCGGCTCATCCCTTTTTGGATCGCTGTACGTCTGCTTAACATGAGTGTCTAGCTCTTCTTTCGTACACTTCAACTTCCCGCTCCGTGCCTCCGTGAACAACTTCTTAGCTGCTCCATATGGATTCTTCATAAATTCCTCACGTGTTCTTCTGCTCTCTTTTCTTCTGGTGCGTCTTCTTTCTTGCCTCTGGAGGTCTCTGCTCTTTTTTTTAAGGTCTTCAAACATGATTCTCAGGCCTTCTTGTTCTTTGGTGGTGCACTTTTTCTCTGTTTCTGCAAGTCACGTTTCTGTTTTCTCAGTTGTGCTAGCACTCTCTGCCTTCTACTCAATCCCCCTTTCTGCAAAGGTGTTTTCTTCTCTACCTCGCCGCTACCAAATTCTTCCATCGCCGACTGGTAGATAATGTTTGCAAACACGCCCAACATCTCTTTGGCTTCGCCTCCGCTTGAATTCTTCTTGGCTTCTTTCAGTTTCTTCCTGACTTTATCTTCCAGCACCTTGTACTTTGCCTTCTCATTGGCAGCGGGCCACAGTATTCTCGGCTTCCTTGTCCCTGGTTCCTGGGTTTGCTGCTCTGCATGGATCTGGATGGAAGGAGAGTGGACTGGAGCACTAATCGATCCACTGTGGTTTTCGTCCTGGGATGATTTGCTTCGTGTCTTACGATCTGTCGATCTGCACTGTCTTCTCACCCTCATACAGACCCTAGCCTGGTGCACCCTCAACCCTCGCCAGGTGCCGAACTATCTGCAACACTGCTCGCAAGTGAAGCTGCTTTCTTGATGGTCTTGAGTCGCTGTCCTGTCCCTGCCTAGATCGTTATCCGTTGAATCAATCCTTGTGGATCCATCTTCCGCCCCTCCCTCTCGGTGGATCCTGGGGCTGTCATCTTGATTCGTTGTCCTGTCCATGCCTGGGTCGTTATCCGTTGGGTCAATCCTCCATTCTCTACTCCCCCTCTCGGTGGATCCTGGGGCTGTCTTTCCTTGTGGTTGACGTAACTCTTGATTACAGTGGCATGGGTAGTTAGCCCCTGCCACCGCCGGTCTTTCCCGACGTCCTCGGTCTTTCCCGATGTCCACCCATCTCTCCGGGTTGTCGTCCTGTCTTTCCAGGATGCCAGTGGCGTAGACCAGCCACAGGTAGGTAAATCATTGAAAACAGCTTACACTGCTAACAGTCGAAAGCTCCGATATATATATATATATGTGTGTGTGTGTGTGTCTCTCTGTCTCTGTCTTTGTCCCTGTCTCTCTGTCTCTGTCTTTGTCCCTGTCTCTCTGTGTCTGTCCTGTCTTGTGCTGTCTGTCTGTTTTCTTTTTCTCTCTCTCTCTCTCTCTCTCTCTCTCTCTCTTTATTTCCTATTTTCTATCATCATAATATGAGTAGATTAGAACAGCAGATGTGTAAATTGACCTGTTATTAATATCAATACCATTGGAACTGAAGTTTCGTTTTCTTTCATTTCTCTCATTGTAAATATTTCTATTTATCAATTTTTTGGATATGAATACTAATGGTTGTTACTTTCTCAGTGTATGTTTGCACATAGACATGTCATTTAATATGTCAACATAGATCAGCAGTTTTAATGAAATCATCATCAAATTAACTATGTAGAGGAAATGCACAGTGTTATTGCAGAAGGGTAGATGATTATTCTATGGATTTATTAGTGACTGATGATATGTACAGTTCAGTCTCGAATTTGTATGACATCATTCCAAGCTTTGGGTTATATACATCTGCTTAAGTAAACAAGAAACACCAAGGGCGCTGGATTGAATCCAGATCAACAATGCCTCACCACTGACCAGACAATCACCTCCCAGCTTCCAAATCCACACGGTAGCCAATTCACCAGGTGAAAGGGGCTGTTCATATGCTCCATGACCCATTCAGCCATGGTCATCAGTTACCTTGTTTACAAACTGAATGACAAGGTAAGGTGATCACAAACCCCAGGACATAGCCACACAACCTGTTCCAGCCAGTTCCAGCCAGTTCCAGCCCAGCTACCAGACCAAGAGTGAAACAGGGGTGTTACTACAATCACAAAAGCGGCCAGACATGATGCTCCACATACAGCTTATCTTGCTGCCAACATCAAAAGACATGCAAACAAATACAGGGAACAATGAATAAGATAAACATACGTCACAACAACCACAATCATTAAATTGAATATGCATATGTACATTTAGTTTCAGATCCTGTGATAAGCAAAATGTTAATCAACCAAGACATTAACAGTAAGTAATCTGTAATGAGTACTCAGGAACACGAGTAAGCT
>CM060311.1:68781918-68871918 GCA_030674185.1 Monoplex corrugatus | reverse complement strand
AGATTCTGTGCTGAAAATTTCCTCTTTTCTGTCACTCTGTTTGTTTTCTACCTAGTTCCTTTGCTTTCTGTCATTTGTTCATATGGTTTTCTGCCTTGCTGGTCCATTCACCTGTATGTGCTCTGTAAAGCATTATATACTTTGTCTTAGGAACGATAAATGAGAAAATGTATTGTGTGCATTTCCGGCTTTAAGGAAATGTGATGTGCGTAAGCAGGTTTAGGTAATTTAGGTCCGTTTTATGTGTTTTGGTGTTCTGAGTTATGATTACATTTCTATTTAGACATATTTTTAAATCTCCTGGTGATAAATGGACGGAGTGGTCAACGCCTGGGGAATATTCTCAGATAATGTGCGCGAATACACTGATATGTGTACTTCATTTTCTTTTGCAAGTGTTTATATTTTCTTCAGTGAGGTATACGTGCTCTTTTTTCTAGAAGACACTTAATTAATAGTTTTGCGTTGGACTTTGTCGTTCATGATCACCTCTCTGTGTGTGTGTGTGTGTGTGTGTGTGTGTGTGTGTGTGTGTGTGTGTGTGTGTGTGTGTGTGGTGTGTGTGTGTGTGTGTGTGTGTGTGTGTGTGTGGTGTGTGTTGTGTGTGTTGTCGTGTGTGTGTGTGTGTGTGTGTGTGTGTGTGTGTGTGTGTGTGTGTGTGTGTGTGTGTGTGTTGTGTGTGTGTGTGTGTGTGTGTGTGTGTGTGTGTGTGTGTGTGTGTGTGTGTGTGTGTGTGTGTTTAAGAAAAATCCTATATCAGGGTCAAACAATCCATAAATGTACTTAAATCTTTACTGTTTATTTACTTTTTATTTATTTGTTATTTGTTTTTACTTATTTAAACATTTGTTTATCCATCTATTTATTTACCTATTTATAATTTATTTATTTGTTTGTTTGTTTGTTTGTTTGTTTGTTTGTTTGTTTGTTTGTTTGTTTGTTCTCGCGGTTTGTCAGCTGTTCGTTTTCAAGACCTTTCTACACTATCAACACATTTTGTACGGTTGCCACAGTTGTTGTTGTTGTTGTTGTTGTTATAACTTCCGTACTTTCATAATGGTCTGAAGATTCATCAAGATCGTGGTGACTTGAGGGAAAAAACAACAAATCACGTATTGTGCGTGAAGCAAATATTTCCAATCATTTTTTCCAGCCAGTTGAAATTCATAAATCTGATGTTTTCCGTAGTCATTGGGCATACTCATACATAAAGGATTGACCTACTTATCGTATGTGAAATGATAATTATGACAACAGTAATTGTAATTATGATGATGGTGGTGGTAGTAGTAGTAGTAGCAGTAGTAGTAGTAATAGTAGTGGCGGTGGTGGTGATGGTGCTTGTAGTAGAAGTAGTCGTAGTAACAGTAGTAGTAACAGTAGCAGTCGTAGTAACATTGTTGCTGCTGCTGTTGCTGCTGCTGCTGCTGCTGCTGCTGCTGCTGTGCTGCTGCTGCTGTGCTGATGATGATGATGTGATGATGTGATGATGATGATGATGATGATGATGATGATGATGATGATATATCATAATAACAATAATGATAATGATATTATAATAATAAAACAAAGACAACAACAACAATAATAATAACAATAATGATAATACTGATAACAAGTATCTTACAGTATGACAGTAGGCTGTACGACCTGCGCCTGTCTCCGCTGCCTTGTTGGTTACCTCTTGGGTGAGGAAAGGCTCTGGGAGTAAACCCAGACAGAAAATTCCGCAGCTCATACTGAATAAAGGGCACTGCCACAGAGCACCGCTTGTGGTATATGCTGCGACTTGCCAGAACAGCCGTCTGTGTCTCCTATGAGAACAACTGTCTTACCTCGGTTTGCCCTGGACTTGTGGAGGCAGGTGGAGAGAGTTGCTGAGGCTATGCGCAAACAACAGTAACTTATGTATGCGCAAGGGACCTAACGCCAACCCCACCCCACCCCACCTCACAAACATGACAGCAAATAAATAAAGTGCTAGGTTGGACTTTATCGATTACGATAGTCGACTATATACATGTAATAATAATAAAAACAATATGCACACGCAAAACGTCACAACTGCATACTGAAATCTTGTAAGTCATGTCAGTGTTGTTTAGGTTTTGGAAACGTGAGGATGCATAGCGAGAAGACTCTCATTCCCCCGTCTTCATTTCGAGCGCACAGTGATTTTGCACAAGCTCTGTCAGTCTACCAGATGTTTGTTGGTATAAATGTGGGTGGAACGCATGAGGAATTGTTTCAGTGATGAATCCCTTTTGAACAAATCTCTAAACAAACTCCAAACTCGTAAGCGCAAGACACATTTTAGAGAACTGAGATAGTTGTGAGGTTTTATTCAATAGCTCACAAAAAACTGTCAGTTTACTATTAAACACATATGGCCAGTCATGGTGAAACAACCTTCAATCATCGTCCATACTCAACCTCATGTGTGTTTTTTTATGTTAATCTGGAACTTTTATTTCGTTCCTCGACTGTATAAAGTGTCTTGACTTTGGGGCTTACCTGTTTGGGGGGGGGGGGGGCAATATCTTTAAGACAGTCGAACAGGTACTAAATAAGGTTATCGAGAAACCAGGTGGAGTGTTAGAGAGGTCACAAGACACACTGGACGTACTGTGCAACATACCAACATTGAACATAACATAAAAAATATAGAAGAGGACAAAACACAATCAGAATGTCTCGGTCAAATTATTCAACGTAGTGACAGAATAGGATTAGAAAAAGCCAGGAGAACAAGGTAATTCAACTTGTTGATAAACCATCAACTCTATGCGTTTGTATGTGAGCAGGTGTGTTCGTGTGTTGAGGGAAGGGCTGGCGTGACAGTGTGTGAGGGTGGGAGGATTGGGAGCTAAGATAAGGCTTATACTCATATGATAGCATTTTTCCATGACTTTAGCTTTACGATGATTTTTATGTGCCGTGTCATCTGTTTGGACAGACATTCAGTTCCCATTGAATGATTAGTAGATGAGTATTGTATTGTATTGCAGTGTAGTGTAGAGTAGTGTAGTGGAGTGGAGTGTAGCGGAGTGGAGTGGAGTGGATGTGTAGTGGAGTGGAGTGGAGTGTAGTAGAGTGTATTGTATTGTAGTGGAGTGGAGTGGAGTGGAGTGTGTTGTGTTGTGTTGTGTTGTGTTGTGTTGTGTTGTGTTGTGTTGTGTTGTGTTGTGTTGTGTTGTGGTTTGTTGTTGTGTGTGTTGTTTTGTGTTGCGTTGTATCGTATCGTATCGTATCGTTCGTATCGTATCGTATCGTATCGTATTGCACTGCATTGCACTGCATTGCACTGCATTGCACTGCATTGTATTGTATTGTATTATACGTTGCTGTATGTTATACAACTGGACAAAGTGGAATGATGGCACAGTTGGTTAGAGTGTCCGCTTGGCAAGCTAAAGGTCCTAGGTTCTATCCCTGGTGAGACTGATATTTTTCCCACGCCCACAACCAGACATCAAGTGAGGATCTGAGTGTAAGATTTCCGGACTAGATAATGAACCAAGGTGTACTGTGCAGCACACACGTAGCGCACGTAAAAGACCCCATGGCGGCAAAAAGAAAAGTTGCTTCTGACAAAACACGGTGGCAAATTCTCTTTTGTGGGTGAACAAATTATACCCTGACAGTTTAAAAAACTATTGGTGCGTGGCACTGTGCCAATGAGACATTCTTTGTTCATGATATGTATTGTCTTTCTTTATTGTGTGCATTGTCAGAGTGTCATTTATTTTCAGGGCAGAGACAGATTCAACGAATGTATATTCATTTGTTGTAGAATGAAACGAAAAGCAGTCATTAAACAGCAAACAGCCGCGGGTTATATATCATTTTTGTCTTTTGTTTTCTCGGCATAATGAATTATTTTTTGTACAAATAGACTAGCAAACACATACATCCTTGACTTCTGTGATGTGATGTGCCTATTCATTAATTTAGTTTATACATTTTTGTGTATATTTATCGGGCTTTTGTTTCTTGTAAGACAAAAATATTTGAATGGATGGAATAGCTTTACTAAGACAAACTTTCTTTCAGTGATAATTAACATGCTGGTTTTAATGAGAAACAATTGTAAACACCTTGATTGTGTATTCTGTATTTTGAACATTTTGCAGTCATGAATCATCAACATTGACAAAAATCACATGTTAATATTAGATCAAGCACACCCCAGAGATCGGTGCTAAAACCATGTTTGTTTATGATGTACATCAATAATCTACCCAAAAAAACTTGATTCCCATTGGCATAATTTCTTACTGCCGTCAAATTATTTTCATAGAAGACCATGCCCATCTACATCGATTTTTCTAACGTTATGGGAATTCTGGAGAAGAGATGGGACATGCCATCCACCTTAGAAAATACACTGTCACTGAGAAAAGCGCAAGGGTGATCTGCTGTTGAATCAAACTGAGTGGCAAATGGTGGAAGCTAACTGGGAAAACAGGTTATTATATGTCAGATTCATAAATAAGGTTTGTACTACACATAACTTAAACATAAGTTCCACATGAATCAAAACTAATTCCATCAGAAACTGTCAGATGCAATATAAACCTATTCTGAGGAATACTAAAAAGAGAGAGAGAGACAGAAAGACAGAGAGGGAGACAGAGAGAGAGAATTACAAATAGAAACCATGCTGAATGATCACTTTTTTTTCCTTCATAAAAACTATATAAACTATTTTGCTTCTTTTGATTAGGTGCGTTAAAGCAAAATGTACAGGCTATGCACACACACAACACACGCACACACACACACACACACACACACACACACACACACACATACACACACACACACACACAAAATTTTACATAACGCACACAGGCACACACATACGCAAACACACGCAAACACGCACACACGCAAGAGAGAGAGAGAGAGAGGAGAGAGAGAGAGAGAGAGAGAGAGAGAGAGAGAGAGAGAGAGAGAACACAGACGGAACACAACCACAAGGAAAAGGCCATTTCATTGCTCTTGATGTCTGCATTTATCTTCAAAAGAAAAGCGTAATACATGTCATAATCATGCACATTTAGCAACAATGACTTCCTATGCATGTAGTGTTATATATCAATTAGGCCAGGTAGAAAGAGCATGTGAGTTGTTCTTTGTTACCGTTGACAGAAAAGAGGAAACGTGATCCACATTTTTCATCCCTGAAAACATTTGAAAAAAATTGAAAACACATTTTTTTCTGAATTGTAAGCTCAAAGACCATGGTTTTGTTGATTCTGACAAAAATCAACAAAATATGTTTGACTTTTTTGTCACCATATCAATGTTGTTAGAAATATAAAATCAAAACCAGTGGCTGGGCTGGACCCGGCTGGTGTGTGTTGCGTGACTAGGTGTCATCTCCCTGCCTTGCCATTCGGCTTCTGAACAAGGTAACTGATGACCTGGTCTGACTGTGTCATGCAGCGCACACAGCCCTCTTTGGCTTGCTGAGATGGCTACTATGGGGGTCGGTAACTGGGTTGCTTGTCTGCTGCTGACGCGTTCAGGATCCCTTCTAGCACACTCGGGTATTTCTTGTTAACGTTTAACTGCAGCTTGGCTGCTGATTTCATGGAATCAGATCTGATGACTGCAGGGACAGTCCTGGTGAGAGGTCGAAAAGATGGGAAACTTGGATCCCTTTGAAAGCATGTCAGACCTAGCTGAGAAACAAAACAGGTTGTGTCTGGAACATCATGTCCGACCACTTTGGCGATTGAACGAACGTATCTGTGATTGTTGTTAAACAACGTAGAGAATTTTGACTACTGAATGTCGAGACTGTAGTGAAGAAAGGAAGCTAGCAGCTATGCACACTGTGGTGGCCGGGCGGTCTGCCAAATAGAGAGATGAGGGCCCAGAATAAGGCAAAGGAGCTATTTCATTGTCTCTTGGTCCGGAATCAGAGTTGGGTATGGCTTGTGTGCATTTTGTGGATATGTCCCAGGGTTTTTCATTCCCCACCTTGCCATTCGGCTTGTGAACGAGGCAACTGATGACCAAGTCCAGATGGGTCATGTAGCACATGAACACCCCCCCCCCCCCCCCAGTTTCCTTCCCTTTGCTTGGCAGGATGGCTACCGTATGGCGTCGGAAGCTGGGATGTGATTGTTTGGCTCCAAAAAGCATATCAGTACAATCTTTGACTCACATTAACTTACTAATGCCAGACATGGCCTTTAAACAAAACCCCGAAAAAAAGACTGTAGTTTGTGACATGAATCGTCTCAGAAGAGCAGGAGGAAAAACCAGATCAGACATTCGTAGAAATGATGGGATGGTTGGAACAACGTCTGTCACTATACATCGCAGTCTCAGCAGTCTACGAGCCAGCTGACCCGAGCTAAGGCTTCGGCCACATTCGACAATAAATGCAGCATACCCCAACCTACAGCGTGGCTTCTTGTCTACCAGTCATCAGTTTCATCTCACATCGGCACTTCCTGATAAAGGTGGTCAGAAAAGTCTAGGCTTGTTTTCTTTATAGACTTGGATGAAGTTTAAATTGGTAAAACTTTTTTCAGAGGGAGATGAAAGTATGAGTATTGAATGAAAAAAATATTTAGATATGGCTGGGTAATAGAGTGGTGTGACAGATCAATCTCTTTAGCTTAAAGTGTTTGGTGACAGATACCAATAAATAGTAATTTCTACTTGTTTTACACATGTATGTAAATAGGCATGCGTAACTGGAATCTATTCATGTTTTACCAGTTTAAGGTTATGATTTGTAAGCATTTTTCAGTGTGTTTTTGTTTGCAGGATTTTTACTTTTCTGAATATGCCCACCATCTCATGCACAGTCTCTCGATACTTGGAGCCAAAGAAATAATACACTAAGAAATTGAGTGTGGAATTCAGAGCATCACATAGTTCTACAATGGCTAGCATGACAAAGTACAGATTAGCCCAGTTTCCTGATGGACTGAGCTCAGGAAGGAGGAGAATAAATATACGAAGCAGAAAATTGGGCGTGTCGAGAATGATGAACTGTACAGACAAGTATATTAACATTCTGGTTACAGCAATTCACGAGCTGAGAGAGAGGTGCCAGACGAAGATCTCTCTTGAACTGTATGGCTTTTCTGGAGTTTGAAGGCAGTGACTGCTGTTGTGATGACAACGGTGCCAAACATAGAGGCTAGCAATGCCTGACCAAACACCAGACTGTCCAAAATGTTTATCTTGTTCTTATGAGTCTTGTAGAACTCACTGTGATAACCTGCAGAGATGAGACCTCCGTCACAATGTCTGTCACGCACACAACGTTGTACTTCTCTGCCACTACACACCTTCCTGCCATTATCAACAAAATTCCAACAAGCAGAATGATGCTTACAGTTTTGGTTTTTAATATAGTGCTAGAATGCAAAGGCCAGACAACGCAGATACATCTCTCCACAGAAATGAGAACAGACACAAATGGTGAGGCCCAAGCAAACCCAATGTACAATCCAAGTAGATGATTGTTGACGATGAACTGTGTGAGGTATCCAACAAACCTGTACGACGCTGTCAAATCTTGCATAGAGAGCTTCTCAGCGTATATCAAAAAGCCAAAGACAAGAAAGAGTAAGTCGATCAAAGACAGGCAAAACAAACACAGATTGATTCGTTGTTTCAGGCCATGCTTGAAGAACACCACCATGTTGAGGACGTTCATAGGGAAACCTATGAAGAAGAGAGTGGGCATGATGACAACGTGATAGACATTGTTGATGATATTGGTAGCTGTGGTGCTCACTGCGTCCTTACTATCATCGTGGAATTGAAAGTTTGAGGAGTTGACGATCACACACTGAGATTGGCTCACTGAGCTTATGGTGTTATCCAGGACGTATGAAAACCAGCTGACTGTAGTTATTCTGGTCGTAGCCATAGCGTCACTGAGATTGAGAGATTTGTTTCCTCTTTTTGCTGTAAAGTCATTCACACAACCTGGAAATGAAAAGGTGTTTTTTTTTCCAGAACACAAAAAGACATTTTTGATCGTAGATGATGAGTGTGTTTTTTTTCAATTATTTTATCAAGATCATCAGAACATAAAAGTACATTCAACGTAATAACGATTTCTGTCGACTGTACACATATACATGCATAACACATAACTGTACACATACATGTACAAGCACGCGCACACAAACGTGTGAGGTATGGCGTGATCATTTCTTGTTCTTCTTGTTCTTGTTCTTGCTTTTGTTCTTGTTCTTCTTGTTCTTGTTGTTGTTGTTGTTGTTCTTCTTCTTCTTCTTCTTCTTCTTCTTCTTCTTCTTCTTTCTTCTTCCTTCTTCTTCTTCTTCTTCTTTTTCTTCTTCCACTTTTTCTTGTTCTTGTTCTTGTTCTTGTTCTTGCTCTTGTTGTTGTTGTTGTTGTTGTTGTTGTTGTTTTCTTCTTCTTCTTCTTCTTCTTCTTCTTCTTCTTCTTCTTCTCTTTCTTCTTCTTCTTCTTCTTCTTCTTCTTGCTCTTGTCCTTCTTCTTCGCAATTCTTCTTCGCAATTCTTCTTCGTCGTCGTCTTCTTTTTCTTCTTTTTCTTCTTCTTTCTCTTTATCTCCCTCTCTCTTACTCTCTGTCTCTCTGTATGTCTTTCTCTCTCTCTTCTTTTCTATCAATCTATCAATCTATCTATCTATCTATCTATCTATCTATCTGTCTATCCCTCTCTCTTTGTCTGTCTGTCTGTTTCTCTTACTCTGTCTCTCTGTCAGTCTCTCTCTCTCTCTTTCTCTCTCTCTCTCTATCTCTGTCTATGTGTCCCTGTCTCTCTCTCTCTCTCTCGCTCTTCCTCCATCTCTTTCTCTCTTCCTCCCTTTCCTTACCTCCATCTTTCTCTCTCTGTCTCTCTCTCTGTCTGTCTCTCTCTCTCTCTCTCTCTCTCTCCTCTCTCTCTCTCTCTCTCTCTCTCTCTCTTTCTCCCCATAAATTGTAACCTTGACAACACACGTTTTCATCAGATGCATCATGCGCTTTTATTATATCATAATTAATCCAGACTATGATAAAACTCTAAGAATCATCAGATGCATATTCTAAATAAATTGTCTTTAACGCTTTTGTTGTGTAAATCAAAACAAACAAACAAAACGGAAAGATACTGGAATGAATACATAGATTTCCTTTGAATTTGTTGTTACCAGAAAAAAAGATACGCAAATGAATACAGAAAACAATAAACAAGATAAACAGATACACGACTGCAAGTAATGTACTGAAAGCTACAGTCATTAGATTGAATATGCATATGTGCATTTAATTTCAGACCCTGTGATAAGCAAACCCTTAGTCAACCAAGACATTAATAGTGACACATCTGTAAAGAGCACTGACAGAAACACGAGAAAAAATTCAGTATCATTCAGAAACATAATTATAATAATTACAATATTTATATAGCGCAAAATCTTGATAAAATCAAATCTAAGCGTCATAAATCCTCTGTAATGGCATTATGTATTTTATAAACAACCAATCCTAGACTACTGCTCTGATCAACGTCAAGCCTTCATTCTGACTGACTGGATAAATCCACTTTAAAAAAAGGAATGTGGAGTAGGAACCCCAAACTTGGCACAAAGTAAACTGAGTATGTAGCAATTAGAAACATGTATGGATCTACTGTTTTAAAGACATGTATGGATCTACTGTTTTAAAGACATGTATGGATCTACTGTTTTAAAGACATGTATGGATCTACTGTTTTAAAGACATGTATGGATCTACTGTTTTAAAGACATGTATGGATCTACTGTTTTAAAGACATGTATAGATCTACTGTTTTAAAGACATGTATGGATCTACTGTTTTAAAGACATGTATGGATCTACTGTTTTAAAGACATGTATGGATCTACTGTTTTAAAGACATGTATGGATCTACTGTTTTAAAGACATGTATGGATCTACTGTTTTAAAGACATGTATGGATTACTGTTTAAAGACATGTATGGATCTACTGTTTTAAAGACATGTATGGATCTACTGTTTTAAAGACATGTATGGATCTACTGTTTAAAGACATGTATGGATCTACTGTTTTAAAGACATGTATGGATCTACTGTTTTAAAGACATGTATGGATCTACTGTTTCAAAGACATGTATGGATCTACTGTTTTAAAGACATGTATGGATTACTGTTTTAAAGACATGTATGGATCTACTGTTTTAAAGACATGTATGGATCTACTGTTTTAAAGACATGTATAGATCTACTGTTTTAAAGACATGTATGGATCTTACTGTTTTAAAGACATGTATGGATCTACTGTTTCAAAGACATGTATGGATCTACTGTTTAAAGACATGTATGGATCTACTGTTTAAAGACATGTATGGATCTACTGTTTAAAGACATGTATGGATCTACTGTTTTAAAGACATGTATGGATCTACTGTTTTAAAGACATGTATGGATCTACTGTTTTAAAGACATGTATGATCTACTGTTTTAAAGACATGTATGGATCTACTGTTTTAAAGACATGTATGGATCTACTGTTTTAAAGACATGTATGGATCTACTGTTTTAAAGACATGTATGATCTACTGTTTTAAAGACATGTATGGATCTACTGTTTCAAAGACATGTATGGATCTACTGTTTTAAAGACATGTATGGATCTACTGTTTAAAGACATGTATGGATCTACTGTTTCAAAGACATGTATGGATCTACTGTTTTAAAGCATGTATGGATCAGTTTTAAAGACATGTATGGATCTACTGTTTCAAAGACATGTATGGATCTACTGTTTTAAAGACATGTATGATCTACTGTTTAAGACATGTATGGATTACTGTTTAAAGACATGTATGGATCTACTGTTTTAAAGACATGTATAGATCTACTGTTTCAAAGACATGTATGGATCTACTGTTTTAAAGACATGTATGGATCTACTGTTTTAAAGACATGTATAGATCTACTGTTTTAAAGACATGTATGGATCTACTGTTTTAAAGACATGTATGGATCTACTGTTTTAAAGACATGTATGGATCTACTGTTTTAAAGACATGTATAGATCTACTGTTTTAAAGACATGTATGGATCTACTGTTTTAAAGACATGTATGGATCTACTGTTTTAAAGACATGTATGGATCTACTGTTTCAAAGACATGTATGGATCTACTGTTTCAAAGACATGTATGGATCTACTGTTTTAAAGACATGTATGGATCTACTGTTTTAAAGACATGTATGGATCTACTGTTTCAAAGACATGTATGGATCTACTGTTTTAAAGACATGTATGGATCTACTGTTTCAAAGACATGTATGGATCTACTGTTTCAAAGACATGTATGGATCTACTGTTTCAAAGACATGTATGGATCTACTGTTTTAAAGACATGTATGGATCTACTGTTTTAAAGACATGTATGGATCTACTGTTTTAAAGACATGTATGGATCTACTGTTTCAAAGACATGTATGGATCTACTGTTTTAAAGACATGTATGGATCTACTGTTTCAAAGACATGTATGGATCTACTGTTTCAAAGACATGTATGGATCTACTGTTTTAAAGACATGTATGGATCTACTGTTTTAAAGACATGTATGGATCTACTGTTTCAAAGACATGTATGGATCTACTGTTTTAAAGACATGTATGGATCTACTGTTTTAAAGACATGTATAGATCTACTGTTTCAAAGACATGTATGGATCTACTGTTTTAAAGACATGTATAGATCTACTGTTTTAAAGACATGTATGGATCTACTGTTTCAAAGACATGTATGGATCTACTGTTTTAAAGACATGTATGGATCTACTGTTTTAAAGACATGTATGGATCTACTGTTTTAAAGACATGTATAGATCTACTGTTTTAAAGACATGTATGGATCTACTGTTTTAAAGACATGTATGGATCTACTGTTTTAAAGACATGTATGGATCTACTGTTTTAAAGACATGTATGGATCTACTGTTTCAAAGACATGTATGGATCTACTGTTTTAAAGACATGTATGGATCTACTGTTTTAAAGACATGTATGGATCTACTGTTTTAAAGACATGTATGGATCTACTGTTTCAAAGACATGTATGGATCTACTGTTTTAAAGACATGTATGGATCTACTGTTTCAAAGACATGTATGGATCTACTGTTTTAAAGACATGTATGGATCTACTGTTTCAAAGACATGTATGGATCTACTGTTTTAAAGACATGTATGGATCTACTGTTTCAAAGACATGTATGGATCTACTGTTTCAAAGACATGTATGGATCTACTGTTTCAAAGACATGTATGGATCTACTGTTTCAAAGACATGTATGGATCTACTGTTTAAAGACATGTATGGATCTACTGTTTTAAAGACATGTATGGATCTACTGTTTTAAAGACATGTATGGATCTACTGTTTTAAAGACATGTATGGATCTACTGTTTCAAAGACATGTATGGATCTACTGTTTAAAGACATGTATGGATCTACTGTTTTAAAGACATGTATGGATCTACTGTTTCAAAGACATGTATGGATCTACTGTTTTAAAGACATGTATGGATCTACTGTTTCAAAGACATGTATGGATCTACTGTTTAAAGACATGTATGGATCTACTGTTTCAAAGACATGTATGGATCTACTGTTTCAAAGGCATGTATGGATCTACTGTTTTAAAGACATGTATGGATCTACTGTTTCAAAGACATGTATGGATCTACTGTTTTAAAGACATGTATGGATCTACTGTTTTAAAGACATGTATGGATCTACTGTTTCAAAGACAATGGTGTGAAGCAAACGCGCCAATGATAGCAGTATCCCCCAAACCACTAAAAACCGTTAAAACCACTTGGACAGGAATCCTGTGTATTGAAAGATCAGAGGTCCTCAGGACGTAGAATCACATCTTCATGAATAAAACCTGTTATATCATCGAAGATCCTACTCAAAAAGGAATAGTTAGGTGAAGTGGCTCAAAACCACCATGAAAGGAAATAGACGGGCCATCTTCAACCAGACAAACAATGGTATTGTCTCAAGGTACCACTGCACAGACTCTTGCAACGTGGAACCGAAAGTGTGGGATTTTTCTGAATCACAGATAAAAGTAATTGAAATAAATTGAAAAGACAACAAGAGGGAGATGAGGAAAAATCAGATGGACGGAGTATGAGTGATAAATGAGAGAGGTTTTTTTAATCTTTATGCTGGATTAACTATATGATAATGACGATAAATTGTGTAGTGGATCAGATGGGAGCTGTATGTTGTGTTGTCCCGAGCTGGGTTTTGATGACGTGGCTATATGGGATGCTGGTTAGTCCATTCACATTAAGAAGCCCGGATGGGTATTTTTCCATTTTCAGTCGATTCTTTTTCACTTCATGGGACATTGCAAATGAAGAGATACATTTCAATACAACAGAGCTTTAACTTGTTTCAACAACACATAGAACCCGTAGTTTGATAGTGCCAGCAGGACCTCAAAACCTTGCTTTATGCACAGGGTTTGTGTGCTGGCTTATGGCTTATGCAATGATTATTTGAGGCCTTCTGTATCACGGCACCGGTGAAGTCAGTACATGTGGAATTTATTCTGAGTGCAGAGACCTCTTTTCAAAATCTGAAACTGAACTCTGATTAATGGCAAGTAAAGCAGACATTGTCTTTAAACACAATTAAACTCCACATCAGGTTTACATCGTTTGTTAGTTAGTTAGTTGGTTAGTTGATGACATTTGTATTTTGGCGCACACTTTGCCCAGAAAAAAATGAAAAAATATTAATTTGCTGAAATAAACAGCTGACATTATACTGAAGAAACTTGGATGAATGGCAAAATGATGCGACGTGCATATGATCCCATCAATATATTCTGCAAGCATTCTGCTATCATTTAAGAGAAGAGGCCACGATATTTCTTCTCTACCGTTTAAAAAATGCAATTCCCAGAGAAAGAAAAGCCAAAGCAATGTCAGCATTACGGTACCATCAGCTTGATTAGCCAAGCTGGCAAAGTCATGCTCATTATGATTTTCTATTGTGCTTAAGACTATCGTTGAGGAACTGATACTGCAGAAACAGGAAGGATGTAGACCTTGCAGAGACATTACGATATTTTATTTGTCATGTCAGGACAGAAAAAAAAACATGGTTCGCTGATGGTATCGACCTCATGATGGACACCAGATTTGAGCTGCAAGATCTCAACCAATGACTCGTTTGGGGCATATGGAATGGAAGTTAACTATAAAAAAAAAGTAAAGCCATGGTCAATAACATAATCATCAGCAGTTCAAAATGGCCAGGTATTGATACCAGAAAGTGGAAGCAATCGACAGTTTCCAGTATGTGGTTTTTACTCTGACCCACAATGATGGCTGCACAGCAGAAATACACATCAGGATCACAATCACTGTGTCAGTAATGACAATACTGAACAGGATCTGGAGAAACAGCACAGTTAGTTCCAGTACAAAGTGCTGATTGTACGAAAATTGCTTGTAGTGTTCATCCTCCTCAGTAGACATGAAACTTGGACACTGTTTGCTGACTCAAAGAAAGAACTCAGACTATTAAGACCAGGTGCTTGAGGAAGTAGTTTTATACATCTCACCTTGAGAATAAGACCAGCAAATACATATGGAACACGATAAACAAGTTGGTGGGCTCACAAGGACCACTACTCTCAACAGCAGAACGATGCAAGGTTTCTTGGTTTGGTCATGTCAACGTTCGTGACACCATTGTCCTAGACCATGACTTAGGGTATTTCAGGAGGAGGTCATTATCGAAGTCAACAGTGGATGGCAACCGTCAAAGACTTAATCAGCCTCAAAATACTCACATTGCTTCTTGTAGCATCATGTATCAGAAATGGAGGATCCTGTCTGCTGCTGAACCCTATCATCAATCCTATTGACGACCACACTGGCTAAGGGATTTAAAGAATATGTAATGACTTAAGTCACCAGCGCTTCCAGTAAAATATTAGTCTGGTACTGATAATAGCAGTATTTGTTCAGTGCAGCTGAGCATCTCACTGAGTGAACTTTTTGAAGGCAAAAGATGATAAGAACAGCAGTAAACATCTGTCAGTATATAGAAACCATGATGTGTATCCTGTATGTTTGACAGTTTACAGCATGTGGTTTCCAATACTGCAGAGGTTGACGCAAAACAAAAATAAACTTTTGTAGCATTTGACCTAAGTGCGTTTGGATGAAGTCTTCATCGTATTTAATTTTAATGAATCTGATTTCTACAAGTCTTTTTCTCTAGTCTTTGTCTCTGTCTGTCTGTCTGTCTGTCTGTCTGTCTGTCTCTGTCTCTCTCTCTGTCTCTCTCTGTCTCTCTGTGTCTCTCTCTCTGTCTCTGTCTCTCACTGTCTCTGTCTCTGTCTCTCTCTGTCTCTCTGTTTCTGTCTCTCTCTCTCTCTCTCTCTCTCTCTCTCTTTCTGTCACAAACACATGCATATACACACAGAGACACTCTCTCTCTCTCTCTCTCTCTCCTCTCTCTCTCTCTCTCTCTCCTCTCTCTCTCTCTCTCTCTCTCTCTCTCTGCGTGTGTTTCATTATTTTCGTTGTACGGGGCTTATTTAGTTTGTCAGTAAATTTCAAGGAACGTTTAGGACTCCAACTCTTGCTTGTCACCATTTTTAGGCCGCTTCTACGTCATGTGTAGTGCTTTTTGATTCACGAAGAAAGATCAAGTTCCAACCCTCAAATTATGAAGAAATCGGCTTGCCGGGCATGGAACGTCTACCCATCAAATGCCACTTTCTGTTGTCCATAAGGAAGACAACTACATCTTAAAGATGATCGTGTACAGATAGCTGGCGCGAGGACACAATGACGATACAAGTGTACTCTGAAGGTCAATCCATCAACTGTGGTATCAACACCGCCACTGCGAAGACTATGCTACTATCAGCATTGGTCACAGGGCACAATCACATTTGAACATCGCAGAAAACCTTCTATACAACAGAGGAGCCAGAGGAAGCAGTGATATTCGACCATTGGAATCTATTCAAACAGGCCGATAAAAGTCATCTCTAATTTTCAAAACTGGTAAATTTGGACTCGGTATGCTAGAATTCACCAGGTGAGATGTGTCACGAGGATAGGTTGGGATGTTGGCTTTTTACGTCCAAAATGGCCGATAGGTCCGCGGGTGTCAAAGACGACATGAAAATGAACGATTGTGATTCTGCTTTTTCTGGTGGTAAATGATAGAGTAGAATGCAGAGATGTGATTTCAGCTCAGTTTAGAGGTTTTTGACCGTCGGAACCTACTCAATGAGCCTGTTAAAAGAGATCTCTAATTTTCAAGATCGCTACCTTTGGAGGCCATTTTCTCGCCACTTTTGTCAAAGATTTAGCAGAGATGTGGTTTCAGTTCAGTTTAGTTGTTTTCAATTGTCGTAATCTACTCAAAGAGGCCGACAAAAATGATCTCTTATTTTTAAGATGGCTAAATTTGGAGGCCATTTTCTCAGCCACTTTTCATCAGAGACTAATTTAGATGGTAAATTGGACTCGGCATGCTCGAATTAATCTGGTGAGATGTGTCACAAGGTCAGATTAGGATGTTGACTTTTTCGACCAAAATGGCCGGCAGGTCCGTCCGTGGGTGTCAAAAGGGCTGGAAAAAAGACCGATTGTGATTCAGCTTTTTCTGGTGGTAAATGATAGAGCAGAATGCAGAGGTATGATTTCGGCTCAGTTTAGAGGTTTTTGATCGTCGGAACCTTCTCGAACAGGCCGATACGAGGGTACTTTCCGGTAGAATGAGACCAACGAACTTATACGTCAAAGACTTACCGGCAAAAAAATTATTCATTTCATCTGTTCGAAGTATTCACGTCCTGCTGCCACACACTTCTGCATTCGCTCGATCCACTGTAGAAATGCCGTTCCGTAGGCTTCTTTGGGTATATGTGACAGACACTGGAAAACCGCCGTTCCCAAGTCTGCTCGACTCTTGAAACTTCTTCCTGCCAGTGATTTGTTCAGATGTGGAAACAGGTGAAAGTCACAGGGTGCAAGGTCTGGGGAGTAAACTGGGTGTGGCAAAGTATGGATGTTCTCGGTTGCAAGGTATTCTCGTACGAGCCTTGACTTGTGGGCAAGTGCGTTATCATGATTAATCTTGATTCCTCTCATGCCTGCGGTTGATCGGGAAGTTGCATAAAACTTCTTGATGTCAGACAGTACTGAGTCTCTGTAGAACTTTCCGGTGATGATCTCTTCTTGTTTGCATGGTTTCTGTAGCACGATCCCCTTTGTGTTGAAAAAGATGGTGTATAACATTTTCTTTTGCAAACGTTGACGACCAGTGATTTGAGGAGGAATCCCACCTTTAGGAATCCAGGCCTTATTCTGTGACTTTGTCTGAGGTTCATACATGTACACCCAGGTTTCGTCACCTGTCACAATTTCATCCAGCCACTTAGGGTCGCAGTTCTTGTAAATTTTCAGCATATCTTGGCAGAAACGTAACCTATCCCCCTTATTTTCTGCGTCAAAATATGAGGGATCCATCTTGATGACACCTTCCTGTAGCCAAGCTGATTTCTTAGGATCCTCGATGCAGTCGACGAATGAATGTCGAGACAATCGGCGATCTCTTCAAGGCTGACTCTTGAATCAGCATCAACCATTGCTTCACACTAGCCACGAAGTTTTCATCGCACTTTTTGCTTTTTTGCATTTTCCTCCTGTTGTGTTCAGTGCTGGCCTGGCCACTTGCAAAATGTTTTACCCATCTGAACACGGTTGCTTTCGAAGGAACAGAAGGTTGTCCCAAAGCTCTCATGTCGGCAAGTATTTCGGATGCATTCTTTCCGAGGGCAACACGTACCTTGATATAACTGCGATAATCCAGGTTGAAAACGCCATTTTCTTTGCCATTTTTCAAATCAGTGTCTGACAGGGCCTTGACATACACTGTCAGAACCGTAAGACGGATCAAAGATGAATAACGAAATTTGGCACAGAATTACATCATAATCTGACGTTTTCTGTAAATGCGTTTTCAAGCTATACAGACGTGGTCTCATTCTGCTGGAAAGTACCCTCGTAAAAGTGACCTCTAATTTTTAATATCATTAACTTTGGAGGCCATTTTCTCCGCCATTTTTTGTTATTGGAGTCGAATTTGATGGTAAATATAGATGCTGCATGCTTGAATTAACCTGGTGAGATGTGTCAGAAGGGTTGGTTGGGATGTCGGCTTGTTCGTCCAAAATGGTTGACAGATCCACGGGTGTCAAAAACACCAGAAAAATGACCGTTTGTGATTCTACTTTTTGTGGTGGTCACTGATACAGTAGAATGCAGAGGTATGATTTCAGCTCAGTTTAATGGTTTTTGATCGGAACAGGCCGATAAACGTGATCTCTAATTTTCAAGATCGCTAACTTTGGAGGCATTTTCTCGGCCATATTTCATCAGAGACTAATTTTTATTGTAAATTTGGACTTGGCATGCTCGAATTAAGCTGGTGAGGTGTGTCACAAGGGTAGTTGGGATGTTGGCTTTTTCCTCCTAAATGGCCACCAGGTCCACGGGTGTCAAAAACATTGACCGTCGGAATCTACTCGAACAGACTGATAAAAGTCATCTCTTATTTTCAAGATCGATAACTTTGGAGGCCATTTTCTCGGCCACTTTTCATCGGAGACTAATGTGGATGGTGAATTTGGACTTGGTATACTCGAATATACCTGGTGAGAAATGTCACATATGGGTTGGGATGTTGGCTTTTTAGTCCAAAATTACCGCCAGTTCTGCAGCTGTCAAAAAGGCTGGAAAAATGACCGATTGTGATTCTACTTTTTCAGGTGGTAAATGACAGAGTAGAATGCAGAGGTATGATTTCAGCTCAATTTAGAGGTTTTTGACCTCAGAACCTACTCAATGAGCCTGATAGAATACATCTCTAATTTTCAAGATCGCTAACTTTGGAGGCCATTTTTCAGCCATTTTTCATCGGAGACTAATGTGGATGGTAAATTTGGACTCGGCGTGCTCGAATTAACCTGATGAGATGTGTCACATTGGTAGGTTCGGATATTTTGTTGTTTTTGCTTGTTTTTGTTTGTTTGGGCGTGTTGTATGTGTTTTGTCTGTTTGTTAGTTAGTTTGTTTGTTTGTTTGTTTGTATGTTTGTTTTGTTTGTTTGCTTGTTTTTCTCATTTTATTTGTTAATTCATATGCGTGTTTCTTTGTTTGTTCGGTGGTTTTTTTTGTATCTGTTGTGTTGTCAAATGATTCGATGCGTTTTGTGGCTGTTGGTGCAGAGAATTTGAATCCTCGATGCGTTTTCCAATGAAATGTGTTGTCCCTCTTTTGATTTTGTTAAAATAAAATTTAAAAAAAGACGAACGTTAATTTGATTGAGAAACTTTAATTAAGTTAATCACCATGCCTTAATAAGCTAAGTTAATTTTTCCAAATCAGTAAACAAAACACAAGAAAATACAGCTTTGCGTTTCAAACTTCTTTTTCTGCACAAGTCGATGCAATGTTGGATTAAGATCTAAAAACTACTGATGTTTGCGTCTATTGTATTAATTCTTGTTTTGTCGGAAGATTTACCATATGAAAAACTTCGAACTGCGCTCTCCGAGGAGAGTACGTCGTCACAGTGCAGACCCTCCCCCCCCCCTACCCCCCACCACCCGGCCACTTTTTTTCTTTATGCATGTATTTTTGTTTTCCCAATACAAGTGGGAGGATGGTTTTTGGTTTTTTGTTTGTTTGTTTGTTTGCTTTTTGTTTGTTTGTTTGTTTGTTTTATTAGGATACTGTCAGAGACAACTTCGTTGCCGTGGAATTTTTTTAACTTGCGCTCGGTGATTTGGTTTATCATTTCGGCTGAAAGACTAGCAACAACATCACCGCATAAGATCTAGTAGAGAGGGAAGAAAAACTCACACATTTGTCACATAATGCGGTATGACCCGATTTTTGAATTCGCAGTCACTTTAGAATTGGAAAAGTTTCAATACAGCTTCATGGCTGTGTATGTATAGAGCTATATGAAAAATACATTTCAAGTGTGCAACGCTCCTGATTTCAGTCCATGGCCGGTTAGCTTAATTCGCTAAAGTGCCATGCTGACTGATAACACAGGGGGCGTGGGTTCGACCCTCTGGTGGGCCACGGGATTTCCTTTTACGTGGGTCTGGTTGACTCCTTTGATAGAATCGTGGACTCAAGATCTCGTGTCTCGAGTTTAATCCCACCCCCCGCAACATAAAAATTGGCTTGTTCGTTACTGGTCACGGCCCTTTGACTCCCGCACCCTGCCCACCAGAATCCTGCATTGTCAGTCATGTTAGAAAAGCAAACCCTTAACCCTTTGACTCCCGCACCCTGTCCACAGCATCCTGCATTGTCAAACATGCTAGCAAAGCAAAAGCAAAACCTTGAACTTTTGACTCCCTCACCCAGCAGGGAGCTGGTGAATAGGGTGAGGGAGTTAAAAGGTTCAGTTTTCATAGTTGGTGGATAGGATGCGGGAGTCAAAGGGTTAATTCTCCAATCGTTCTGGCACTAGATCTACTAGCTCCGTGTTTCATAGGTCCTTCCCGCCCTCTCCATTTCAAAGACTTTGACTTGAGCATAGAGTTTTGCGCAGGTTCATGAAAATTGCCAAATAATTGCCGGCAGACGTAGGTGGAGCGCACATGGAATTGCCCGTGTGCGATGAATCCCTCTGGAGGGAATGTAAACTCTAAACCCATCTTCATGCATCAGGAACTACGTCATCATTAAATATAATTCAGCATCGTCCATGTTTTAGTCTTGAATGACCCAAAAGGCATCACAACATGTAAGAAATTTTCATTTGATTGTTTACCTACAGGTAAATATAGGCAAAATTAGGTGCAGGAGGAGAATTGTTCGAAACAACTCTTTATTTATAGGTTTAGTATATAGGCTCATAGTTATGGTCGTCAAAAAGTTTCCTCTTGTTTTTGCGCAGAAAAAAAATCCTGATTAAAGTTTGTATATTGTAAACTTATTTGCACATGCATACATTGAGTATTGCCTTTTTGAATAGATGTATCCATTCACTCGGTCAGCTGCATCATACAAAACTGATCATATAAACCTTTTCACCTTATACATAGGAAAGATCAAGAACATACTAGATACTGAATTTGTTTATTGTGCGTCTGTTAGATCTGTTCAACTTCTGTCAACAGGTCACGACGAGCAGGATTACAATATTCGGTATAAGAAGCATTTCTAAAACTATATTCTTGGGTTGATCATTTTTTCTGTGTGGTTCGCTTCATAAGTTAACAGAGAAGAAAGTTGTTTCAGTTTGTAAATTAATAAGAAACCAAGAATGCTATTTTCACTGTTGTTGTTGTTGTTTTTGTCGTTGTTGTATCTTATGCTGAAGTCTTCTGAGCCGTGTATGTAAACATAATTACCCTTGCTACGAAGTGTGATGAGTGAAGTGAACGCGTATCATAGCTTGGGGGGTGAGATGCATGCTTCGTGTAAAGATACATATATAGATTGACGTGCGTTTGCACATGTGTACAGAAAGCGGGATCGATCTTTACAATAATCCGCCCTCCTCCACACACAGTCTCCTCTCTCTCTCTCTCTCTCTCTCTCTCTCTCTCTCTCTCTCTCTCTCTCTCTCTCTCTCTCTCTCTCTCTCTCTCTCTTTCCCTCTCTCTCTCTGTGCGCACGCGCGTCTGTGTGTATGTGTGAATGAGTCACAGATATTATGTATACATATGTATATATACATATATAGGAAAGTGATACACACAGACGAAGAATGAAAATGTGCATGTCAATGTTGTTGAGTTTTGATAACGGCAACAAACAAAAAGAAAACAATTATGGCTTTAAGATGTTCCATAAAATCATCTCTTTCTCCCTCCCTCCCTCCCTTCCTCCCACCTCTATGTCTCTCTCTGTCTCTCTCTGTCTCTGTCTCTGTCTCTGTCTCTGTCTCTCTCTCTCTCTCTCTCTCTCTCTCTCTTTTCTTTTCAGATCGATTTGCGATGTACAACATATGTATATAACTCTGAGTCTCGTCAGGGTAAACCGCTTTAAATTATACATGTTTACCAGGTGTTGAAATAAATTATGTTGTGTACTCTGCCATCAAATTGTAACAGGTCATGGTCATGTGGCGTATACAGGTAGGCGTGTGCATGCTGGGTATTTTCATGTTTCTGTAAGCCACCAGATCTGAAGTGGCTTATCGGATCTTTAACGTGTATATTTTGATATGCTACATGTGCACCTCGTACACACGATAGACGTTATAGGGACAGGCAGGTTTGCATATGTCTTGAACTGGGAGATTGGGAACATCTCCATCCTTCACTTTTCAGGCAGAGGTGTCCAGGAAGGATCAAACCTAGGACATTCCAACTGAAAGTCCAGCGTTGACCAACCTGACTACCTCGCCCCAGTTTTGATATTTATTTTCTGTAGAGAACAATCACTTCGTAGATTATCGATTGTGTTTGATGTCTGTCACTGTTGATCACCTCATGATTTCATTTACCCATACAGCCAACATGTTCTTAAAAAGGTACAAAAAGGAAAAGATAAAATTCATTCTGTATCAACTTTAGCAGAGAGAAATTCTGTGGCGCGTGTTGCTGAACTGTTCTTTTCAAATATACTACTATATGGGTCATCTTTCGGCCGTGCTCATTGTGAAGACACACAAAGCTATTGCTTGTTTCGCGTGTTTTCGTTGGTTTTCTGTTTGATGTCAGGTGATATACAGAGCAGTTTGATCAGGTGGTTGTTTTAACACCTGAATTCTGTCAGTCACATGCAGTATCCATGTTTTATATTATTTTCGGTGGATACAGACTGTAACTGACTTGATGGTCAGTACTTAGTGAAAAAACTGCTGGTACTACTGATCCAGATCCTGTTTCATTAACTCTTTGACCCTAGCACCCTATCCTCCAGCATCCTGCATTGTCAACTTGCGAGCAAAACAAAAATGTAATCCTTTGACTCTTCATCCTATCCTCCATGTTCCTGCAGGAAACTGAAGGCTGGGACAAGGGAGTCAAAGGGTCTTGCAGTTGGTGGATAGGGTGCGGGAGTCAAAGGGTTAAACTGTGGTTGTTATGGCTATAGTGGATTTGATGAGTTCGCACACGGACGTACAGACAGACAGTGAAGTTCCACGAGCACATGAGAACACAAAACGGGTTTCAATTTGTAGTGGTGACTGAATAGTTAAAACAACTTAATGTCACAATTGTTAGCATACAGATGTGTGCTCTAGTGGTTAAAACACCGGCCTGATGTGCGAGAAACTGGGCTTCCAGTCACGGATGAGACTGGGATTTTTCATCTCCCTCAACTAGATATTGAGTGGTGGTTTAAGTGCTAGTCTTTTGGATGAAGCGATTGACCAAGGTTCTGTGTGAAGCATGCACTCAGCGCTCGTTAAAGATCCCATGGTAACAAAGGAGTTACTTTACTTTTACTTTTTCTGTCCTCCTGTGCTGTTACTGTCTTCCTGTGTGGTTACTGTCCTCCTGTGTGGTTATTGTCCTCTGTGTGGTTATTGTCCTCCTGTGTGGTTACAGTCCTCCTGTGTGATTACTGTCCTCCTGTGTGGTTACTGTCTTCCTGTGTGGTTACAGTCCTCCTGTGTGATTACTGTCCTCCTGTGTGGTTACTGTCCTGTGTGGTTACTGTCCTCTTATGTGGTTAATGTCCTCCTGTGTGGTTACTGTCCTGTGTGGTTACTGTCCTGTGTGGTTACTGTCCTTCTGTGTGGTTATTGTCCTCCTGTGTGGTTACTGTCCTCTTAAGTGGTTATTGTCCTGTGTGGTTACTGTCCTCTTGTGTGGTTATTGTCCTCCTGTGTGGTTATTGTCCTCCTGTGTGGTTACTGTCCTCTTAAGTGGTTATTGTCCTGTGTGGTTACTGTCCTCTTGTGTGGTTATTGTCTCCTGTGTGGTTATTGTCCTCCTGTGTGGTTTCTGTCCTCTTGTGTGGTTATTGTCTTCCTGTGTGGTTTCTGTCCTCCTGTGTGGTTACTGTCCTGTGTGGTTACTGTCCTGTGTGGTTACTGTCCTCTTATGTGGTTAATGTCCTGTGTGGTTATTGTCCTGTGTGGTTACTGTCCTTCTGTGTGGTTATTGTCCTCCTGTGTGGTTACTGTCCTCTTAAGTGGTTATTGTCCTGTGTGGTTACTGTCCTCTTGTGTGGTTATTGTCCTCCTGTGTGGTTACTGTCCTCCTGTGTGGTTACTGTCCTCTTGTGTGGTTATTGTCCTCCTGTGTGGTTACTGTCCTCTTGTGTGGTTATTGTCTTCCTGTGTGGTTACTGTCCTCTTGTGTGGTTATTGTCCTCCTGTGTGGTTACTGTCCTCTTGTGTGGTTATTGTCCTCCTGTGTGGTTACTGTCCTCCTGTGTGGTTACTGTCCTCCTGTGTGGTTACTGTCCTCCTGTGTGGATACTGTCCTCCTGTGTGGTTACTGTCATCCTGTGTGGTTACTGTCTTGTGTGGTTACTGTCCTCTTGTGTGGTTACTGTCCTCCTGTCTGGTTACTGTCCTCTTGTGTGGTTATTGTCATCCTGTGCTGTTACTGTCCTCCTGTGTGGTTACTGTTCTCCTGTGTGGTTACTGTCCTCTTGTGTGGTTACTGTCCTCCTGTGCTGTTACTGTCCTCCTGTGTGGTTACTGTCCTCCTGTGTGGTTATTGTCCTCCTGTGTGGTTACTGTCCTCCTATGTGGTTATTGTCCTCCTGCGTGGTTACTGTCCTCCTGTGTGGTTACTGTCCTACTGTGTGGTTACTGTCCTTCAGTGTGGTTACTGTTCTCCTGTGTGGTTACTGTCCCCCCGTGCTGTTACTGTCCTCCTGTGTGGTTACTGTCCTCCTGTGTGGTTATTGTCCTCCTGTGTGGTTACTGTCCTCCTGTGTGGTTATTGTCCTCCTGTGTGGTTACTGTCCTCCTGTGTGGTTACTGTCCTCCTGTGTGGTTATTGTCCTCCTGTGTGGTTACTGTCCTCCTGTGTTGTTACTGTCCTCCTGTGTGGTTATTGTCCTCCTGTGCTGTTACTGTCCTCCTGTGTGGTTATTGTCCTCCTGTGTTGTTACTGTCCTCCTGTGTGGTTACTGTCCTCCTGTGTGGTTATTGTCCTCCTGTGCTGTTACTGTCCTCCTGTGTGGTTACTGTCCTCTTGTGTGGTTACTGTCCTCCTGTGTGGTTATTGTCCTCCTGTGTTGTTACTGTCCTCCTGTGTGGTTACTGTCCTCTTGTGTGGTTACAGTCCTCCTATGTGATTACTGTCCTCCTGTGTGGTTATTGTCCTCCTGTGTGGTTATTGTCCTCCTGTGTGGTTACTGTCCTCCTGTGTGGTTACTGTTCTCCTGTGTGGTTACTGTCCTCCTGTGTGGTTACTGTCCTCTTGTGTGGCTACTGTCCTCCTGTGTGGTTACTGTCCTACTGTGTGGTTACTGTCCTCCTGTGTGGTTACTGTCCTCCTGTGTGGTTATTGTCCTCCTGTGTGGTTACTGTCCTCCTGTGTGGTTACTGTCCTCCTGTGCAGTTTAGTGTCGAACAGAGATGCAGCTTTCAGACGTGGGCCAGATGGGTAGCAGGTGCCACAATTAGGTTCATTCTATCAGCTGTTTCTTTCACACCTTCTATCCATCCTTTCCTACGACGCCCCCTTACTTTGGATGTATGTCTTTTCATGTTATAAGCTTTGTATACTGGCTGTTCACTTGGAAGCTACATGAGGAGTTGCCCTGGTAAAATTCTGTCACAGAATCCATTTTCATAGGTAATCAAAATACAATACACCATACAAAAAAGAAAAAGAGAAAATGTGGTCCAGCACTGCTATGACACGCTCTTCCAGTGGAGAAGTGCCTGACTTTCATGTGTAAATACATTGTGAATAAAAAGAAACAAATGCAGATGAACATAAATACATACTGGTCATGGCTGTTTGCGCATGTATGTGCGCATACGAGTTTTGAAATAGCATGTATCAGGATAAAACTAAAATCGTGTTTAGGTTATATGTTACAACATATAGTACAAACAATCCAAACGAATTTAAAACAATTTTTCAAAGCTAAGTTTGAGTGTTCGTTGGCTACATTCTCACGCGGTTCATCGTGACTCTCAAGAACAGTTTTAATACAGAATTATTACGTTGTACATTCACATTTATATTATCCACAAGGGGATTCTGATATCTAGTCACTAAAAGAACACCTGACAAAAAGGAATTAGCGCTGCTGCGAGATAACTTAGTGGTGTTCCTTACTGGCAAAAGTCTGTAACTGAATCAATTTTCACAGATAAACAAATAACATGCAAACAGAAAAGAAAAGAGAAAAAGTGATTGAACATTGTGATGACAAGCTCCTCCCGTGGAGAGGAGCCCGAATTTCATGTGGTAGACTTCTAAATACATTGTGAATAAAAAGAAACAAATACAAATAAACACAAACACATACTGATCATGGCTTTCATGCACATGTATGTATTTATACGAATTTGGAAAAATGCATATATTGTATCAGAATCAAACTAAAATCGCTTTAGTTTTACGTTACAACATGTAGTACAAACAATCCAAACGAATTTAAATAATTTCTCAAAATTAAATTTGAGTGTCCGTTGGCTGCTTTCTCACGTGGTTCACCTTGGCTCTCATGAACGCTTTTAATACAGATTTATTACGTTGTACTTTCACATTATCATCCCAAGGGGAATCTGATATGTAGTCATTAAAAGATCAAAAGGGGAATTAGCACCGTTGCAAGATCACTTTAGTGGTGTTCTTCACTGACTCATAGGTCTAAGACACGTTGGAAATTTTTTTCTATGAAGCATTCTACTTGCAGTGACAATAATTACATAGCTAGACATAATTATATCAAGAAGAAGAAGACTCGGTGTTTGAGATAACTGGCATAGGAAAAGTGATGACTTTGAAAAGAAAAGGATGAAAATCGTCTGGAGCATGTAATGTCAGCAAGGCCAAAAGTGTTTATAATGACATGAATTCCAAAGTTTAAAGTCTAATTTGTTTGTTTACAGCTGTTCACTAAAGAATTAGAAAGAAAAAGCTTAATGAGTACAACTAATCGACAATAACTCTATTGTTTCATTCTCGATTACCCAATAACAATTAGGATTCACATGCAAGTAAACGCATTTAAGACACAATACATGTGTTATATTTGGTTTGCTTGATTTGTCCTGGACTTTTTTCTTAGAGTATATCTTTACTGATATCAGAGAGGACTGCCTTTTATCTCCCTCCCTCTTCAGCATCTCTAGATAGAATTATGATTGACGCTCAAGAAGATGACAATGAAACAGTCAGCATCGGTACAAGGACACTTGCAAACAGAATTTACGACAACTGTCAAGGTTTTTATTACAAAGTTGGCAAACTCACAATATGTTAAAGTACCTCCATAGAACAGCTGCATTGTACTGCATTATTAGTACTTCCTAGAAGATCAAGCTGATGACAAATATGATGAAAGAAAAGAAAGAAAAAATTAAAAAACCTTCAGCTGTTTTTTTACGCACATATTTTGCTCATATCTCATCAAACATATAAAACAGGATTATTTTAACCTCCCATGAAGATGCAAAAACTCGTTACGTAGTTTTTAGGATGTCACATATTGCATACTTGGGAAAGTTGAAGAGTCAGAACCTCAGAAATCATTGTGCCATTATCACTGATGAGGGACCCAACTATAAACTTCTGGCCACAGTGTTATAAATACAATAGTATCGTGTAATATCTCTTTTCATGAAAAAAGCATTAAATGAGAGAGCGAACAACAGTACTGTTAAATAGACCTGTTAGAATGATATCTCTTCCAACATGAAACTGAAATTGACTCATTTTTATTTGCAATATTCAAATTTCTGTGCTCTTTAAACAATTTCATAGCTAATTTTCAAAGAAAAAATAACAGGTTCTGGCGTTGAGAAGTGACTGCAATATACTCCACATTTCCTACAAATGTGTCATCATCAATGGGAAAAGAGCTATCAATCCCTATAGAGATCATCTTCCTTCAGGCATCTGTACCTAAGGGGGGAAATAAAAAAAACAGGCAAAGAAGAAATGGTGAGATAAAATCATTCTATCATCGTCATCATGTACCATGCTGCATGGCGTTGGCGATCATGGCCCTCCATGCTAATCTATCCTTTGTTGCTGCAAGTACATCTCCCACACTCTTAAATCTTCATCTACTCCTCAAGTCCATCCAATATTTTCCCTGGGTCTACCTGGTGCTCTTTTTCCCTCCAGCTTTCCTGTTGTGACTAGGTGCTCTAATTTATCTTGCCTCATAAAATGTCATAAATCTTGCTTGTTTTTTCCTAATCTTCTTTATTTATGTTCTGTTTGTGTCTGCCTATCTCAGGACTGTTTCGTTTGTTTTCTTTCCTGTCCATGGAACTCTTAACATTCTTCCTATAAACCACATTTCAGTTGCCTGAATCTTGTCCTGACTCTGCGTGTTGACTATCCACACTTCGTATCCGTACGACAATACCGGTTCTATATATAACACTGAAGACGGGCTTAACTCGCAGAAGGTTGCTCAGGACCAAGACAGATAGCCAGAACATATCGTGAATCACCAGTGGTGACCCAACAATTCTCTGGTAAAGGGGGAAAGAAGAATTGGGAAAAAAACGAATACATAACACATTAATGATCACAGTTTGCCGAATGTTTGTCGGCCACAAACTTTCAGCTTGAACCCCTAGTCTTCACTCAGCTGTCCCAATAACAACTGAAGACCAATGGAAAGGAATAGAATGTCAACTAAGCATTACACTCAAATGATAACACAGGCCAGATCTTCAAAATGCCACTTCCTTACCTACGATTAGAACCAATTGAAGAAGAGAGGAAGATCACTCTGCAAACACTACAATGATTATGATAAAAGTTTGTTGAGTAGACCAATGACAACTTTTAGAAAAGTCTAGACATTTTACTCACTAAGGTTCTAATTAATCCACTCTGAAAAAAGAACTCTTGATGACAAAAAATGCTAGCTCAATTAAATGAATGTTTTGGCATGCGTATGAGTTTTAATCAAAAGGTATTTATTGTTCACGACAATACTAAAATATGCGCTTCATCTAATCTGCCAGAAAATCTCTGACAGACTTCTTTACCTGCACAAATTTCTGCACACTGGAGAGGTCTTGAAATGGGGAGGGAAGAAAAACAGGATCTCTAAAACACTAATCTGACAACACCAGAATGGTTACAATCTTAACATGGGCACAAAAATGGCTAGGTGGGGTGGGTTTTTTTACATTACAAGCTGGGTTTGAACTCGAGATGTCAAATCGTGCGTCTGCAACTGATGTAACACCAAGACGTACCAGCCTGCTGCAAAACTGTGGCCCACCTGAGTGTCGAGCCCCAAACCCTGTGTTATCAGCATTTCACTGGAACCAGCTGAGTCGACGGGGCCGTTTAAACAAAAATAGTGTCATCCGCTTGATGATCGAACCCACGAGTCCTGCGTTATCAGCACGGCGTTTTAACCAGCCGGTGTACCACGCCACTTGTGACTGAATGGGTGACAAAGTTTGCATCGGAATAAAGAAACGTTCAGTAATAACACATTCTCTTTGACAACAGACGGGGTACTTTACAAACACAGTGGACACAAAATCTCGTCTTCTTTAACAGGGAGGTCATCCACAACATTTTTCTGCTTTTCGACTTTGAAGAAAATGAAATACTTCACAGAATATCTCGTAATAAGTATTTTTCAAAACAAATACTAATAGTGATAATAATGTATATTTATAGTATGTTCAAGAGTGCTCTGGGCACTAACAGTTTGACAACACAAAAATTCCACAATACAAAAATAAGTAAGTGAAATATCCATATAAGACACAGTCACTGTTGTCACCTATTAACTTCATGCTCTCACTCTCAGTAACGTCCATACACAACATACTACAACAAACGCACTAAACTAGGATGTGGATAGGGACAGTATGAACAAAGTAAATTTAAACAGAAGGATTCACAGAAAAGATGGGCTTTGATTAACTTGAGTCTTAAAAAAGGAACGGTTGACAAAGTTTTCAGATCAAAGGGCAGATTGCTCCACACAAAAGTCCAAATTGGGCAAAAGATTCGAAAGCAGGAGTCTTGCGTCTGTATCAAGATATTTTAAATAGCTAAGTATCAGAACGGAGAAGATTGCGGGAAGGAGAATAGGCATGGAGCAATTCAGAGATACAAGCAGGATCAGTACCAGAGACAACATTGTAGTGTATCCAAGCAGCCTTGTATCTAATGCGCTGTTGAACAGGAAGCCAGTGAGGCGTACAAAGCAGGGATATTGACGAGCAAAAGAGTTATGTTTAACAAATATGCTACATGAATCAGTGCTGAAATCGGGTTCTTTGTATGTATGGTATGGCACGTATGTGTGCATGTATTTTTGTTGCTATACAACGATAATCCAAACGAAAATCCCTTGATTACATTAGCAAGGAACACATCATTTTCGTAGAAGACAGCCATGCCCATCTACAGTTTTCCTCCATTGCCTTGAAGACTGGTAGAGATGGGACATGGCTGCCTACGTTTGAAAATGTTATTTTTCTGGAGACCTAATGCAGAAAAATGATCACATGTTGGTATCAGCTATGAAGCTGGCCATAATCCAACCAATGTGCACACATCCAAGGTTCTTTGTTCGCCACCCTACAGACCCACACCAGCCAGTCAACGTGGTGAATAGTAGCACAACAGATTACTGACTAGAAGGTCATGGGTTCGAACATCCATCTAGTTTGTTTTTCGTTTTGTTTCGTTTTGTTTTTGCCTTTTTTATCTACTTGTCACAGAACATCATACCTGGGTACATTTCGTGTCAGTATAAGTTAATTCAACATGGATCTTCAAGTGCTCTCCATTCTGATTCCACCAGCCGATTGTAAGGTACGGTTGGTACTGTCGACGTGCATGTCTTTTTTTATCTGATTTTTCTCTGCATACCCACCATCTCGCGCACAGTCTGTCGATACTTAGAGCCAAAAAATAGTACACCAAGAAATTGAGAGAGGAATTGAGAGTGGCACACAATTCTACGATGGCCATCATGAAGAAGTAGAAATTAGCCCAGTCCCCTGATGGATTGAGCTCAGGAAGAAAGACAACAAACACGCGCAATAGGAGACTGGGCGTATTGAGCACGATGAACTGTATAGAAAGGTAAATCAACATTCTTGTCAAAGCAATTTCACGTGCTGAGAGGGAGGAGACAGAGGCAGACTCTTTTTTGAATTGCATGCTCTGTTGGAGTTTAACAGCAGTGATTGTTGTGGAAATGATGACAGTGATAAACATGGTGCCCAATAAAACCAGAGCGTATATTACACCATCCAAAATGTCTAACAAGTCTTTGTAGTTCCTGTAGAATTCACTGCTGATCACCTGAAGAGATGTAATTTCCGTCAACACATCCATCACACACACCACTCTGAGTTTTTCTGCTATTACAAAACCTCCTGCAATGATCAGAAGAATTCCGACAAGCAAAATCATGCCTGTAGTTTTGGTTCTTACTAGGACAGCAGAACGCAATGGCCAGACAACACAGAGACACCTTTCCACTGAAATGATGACAGAGACAAATTGTGAGGCCCAACCAAACCCGCCATGCCACGCCAATAGATGATTATTGACTATGAACTGCGTGAGGTATCCAACAAGTCTGTAAGAAATAGTGAAATCCTTTATACTGAACTTTTCACCGTACAGCAGTAATGTCACAGTAAGAAAGAGCAGATCCATCAGTGACAGACAGAAGAGACACAGGTTGATTCGTTGCTTCAGGCCATGTTTGAAGAACACCACCATGTTGATGATGTTGAAGGGAAAACCGATATAGATGAAGGCTGGCATGATGATAGTGTGGCAGATGTTGTTAATCATGTTGCTGGCTTTAGTGCTTACCACGTCCCTATTTTCATCGGGCAAATGGAATGCTGAGTAGTTAACCATTATACATACATGTTCCCTCATTGAATCAAGGATAGCATCAGTCACAGGAACCATGCTAATAGTTCTGTGATATATGAAAACCTGCTCTCTGTTGTGATGCTGGTCGTGGCCATGACGTCACTCAGAGGTGCTGTCTTTGTTTACTGTAAAAGAGAGTTATCTGGCAAGAAATTACGAAAATGTAATGGTCAAGTTCATCTCTTTTAAACACATGATCTTCCTTATAACTGTTCTATTTAGAATATTGGAGCTGAGCTACTAAATGGCTGGTCTGTGAAAGATATCATTTCTGAGTATCCTAAGCTTTGAATCTTGTATTTTATCATAAGAGACAACGTAAAACTTTCTCTAGATTTCCATGACACGGTCATAAATAACCATGCTAAATAAAACGGGACAAATCTGGCTCTAGGTCAAAAACAAATCCCAACAGATGCTCTTCTGACATGGTCTTCTTCCCAAGACAAACTCAGAAATCTCGGGATCAAAACACAAGATAACACGTCACTGTTGTCAACTTTTCTAAAACTGTAACTATGTGCAGAAAAAGACTGGATAATCCAAGAAAAGCAAGTTTGCCCTATACGTGACATTCAGCTCTGAAAATCAACTTGACCTGTTCAGATACAAGAACAACTTTTTATAGCCTTACCAGTCGCTGTGGTGTAGTGGTTAACGCAACGGATTACCGACTGGAAGGTTGTGGGTTCGAATCCCCATCGGTACCTTTAAACATCATTGTGGGATTTTGTGCCTCTAACTGGCTCCTACCCAGAGTTGGGCGTGCTATGGGCTCATTGGGAAGACTGAAACCACACAGTCGAGTCTCAACCACTTCGCGGATGCGTCATTGAGGGTGTTGCTCAAATCTTCTGACCAACACCGCAGGTGTCTGTATCTCTCCGGCCTGGTTGACACCAGAATATATTATGATAGTAAGCGTAGAGTACAACCCTGTCACGCAGTCTCAATCCTAGATGGAACTCTATAGCATCGTGATTATCATCTCCATCGGCACCATCATCATCATCGCATAACAAAAACTGTTTCAGCTTCCGTGGCCATTAAAGTGGCATAGAAAATGGGACAAAAAAACTTTTTATAGCCTTTCTTGGCAGTATGAAATGGGCTGTGTACTTGTTCCCACGCCATTCCCAATATTCTTATAGCAAACTTTGAGGGACTATAACAATGATGATGGCATATTCCTTCCAGACTAAAGTCTGAGCATTTGAATCCTTGCTGTGTTTTCCAATGAAATGTGTTGTCCTTCTTTTGATTTGATTTAAAAAAGACAAAAGTTGATTAGAATGAGAAACGTTAATTTAATTAACGGCTACGCCTTGATAAGTTACTTTTTATTCTAAATCAATAAACAAAACATTTTCTCTTTGCATAAGTGGCTGCAATAGTTGAATTCAGATTTAGAAGCTAGTGATGTTTAAATTTATTGTACATGTACATTTATTGTTTTTGTTTTGTCACAAGATTTATCATATGAAAAACTTCGAACTGCACTACTCGAGGAGGGTACGTCGCCACAGCGCAGCCCCTCACCCTCACCCCCACCCCCTCCTCCCACCCTACGTCTTATTTCTGTATGCATGTGTTTCTGTTTGAACAACAGAAGTGGCTGTTTTTGTTTGTTTATTTTTGGGGGGTTGTTTTGTTTTGTTTTGTTTTGTTGTTGGTGGTGGTGGGGTTTTTTGTGTGCGTGTAGTGGGGTTGTTTGTTTGTTTTTTGTTTGTTTGTTTGTTTTGTTTTTGCTTTTTTGTGTTCTCTTTTGTTTGTTTTGTTTTTTGTTTGTTTGCTTTTTTGTTTGTTTGTTTTTGTTTGTTTGTTTGTTTGTTTGTTTGTTTGTTTGTTTTGATATGAAGATACTGTCAGGCACAACTCCTTCATTGCCATGGAATCTTTAATGTGGGTCTGATGCGTGTTTCACACGTGACTTTCCTTTATCGTTTCAGCTGAAAGACTAGCATCAACATCACCATACAAGATCTAGTTGAGGAGAAGAAAAATTCACACATTTGTCACATAATTCGGTATGACCCAATTTTGGAATTCGCGGTCACTTAAGAATTGGAAAAGTTTCAATACAGCTTCATGGCTGTATATGTATAGAGTTACATGAAATACATTTCAACTATGCAATGCTCCTGACTTCAGTCCATGGCCCGTTAGCTTAATTCGTTAAAATTCCTGGCGGCCATAGGATTTCCTTTTACGCGGGTAAATATATACAAAATTTAGTGCTGGAAGACAAATGTTAAAAACATCTCTTTATTTGTAAGTTTAGTATATAGGCTCTAATCATGATTGTCAAAACGTTTCCTGTTGCTTTTGCATAGAAAGAAATGATGATTGAAGTTTTTATATTGTAAACGTATTCACAAGTACATAAATTAAGTATCGCCTTTTTGAATAGATATATCTATTTATGTAACCCAATTATGTCATACAAAACTGATCGTGTTAAATCTTTTTACTTTATATGTAAGAAAGAACAAGAGCATAAAAGATACTGATTTGTTTCTATGTCTATGACATCTGTTCAAGTTCTATAAGCAGATCATGACAACCAGGATTACAATATTTGGTTTAACAGGAATTTCTAAAACTATACTGTTGGGTTGATATTTTCTGTTTGGTTCGCTTCCATTATTTAAAAGAGAAGAATTTCTTCAGTTCGTAAAGTAAGAAACCTAGAATGCATTTTTCCTATCATCGTTTGTAAATGTGTACAGAGAGTGGGATCTGTCTTTAACATCAGCCTCCTCCTCCCCCAAAACCCCATAGTTCTCTCTCTCTCTCTCTCTCCTCTCTCTCTCTCTCTCTCTCTCTCTCTCTCTACCTCTCTACCTCTTCCCTCTCTCACTGACTCTCTCTTTCTCTCTCTGTCTCTCTCCACCTCTCTCTTGCTTCTCTCTGTCTCTCTCTGTGTGTGTGTGTGTGTGTGTGTGTGTGTGTGTGTGTGTGTGTGTGTGTGTGTGTGTGTGTGTGTGTGTGTGTGTGTGGATGTATGTCTCTCTCTCTCTCTCTCTCTCTCTCTCTCTCACATATATAATTATATATATACATACATAATACATATACATATGTGTTTGTGGATGTTTGTGTGTGCGTGGGTGTGTGTATGTGTGTGTGTCTGTGTGTGTGTCTGTATGTTTGGATGGGAGAGAGAGAGAGAGAGAAAGCGAGAAAGAGATAGAGAGCAAGAGAGAGAGAGAAAGAGAGAGACACAAAAAAATGAAAGGTGCTTGTCAATGTGACTGAGTTTTGATAATGGCAAAAACAGAAACAAAAGAAATGATGCTGCTGATATGTTCCACATGATCAATTTCTTCCCCATCCCACCTCTCTCTGTCTCCTCTCTCTCTCTCTCTCTCTCTCTCTCTTCTCTCTCTCTCTCTCTCTCTCCCCCTCTCTCTCTGTGTCTGTCTGTCTGTCTCTGTCTCTGTCTCTGTCTGTCTGTCTCTGTCTCTGTCTGTCTCTGTCTGTCTGTCTCTCTCTCTCTTCTCTCTCTCTCTCTCTCTCTCTCTTCTCTCTCTCTCTCTCTCTCTCTCTCTCTCTCTCTCTCTCCCCTAATGTACAACATACATATATGACTCTGTGTCACGCTAGGATAAACGACGTTTAAACAAAACATGTTTACTATGTATTGCAGTAAATTATGTTCAGTTTACTCTGCCCTGAAATTGCAATGGGTCATATGGCCTACACACGTGTGCGTGCATGCTGGGTGTTTTCGTGTTTCCTTAAGTCACCGGATCTGAAGTGGCTTATCAGATCTTTTAACGTGTGTATTTTGATATGCTACATGTGCACCTCGTACACACGAAAGACCTTTTAGGCAGAGGCAGGTCTGTATATATCTCGACCTGGGAGATCAGGAACATCCCCATCCTTCCCCCACTAGGTGGAGGTGTCCAGGAAGGATAAAACCTAGGACATTCCAACTGAAAGTCCAGCGTTGACCAACCTGACTACCTCACTCTGGTTTTGACATTTATTTTACTTAGAGCACAATCACTTCGTAGATTATCGATTGTGTTTGATGTTTGTCACTCTTGACCACCTCAATGATTTCATTTACCCATACAGTGACGCAACCAACTTGTTCTTAAAGTTGAAAAAGGAAAAGATAAAATTCATTCTGTATCAACTCTCGCAGAGAGAAGTTCCGAGGCGCGTGTTGCTGAACTGTTCTTTTCAAATATAGTACTATATGGGTCATTTTTCGGCCGTGCTCACTGTGGAGTAGCATATTGTAGACACACAAAGCTATTGATTTTGTTTCGCGTGTATTCGTTGTCTTCTGTTTGATGTCAGGTGATGTACAGAGCAGATTATCAGGCTCTTGGTTACAAACACCTGATTTCTTTGTCAGTCACATGCAGTATCCATGTTTTACATTATTTGCGGTGGATACAGCACCCTATCCTCCAGCATCCTGCATTGTCAACTGTGCGAGCAAAACAAAAATATACCCCTTTGATTCCTTCACCCCATCCTCCATCTTCCTGCAGGAAGCTGATGGATAGGGCAAGGGAGTCAAGGGGTTAAGCTTTTGCAGTTGGTGGATAGGGTGCAGGAGTCAAAGTGTTAAGTTGTGGCTGTTATGGCTATAGTGATTCTGATGTGTGCGCACACAAACATACAGACAGACAGTGAAGTACCACGAGCACATGAGAACACAAAACGGTTTTTAATTTGTAGTGGTGTGTATGAGTAGTTAAAACATCTTCATGTCACAATTATTAGCATACAGATGGGCGCTCTAGTGGTTAAAACACCGGGCTAGTGTACGTGAAACTGGGGTTCGAATCGTGCATGGGACCATGATTTTTATCCCCCTCAACTAGACATTGAGTGGTGGTCTAAATGCTAGTCTTTCAGATGAAGTGACTAACCGAGGTTCTGTGTGAAGCATGCACCCATCGCTCATTAACGATCCCATGGGCCCACGGTAACACAGGAGTTACTTTACATTTACTTTTTCTGTCCTCCTGTGTCACTAAGCGTCGAGGGGAGATGCAGCTTTCAGACGTGGGCCAGATGGGTAGCGTCTGCCATAGTTCGGTTGATTCTTTCAGTTCTTTCTTTCACACCTTATGTCCACCTTTTCCTAGGACACCCACTTCCTTTGGATCCATGCCTTTTCATAGTATGAGCTTTGGATACTGGCTGTTCACTTGCAGGATTCATGAGGAGTTGCCCTGGTAAAATTCTGTCAAAGAATCCATTTTCATAGATGAACAGAATACAATACACCATACAGAAAAGAAAAGAGAAAATGTGGTGCAGCACTGCGATAACACGCCCTTCCCGTGGAGAAGTGCCCGAATTTCATGTGGTTAATACTTAATGAATAAAATGAAACAAATACAGATAAACATAAATACATACTGATCATGGCTGTCATGTACGTGTATGTGTTCATACGAATTTTGAAACAAGCATGTATTGTATCAGAATAAAACACAAACCAAGTTTAGTTTAATATGTTACAACATATAATACAAACAATCCAAACGAATTTAAACAATGTTTCAAAGCTAAGTTTGAGTGTTCGTTGGCTACATTCTTACGCGGTTCATCGTGACTCTCAAGAACAGTTTTAATACAGATTTATTACGTTGTATATTCACATTCATATTATCCCCAAAGGGAATCTGATATCTAGTCACTAAAAGAACACCCGACAAAGGGGAATTAGCGCTGCTGCGAGATAACTTTAGTGGTGTTCTTTACTGGTAAAATTCTGTAATAGAATCCATTTTCATAGATAAACAAATCATATGCAAACAGAAAAGAAGAGAAAAAGTGATGGAACATTGTGATGACATGCTCTTCCCGTGGAGAGGAGCTCGAATTTCACATGGAAAATACATTGTGAATAAAAACAAATATATACAAATAAACACAAATACATACTGATCGTGGCTGTCATGCACGTGTATGTGTTCATACAAATTTTGAAAAAAAAGCATGTTATATCAGAATTAAAATAAAACCGCGTTTAGCTTATATGCTACAACAGATAGTACACACAATCCAAACGAAGTTAAACAATGTTTCAAAGCTAAATTTGAGTGTTCATTGGCTACATTCTTACTCAGTTCATCTTGACTCTCAAGAACAGTTTTAATCCAGATTTATTGCGTTGTACTTTCACATTCATATTATCCCAAGGGGGTTGTGATATCTAGTCACTAAAAGAAAAACACCCAACAAAGGGGAATTTGCGCTGCTGCAAGATCACTTTAGTAGTGTTCTTCACTGCCTCATGTGGTCTAAGACACTTGGGAAAATACTTGGCTACATTATCACGCGGTTCATCTTGGCTCTCAAGAACACTTTTAATCCCGATGTATTACATTGTGATATCTAGTCACTAAAAAATCACCCAACAAAAGGGAATTAGCGCTGCTGCAAGATCACTTTAGGTGGTATTCTGCATTGCCTCGTGTGGTCTAAAACACACGGGAAATTAATTTCTATGGAGCATTCTTCTCGTAGTAACAATAATTACATAGCTAGCCATAACAATGTTAAGAAGAAAACTCGGTGTTTGAGATAACTGGCATAAGAAACGTGATGACTTTGAAAAGAAAAGGATGAAAATTGTCTTGAACATGCAATGTCAGCATGGCAAAAAGATTTTATAGTAATAGGAATCTCAAAGTTTAAAGTCAAAGGACAGGCTGAAGCTGTCCTGAAAATGTGTTTACAGTTGTTCCTTAAAGAAATTGAAAAGAAAAAGATTAATGAGAACAATTAACCAAAAATAATTCGTGTTTCATTATCAATCAGTCAATAACAATTAGGATTTACATGCAAGTAAACGCATTTCAGACAAAATGTATTATTTTGTTGTTGTTTTGATTTGTCCTGGACTTTTTTCTTAGAGTATATATCTTTATCGATATCAGATAGAACTGCCGTTTTTCTCCCAACCTCTTCATATCTCTCTTGATAGAATTGTAATTGACGCTCACGCTCACGATGCAAGCAGCATCGGTAGAACACTTGCAAACATAATTCAGGGTGACTTTCATGGTTTTTATTACAAAGTAGGCACACTCACAATCTGATAAAGTTCCTCCACAGAACAGTTGCATTGTACCGTATGATTAGTGCTTCCAGAAGATCAAGCTAATGACAAACAAACATGAAGAAATAAAGGAAATCAAAATTGAAAATTTTTCAGGTGGTTTATTTACGCACACATTTTACTCATATCCCATCAAACATATAAAACAGGATTATTTTAACTCCCTGTAAATATGCAAATGTACACGCATACGTAGTTTTTACGATGGCACATGCCGCATAACTGGACAAGTGGAAGGGTCAGAACCTTGAAACACATTACCTGCCCAGAAATCATTGATGCCATTGTCACTGATGAGGGACCCAACCATAAACGTGTGGCCATAGTATTATGAACACAATAGTACTTGTGTAATGTCTCTTTTTGTGAAAAAAACCATTAAATGAGAGAGCGATTAACAGTACTGTCAAATAGACCAGTTAGAATGATATCTCCTCCAACACCAAACTGAGATTGATGCGTTCATTTGCAATATCCAAATTTCTGTGCTCGCTAAACAGTTTCATGGCTGATTTTCACAGAACAAAACAGGTTCTTGTGTTGAGAAGTGACTGCAAAATCCCCCACACTGATTACAAATATGTCATCATCAATGAGAAAAGAGCCATTAATCCCTATAGAGATCTCAACACAACCATTAAAAACAGAAAATCAAATGACATGGCTACGTTTCAAGATCATCTGCTCTTGAAAAATCTTCTTTCAGGCAACCATACCTAAGGGTGAAAATTAAAAGCAGGTAAAGAAGAGATGGCAAGATTACGTCAATCTATTGTCATCATCATGTACCATGCCGCATGGCGTTGAGAATCATGGCCCTCCATTCCATGCGAATCTATCCTTTAATGCTACATCTCCCACTGTCTCTGTCTTCATCTACTCCACAAGTCCGTCCAACATTTTTCCCTGGGTCTACCTGGAGCTCTTTTCCCTCCAGCTTTCCTGTTGTGACAAGATGCTCTAATTTCTTTTGCCTCATAAAATGACCTATAAATGTTGCTTGTCTTTTCCTAATCTTCTTCATTTATCTTCTTTTGTGTCTGCCTCTCTCAACGCTGTTTCGTTTCTTTTCTTTGCTGTCTATGGAACTCTTAACATTCTTCTTATAAACCACATTTCAGCTTCCTGAATCTTATCTTGGCTCTGCGTGTTGACTGTCCACGCTTCACATCCGTACAACAATATTAGTTCTATGTAACACTGAAGATGGGCTCAGCTCTCAGAAGGTTACGCAGGACCAAGACAGATAGCCAGAACATATCATGGGTCACCACTGGTGACCTGATGATTCTCAGGTAAAGGGGGAAACAAGAATTAGGAAGAGGAAAAGAACTAATATTTAACATATTTGTGATTACTTGTATTTATTTTATTAAAACAATTCTACTCCTTGAAGATCTTCACACTTTGCCGACTGTTTTGTCGATCACAAACTTTCAGCTTGAATCCCTAGTCTTCACTCAGCTCTCCCTACAACAACTGAAGACCAATAGAAAAAAAAGAACGTCAATGAAGCATTACACTCAAATGATTACACTTCCTTGGCTGCGATTAGAACCAACTGAAGAAGAGAGGAAGATCACTCTGCAAACACTACAATGATTATGTAAAAAGTCTATTGAGTAGACCAATGGCAACCTTTAGAAAATTCTACACATTAAACCATTTTACACACTGAGGTTCTAATTAATCCACCCCTTAAAAGAGAACCCTTGATGACAAAAAATGCTAGCTCAAGTTAATGAATGTTACAAGATCAAAGGCTTTGCTCAGGAGGTATTCATCGTTCACGGACAATTCTACATCTGCTTCATCCAATCTGCCAGTAAGTATCTGACAGACTTCTTTAGCCTGCACAAACTTCTACACACTGGAGAAGTCTTGAAATGAAAAAGGAGGAAAAACAGGATCTCTAAAACACTACGCTGACACACCGCAATGGTTAGAATCTTGGGATGACCACCGAATTGGCTAGGGGTTTGGGTGTTTTTGTTTGTTTGTTTGTTTGTTTGTTTGTTTGTTTGTTTGTTTGTTTGTTGTTTTTATTTTTGTTCGGTTTTGTGTTTGCTTTTTTGGTTTTGGTTTTTTGTTGTTGTTGTTGTTGGGTTGTTTCTTTTGGGGGGAGGGGGGTTGTTACAAGCTGGGCATGAACTCAAGAGATCAGATCTTGTGTCCGTGACTGATGCAACAACAGAAGGTACCAACCTGCTGTGAAACTGTGGCCCGTCTGAGAATCGAACCTACAAACCCTGTGTTATCAGCATTCTGCTATAACCAGCTGAGTCGGCAGGGCCATTAAAAAACTGTGCGAATCGACGACTCCTGCGTTATCAGCACGACGCTTTAACCAGCCAGTGTACCACACCACTTGTGAGTGAATCGGCGACAAAGTTTGATTCGGTAAAACAACTCAAACACCAGGCACCAGAGTAAAGGAAACGTTCAGTAACAAAACATTCCCTTTGACAACAGACAGGGTACGTTGAAAACACAGTGGACACAAAATCTCTTCTTATGAAAATAGCGAACTCGTAGCTAGAGAAAATAAAATGACAAATGTGACGAGAGAAATAAAATTAAAAATCCATAACATTGTTCTGCTTTCTGACTGAAGAAAATGAAATACTTCAGAGAATATCTCGCAAGAAATATTTTTCGAAACAAATACTAATAATAATAATACTGTACATTTATAGTGTGTCCAACACTGCTTTGGACTCTAACAATTTGACAATACAAAAATTCTACAATACAAAAATAAGTAAGTGAAATATCCATATAAGACAGTCACTGTTTTCACCTATTAACTTCATGCTCTCACTTCAGTAAGTCCATACACAACATACTACAACAAACGCACTTAACTAGGATGTGGATAGGGACAGTATGAACAAAGTAAATTTAAACAGAAGGATTCACAGAAAAGATGGGCTTTAATTAACTTGGGTCTTAAAAAAGGAAAGGTTGGCAAAGTTTTCAGATCAAAGGGCAGATTGCTTCACAGAAAAAGTCCAAATTGGGCGAAAGATTGGAAAACAGGAGTCTTGCGTCTGTATCAAGATATTTTAAATTGCTGAGTATCAGAACAGAGAAGAGCGCGGGAAGGAGAATAGGCATAGAGCAATTCAGAGATACAAGCAGGAGCAGTACCAGAGACAACATTGTAATGCATCCAAGCAGCCTTGTATCAAATGCGCTGTTGAACAGGAAGCCAAAGGAACGTACAAAGCAGGGATGTTGACGAGGAATAGAGTCAATGTTTAACAAATATGCTACATGAATCAGTGCTGAAATCGTGTTTTCTTTGTATGTGTAATATGGCACGTATGTACGTATGTATTTTTGTTCTTGCTATACGACGATAATCCAAACGAAAATCCCTTGATTACACTAGCAAGTAACACATCATTTTCTTAGGAGGCAGCCATGCCCATCTACAGTTTTCCTTCATTGCCTTGCAGACTGGTACAGATGGGACATGGCTGTCTACGCTAGAAAATGTGGCTGATTTCTGAAGACCTAATGCAGAAAAATGATCAGATGTTGGTATAGCTATGAAGCTGGCCATAATCTAACCAATGTGCACACATCCAGGTTCTTTGTTTGCCACCCTACAGACCCACACTGGCCAGTCAGCGTGGTGAATGGCAGCACAACAGACTACTGACTAGAAGATCAAGGGTTCAAACACCCATCTATTTTTTTTTCATTTTGTTTCGTTTTGTTTTTGCCTTTTTTTTCTAAGTATCACAGAACATCATACCTGTGTACATTTCGTGTCAACATTAGTTAATTTGACACGTATCTTTAAGTACTCTCCATTCTGATTCCACCAGCCGATTGTAAGGTACGGTTGGTACTGTCGACGTATATGTCTTTGCTGGATCTGGCTTTTTTGTGTATACACACCATCTCGTGCACAGTCTGCCGATACTTAGAGCCAAAAAAATAGTACACCAAGAAATTGAGAGAGGAATTGAGAGTGATACACAGTTGTACGATGGCCATCATGAAGAAGTAGAAATTAGCCCAGTCCCCTGATGGATTGAGCTCAGGAAGAAAGACAACAAACACACGCAGTAGGACAGTGGGCGTATTGAGCACGATGAACTGTATAGAAAGGTAAATCAACATTCTTGTCAAAGCAATTTCACGTGCTGACAGGGAGGAGACCGAGGCAGACTCTTTCTTGAACTGTATGCTCTGCTGGAGTTTAACAGCAGTGATAGTTGTGGAAATGATGACAGTGATAAACATGATGCCCAATAAAACAAGAGCGTATATTACACCATCCAAGACGTCTACCAAGTCTTTGTAGCTCCTGTAGAATTCACTGCTGAACACCTGAAGAGATGTAGTTCCCGTCACCACGTCCATCACACACACCACACTGTACTTTTCTGCTACTACAAAACGTCCTGCAATAATAATAAGAATTCCAATGAGTAAAATCATACCTGTAGTTTTGGTTTTTAAGACGATAGCAGAACGTAACGGCCAGACAACACAGAGACACCTTTCCACTGAAATGATGACAGACACAAATTGTGAGGCCCAACCAAATCCGCCATACCATGCCAATAGATGATTATTGACTATGAACTGCGTGAGGTATCCAACAAGTCTGTAAGAAACAGTGAAATCCTTTATATTGACTTTTTCACCGTACAGCAGTAATGTCACAGTAAGAAAGAGCAGATCCATCAGTGACAGACAGAAAGACACAGGTTGATTCGTAGCTTCAGGCCATGTTTGAAGAATACCACATGTTAAGGATATTGATGGGAAAACCGATGAAGATGAAGGCTGGCATGATGATAGAGTGGCAGATGTTGTTAATCATGTTGCTGGCTTTAGTGCTTACCACGTCCCTATTTTCATCGTGCAAATGGAAGGCTGAGTAGTTAACCATTATACATACATATTCCCTCGTTGAATCAAGGATAGCGTCACCCATAGGAACCGTGCTAATAGTATCTGTGATATATGAAAAACTTCTCTCTGTTGTGATGCTGGTCGTGGCCATGACGTCACTCAGAGTGTTGTCTTTGTTTACTGCAAAAGAGAAAGTTATCTGGCAGGACATTACGAAAATGTAATGGTCAGGTTTATCTCTTTTGAACACGTGATCTTCCTTATAACTGTTGTATTTAGAACATAGGAGCTGAGCTACTTAATGGTTGGTCTGTGAAAGGTATCTTTTCTGAGCGTCCTAAGCTTTGAATTTTTGTATTTTATCATTGGAGAGTATGTAAAACCATCTAGAGTTCCACGATGCAGTCATAAATAACCATGCTAGAGAAAAAGGGACAAGTCTAACTCTCTTACTACCGTGAAATACCCCTGATGTTTCTAGGTAAAAAAATCTTCTCAGCAGAAGCACTTCTGACATGGTCTTCTTCCCAAGACAAACTCAGTAATCTCGGGATCAAACCACAAGGTAGTATTTTACTTTTGTCAACTTTTCTAAAGCCTGTGTAACTATGGGCAGAAAAACACTTTGGAGAATCCAAGAAAAGCTAGTTACCCTATACATGATCATTCAGCTCTCTGAAAATCAAGTCGACCTGTTCAGATAATAATAACATCTTTTCATAGCCTTTCTCGGCAGTATGAAATGGGCAGTGTACTTGTTACCACGCTATTCCCAATATTCTTATCGCTGTATGTTCTTGGAAACGTTGAGGGGACTTTTAACAATAATGATGGCATATTCCCTCCGACTAAAGTCATCTTTCCTCTTACAGAAATAGAGAAACTCGGTATAAGTATGTATCAGTGTGATTCCATCCTTCTACAATACCGTGCTGGTCAGGTGTGAGAGAATGAGGAGGCATACGAATTCTTGCCCATGCAGTATGACATGAAACAAGGATGTGTTCCAGCGCCAACACCCTTCTCCCTTCTCTTTATTGATTCTCCCGCCGTTCTGATGTCGTCATTGTCATTGGTGTTAACGCTGCATGGTTCGTTCATTTCTTTCTGTCTTTCTTTCCTTCTCTACTTTTTCGTGTTTGATTGGCTGGTTGGGGGGTAGATAGGTTGGTTGGCTGGGGGTTTTTTGTTTGTTTGTTTGTTGTTGTTTTTTTTAGCCATTTTTGTTTATTTTTCTTTCTCTTTTCTTCGTTTGCTTGCTTTTGTTTGTTTGGGTGTGATTTGTGTGTAGTTGTTTGTTTGTTTGTTTGTTTGTTTGTTTGTTGTTTGTTGTTTGTTTGTTTCTTTGTTCGTTTGTTTGTTTCTTTGTTCGTTTGTTTGTTTGTGTCTACTTGTTTCTTTCTTTCTTTCTTTCTTTGTTCATATCACTTTGTTGTTTGTATGTTTCTTTCTTTGTTCAGTGGGGATGTTGTGTGGTTTTGTTGTTTTTTTATCTGTTGTGTTGTTGTCAAATTGATTCGATTTCTTTTATGGCTGTTGGTGCAAAGCATTTGAATCCTTGCTGTGTTTTTTAATGAAATGTTTTGTCCTTTTTTGTTTTTTGTTTTTTTAATACAAAAGTTGATAACATTGAGCATCGTTAATTTAATTAACCGCTATGCCTTTATAAGTTAGTTTTTGTTCTAAATCAATAACAAAACATTTTCCCTTTACAATACAACAATACAATATTTTATTTATATAGCCAAAATCTTGATAAAATCAAATCTAAGCGCTAAAACAGACACACACGCACGCACGCACACACACGCACGCACCACGCCACAGCGCACACACACACACACACAACACACACCACACACACACACACGCACACGCACACGGCTATAAATGGGGAGAAAGAATAAAAACAATGGAAAATTATAGAGAGCATATTATATACAATTATATATTACAATGTGATTCCCCTCCGAGTGGAGACAGGCTGCAGAGGGGATTGAGTGAGGTCAGAATTTTATGCAGAGGAGAAAAGGTGAGTTTTGAGAGCGGACTTGAAGGAGACAGAAGTAGGTTGCTGACGGACTGAGAGAGGAAGTTTGTTCCAGGAGAGTGGACCAGAAACAGAGAAGGCTCGTGGACCATAGGTATTGAGCTTCTAGTGCGTGGAAAGCGAAAAGTCAGAGGATCGCAGGCAGCGCGGAGGGTACGTGAGGAAGATAGATCTCAAGTAGGCTTGACAGGTAATCGGGGGCTGCGTTATTGAGGCTTTTGTAGCACATGGTGTCTAGTTTGTACTGTATGCGCTTTGATACAGGGAGCCAGTGAAGTTGTGCCAGGAGAGGAGATATGTGGTCAGCTTTTCTCTTTTTGAGTACAAGGCGTGCAGCATTGTTTTGAATGCGCTGCAGGATGTGAATGCGCTGCAGGAAGACCAGACAGGAGTGAATTGCAATAGCATGCGAATTATGAAGGAGAGAACGAGTTTTGCAGTTGTTTCGACAGAGAGATACTTCCTGATCAGGCTTATACGATGGAGGTGATAGTAGCAAGATCTGGCAGTTTGAGAAACAAAGTTGTTCATGGAGAGGGTAGAGTCAATGCAGACACCAAGGTTTTTAGCTGAATCAGAAATTGGGACTGATGTGTTACATAATGGGAGAGAAAGAGGAGGCAGCTGAGAAAGTTTCTGACGGTGCCAATGAGGATAGCTTCTGTCTTGTCGTCATTAAGCTGAAGTTTATTGTATGTCATCCAGTTCTTAATGTCCGAGTAACACTCAGTGGTGCGAGTCAAGAGGCGCTGTATATTGTCTGTTGTGTCACTGTCTAGAAGTTGGGTGTCATCAGCATAGAAGTGGTGTTTTATAGAGTGGAAGTTGATGATGTGGACAGGGGGAGGTGTAAAGAGTGAAAAGAACAGGGCCAAGGACAGATCCTTGTGGAACACCACAGGTCAGGTATGCAGGTTGAGAGTAAGTGCCATTAATGAGAACAGTTTGTTTTCTGTTTGATAGATATGAAGTGAACCAGGAGAGAGCAATGTCAGAGATGCCAAAAGTATGATGAAGTCTAGAAAGGAGAATACCATGATCAATGGTATCAAAGGCTGCCGACAGATCAAGGAGTGTGAGGAGAGAGACTTTGCCAGTATCAGTTGCAAGGAGGAGATTGTTGAGAACGTGTAGCAGGGCAGTTTCAGTGCTATGGCACTGGCGGTAGGCTGACTGGAAAGGATTGAGGAGATTGTTGGCAGACAGGTGAGAGTTCAGCTGGTTGAGGACAACTTTTTCGATAAGTTTTGACAAGAAAGAGAGATTAGAGATAGGCCGGTAATTTTTCTGTTCATTTGGGTCTAAATTGTATTTCTTGAGGAGAGGTGAACAATAGCAGACTTGAAAGAATCTGGGACAGTTCCAGTTTGAAGAGAAGTGTTGATGATGTCAGTGATGATTGGGAGGAGAGTAGGGAGACAGTCAGAGTAGAGAGAACCTGGAAGAGGATCCAGTTCGCAGGTTTTGAACGACATGGATCTGATTGTGTTGAGAATTTCTTCTTGTGAGACTGGGGTAAAAGTAGTAAAAGGTGTGCCAAAGAAGGAAGGGTCAGGTGGGCATGGTTGACAGGGTGTCCTGTCAAGCCTGTCACGAAGAGTTTGTATTTTGGTGGTGAAATACTTGGAGAATACAGATGGGAGTTCTTCATTTGTGTGTTTTGTTGGGAGAGGTAAATCTTTTCGTGTGCCAAGGAGATGATTCATGGTTGTAATGAGTTCTCTTGAAGAAGAGGCACTCAGGATTTTGGTTTGGAAATAGCTTGTTTTTGCAGATGCAATGAGGGTGGATACTTTTGTTTTAGAGGCTTGGAAAAGTTGCCTATGTACAGTGAGATTGGATTTGCGCCAGCGGCGCTCTGCTCTGCGGCGGGCACGTTTTGCACAGGCAATCTCATGAGTGAGCCAGGGGGTAGGGGGGCGTCAGGTAAAAGACGGGTTGTGGCTGGAGCATGAGTGTCCAGAAGATGGTGGAGAGTAGTATAGAATTCATCGGCAATGTTATGTGACTTTGTGTAAGTAGCTGCAATTGTTGGATTAAGATTTAGAAGCTAGTGATATTTATGTTTATTCTACTTACTTTTGTTTTGTCACAAGAAGATTTATCATATGAAAACTTCGAACTCCACTACTCAAGGAGGGTACGTTACCACAGTGCTTCCCCTCACTCCCCCCCCCCACTCCAAACCCCCTTTCCCACCCTGCCTCTTATTTCTGTATGCATGTGTTTCTGTTGACGTAATAGAAGTGGATCTTTTTGTATTAGGATACTGTCAGGGACAACTCCTTCATTGCCATGGAATGTTTCACGTGAATCTGGTGCGTGTTGCACACATGACATTCATTTATCATTTCAGCTGAAAGACTAGCATCAAGATCACCGCATAAGATCTAGTTCAGGGGAAGAAAAATTCACAAATTTGTCACATAATTGGGTATGACCTGATTTTGCAGTTTGTGGTCACGTTAGAAATGGAAACGATTCAATGCAGCTGGACAGCTTTATATGAATACAGCTATATGAAATACATTTCAACAGTGCAACGTTCCTGACTTCAGTTCATAGCCTGTTAGCTTAATTCGCTAAAGTGCCATGCTGACTGAAAACGCAGGGGGCGTGGATTCGACCCTCTGGTAGGCCACAGGATTTCCTTTTACCTGGGTCTGGCTGGTTCCTTTGATAGAACTGTGGACTCAAGATCTCATGTCTCGAGTTTAATCCCACCCCTGCAACATAAAATTTGGCTTGTTCGTTACAGGTCACAGCCCTTTGACTCCTGCACCCTGTCCATCAGCATTCTGAATTGTCAAACAACAGAGCAAAGCAAAATCTTAACCCTTTGGCTCTCGCACCCTGTCCATCAGCATTCTGAATTGTCAAACAACAGAGCAAAGCAAAAACTTAACCCTTTGACTCCCGCGCCCTGTCCACTAGCATCATGCACAGACATGTTGGCAAAGGAAAACCTTAACCCTTTGACTCCCGCATCCTGTCCACCACCAGCCTGCATTGTCAGCCATACATGTACTAGCAAAGCAAAAGCAAAACCTTAAACTTTTGACTCCTTCACCCAGCAGGGAGCTGTTGAATATGATGAGGGAGTTAAAGAATTCAGTTTTTGTAGTTGGTGGATAGGGTGTGGGAGTCAAATGGTTAACGCTCCAATAGTTCTGTCACTAGATCTTCTAGCTCCGTGTTTCATACGTCCTTCCAGCCATCTCCATTTCAAAGATTTCGACTTGAGCATAGAGTACTGCACAGATTCGAGAACATTGCCAAATAATTGCCGACAGACGTGGGTGGAGCGCAAATGGAATTGCCCGTGTGTGATGAACCCCTCTGGAAAGAATGTAAACTCTTAACCCGTCTACATTCATCAGGAACTACGTCATCATTAAATATAATTTGGCATCGTCCACGTTTTTGTCTAGAATGACCCAAAAGGCATCACAAGATGTAAGAAATTTTCACTTGATTGTTTACCTACCAGTAAATATGTGCAAAATTAGGTGCAGGAGGACAACTGTTCGAAACAACTCTTCATTTGTAAGTTGAATATATAGGCTCATAATCATGGTCCTCAAAAAGTTTCCGATTGTTGTTGGACAGAAAAAAATTATGATTAAAGTTTGTGTATTGTAAACTTATTTACATATGCATACATTAAGTATCGCCTTTTTCAATAGATGTATCCATTTACTCGGTCAGATGCATCGTACAAAACGTATCATATAAACCTTTTTACTTTACATATAGGAAAGAACAAGAACATACTAGATACTGAATCTGTTTATTGTGCGTCTGTTAGATCTGTTCAACTTCTGTCAACAGGTCACGACGAGCAGAATTACAATATTCGGTGTTAAGAGGAATTTCTAAAACTATATTCTTGGCTTGATCATTTTTTCTGTGTGGTTCGGTTCCATAAGTTAACAGAGAAGAAATTTGTTTCAGTTTATAAAGTAAGAAACCTAGAATGTTATTTTTACCGTTGTCGTTGTTGTTGTTTTGTTTTGTTTTGTTTTGTTTTGTTGTTGTTGTCGTTGTCGTTATATCTAATGCTGAAGTCTTCTGAGCCATGTATGTGAACATGATTACCCTGGTTACGAATTGCAATGATTGAAGTGAACGCCTTTCACAGCGTTGGGAGTGTAATGCATGCTTCGTATAAAGATATATATATATATATTGACGTGCGTTTGCACATGTGTACAAAGAGCGGGATCGATCTTTGCAACCATCCGCCTTCTTCCACACACAGTCTCCCCTCTCTCTCTCTCTCTCTCTCTCTCTCTCTCTCTCTCTCTCTCTCTCTCTCTCTCTCTCTCTCTCTCTCTCTCTCTCTCTCTCTCTCTCTCTCTCTCTCTGCGAGCGCGCGTCTGTGTGTATGTATGTATAAGTCACAGATATATGTATATATATACACATATATATGCATCTATATATGTATATACATATACATACATATATATACACACATATATATATATACATATATATATGTATTATATATATATATATATGTGTGTGTGTGTGTGTGTGTGTGTGTGTGTGTGTGTGTGTGTGTGTGTGTGTGTGTGTGTGTGTGTGTGTGTGTGTGTGTGTGTGTGTGTGTGAAAGAGAGACACACAGACAGGCAGAGAATGAAAATGTGCCTGTCAACGTGACTGAGTTTTGATAACGGCAACAAACAAAAACAAAACAGCTGTGACATTAAGCTGTTCCACAAGATCATCTCTTTCTCCCTCCCTCTCTCCCACCCTCTCTCTCTCTCTCTCTCTCTCTCTGTCTCTCTGTCTCTGTCTGTCTCTCTCTGTCTCTCTCTGTCTCTCTCTCTGTCTCTCTCTCTCTCTCTCTCTCTCTCTCTCTCTCTCTCTCTCTCTCTCTCTCTCTCTCTCTCTCTCTCTCTCTCTCTCTCCCTTTCGGATCGATTTGCGATGTATAACATATGTATATAACTCTGAGTCACGTCAGGGTAAACCGTGTTAAAATATATATGTTTACCAGGTGTTGAAATTAAATTATGTTCAGTGTACACTGCCAGCAGATTGTTACCGATCATGGTCATGTGGCGTATACAGGTGGGCGTTCGTTCGTTATTTCTTTTAACGTCTGTTCACATAAGTGCTTTTAGACGTAAAAAAAAAAAAAAAAAAAAAAAGGTGTCTATGGGGTGGAAGATTCTACGAAATCATAAAGACAGTTTAACATATTAATTAACATTAAAAAAAAAAAAAAAAAAAAAAAAAAAAAAAATTATAGGACAATAGAAAAGCAATCATAACATTAGAACGATCAGGCTTGAAAAGATTGCTCAGGGCTATATGTGTGTATGTTTACCGCGCGCGCACGCGCGCGTGTGTGTGTGTATGTGTGTGTGTGTGTGTGTGTGTGTGTGTGTGTGTGTGTGTGTGGTGTGTGTGAGTGTGTGCACGTATACGCATGCGCATACAACGAGCGTATCCCGTGCTGGGTTATGACAAACCATCTGTGATTATCTGGTGGGGTAGAGGGGTAGAAGAGGATAATCTTACCGAATAAAAACATTGTAACAGTCAAGGAGTAATGATAAAACTAACAAGCAAACAAACAGAGGTAGGTGGGAGTTACAGGTATAAAAACAATCGGTCTTAATCAAAGAAAACGACCTACAGGACTGTGCAGTAAATGCCTAGCAATGTGTAAATACAAAGTGAAATCAGTGTGTTTCTGTTTCAATTTTGAAAATGATACAGGGAAATAAGGTCGCATTCGCTGACAACACAAAAGGTGTTTAACTGTTATAGACTCATTACAGACACATTTGATGGTATTATTGAACTTAATCCGAAGTGAGTCCAGATATAATCTGTAAGCTAAAGTTATTTCTAGTCTTGTAAAACCCTGGTAATTTACGATGAAGGGTCGATAGTGACATTGCGCTTTTACTTTCTTTTCTAATATAGCATTCATTTCATGTTCAGAGAGTCGTAAATCAAGTTTAGTACTGTCTGCCCTATTCATTGCTGCACTTTTAGCGATTCTATCGACTCGATCATTATCTATTATACCACAGTGTGATGGAATCCAACAAAAGTAACGTGAGTATTATTTGTTATTAAACAATGAATTAAAAGTTTATCTCAAATATTAAGTACTATTTACTTACATTTGCAGCTCGTCAGGATTGTAATGCAGATTTCGAATCTACACATAATAAGATACTAAATATAGCTATGGATGTCATTTCATATTCAGAGAGTCGTAAATCAAGTTTAGTACTGTCTGCCCTATTCATTGCTGCACTTTTAGCGATTCTATCGACTCGATCATTATCTATTATACCACAGTGTGATGGAATCCAACAAAAAGTAACGTGAGTATTATTTGTTATTAAACAATATTTACAGGTGGGCGTGCAAGCTAGGTGTTTTCATGTTTCTATAAGCCACAGGATCTGACATGGCTTATCGGATCTATGACGTGTATATTTTGATATGCTACATGTGTATCTCTTACACACGACAGACGTTATAGACACAAACAGGTCTGCTTATGTCTTGACCTTGGAGATCAGGAACATCCCCATCCTTCACCCTCCAGGCGGAGGTGTCCAAGAAGGATCACACCAAGGACATGTCTACTGAAAGTCCAGCGCTGACCAACCTAAACACCTCACCCTAGTTTTGATTTTGATTTTACTTAGAGCACAATCATTTCGTAGATCATCGATTGTGTTTGATGTTTGTCACTCATGATCACCTCATGATTTCATTTACCCATACAGTGATACAACCAACATGTTCTTAACGTTACAAAAAGGACAAGATAAAATTCATTCTGTATCAACATTAGCAGAGAGAAGTTCCGTGGCACGTGTTGTTGAATTGTTCTTTTCAAACATACTACTATAGGGGTCATTTTTCGGCCGTGCTCATTGTAAAGTAGTATTTTGCGGATTCACAAAGCTATTGATCTTGTTTCGCGTGTATTCGTTGTCTTCTGTTTGATGTCAGGTGATATACAGAGCAGTTTCACCAGGTGCTTGGTTATAAACACCTGAATGCTGTCAGTCACATGCAGTGTCCACGTTTTTAATTCTTTGTAGTGGATGCAGACTGTAACTGACTTGATAGTCTGTACTTGGTGACAAAACTGTTGGTGCTACTGATCCTGATCTTTTTTTCTCAAAATTGTTTTTATTCATTTAAGCAAGTAATATGAACAAATGCAAACAACAGCAAAGCGAAATTGCAATAAGATCGTGAAATCAAATTGGAATTCATGCAGATTATCCGATGTTTGTAACACATCTGCATGAATCATATTCACTAACAAAAGAAAAAACAATATGAATAACAACAACAAGAAAACAGTTTGTCATCATACACATTTCTTTTGTCATACAGCCGTGGCTGTCATGGTTTTAGGGATTCTGATGTGTGCGCACACAGACATGCAGATAGACAATGAAGTATGAAGTACCTCGAGCACATGAAAAATCGGTATTAACTTGTAGTGGTGTATGAGCACTTAAAACATTTTTACAACAATTTTTACAATATTTTATTTATATAGCGCAAAATCTTGATAAAATCAAATCTAAGCGCTAAAACAGACACACACGCACGCACGCACACACACACGCACTCACGCACGCACACACACACACACACACACACATACACACACACACACAACACACACACACGCGGCTATAAATGGGGAGAAAGAATAAAAGCAATGGAAAATTATAAAGAGCATATTATATACAATTATATATTACAATGCGATTCCCCTCCGAGTGGAGACAGGCTGCAGAGGGGATTGAGTGAGGTCAGGATTTTATGCAGAGGAGAAAAGGTGAGTTTTGAGAGCGGACTTGAAGGAGACAAAAGTAGGTTGCTGACGGACTGAGAGAGGAAGTTTGTTCCAGGAAAGTGGACCAGAAACAGAGAAGGCTCGTGGACCATAGGTAATTGAGCTTACATGTAGTGCGTGGAAAGCGAAAAGTCAGAGGATCGGAGGCAGAGCGGAGGGTACGTGAGGGAAGATAGATCTCAAGTAGGCTTGACAGGTAATCGGGGGCTGCGTTATTGAGGCTTTTGTAGCACATGGTGTCTAGTTTGTACTGTATGCGCTTTGATACAGGGAGCCAGTGAAGTTGTGCCAGGAGAGGAGATATGTGGTCAACTTTTTTCTTTTTGAGTACAAGGCGTGCAGCATTGTTTTGAATGCACTGTAGGATGTGAATGGTGGAGGCAGGAAGACCAGACAGGAGTGAATTGCAATAGTCAATGCCAGACATTATGAAGGAGAGAACGAGTTTTGCAGTTGTTTCGACAGAGAGATACTTCCTGATCAGGCTTATACGATGGAGGTGATAGTAGCAAGATCTGGCAGTTTGAGAAACAAAGTTGTTCATGGAGAGGGTAGAGTCAATGCAGACACCAAGGTTTTTAGCTGAATCAGAAATTGGGACTGATGTGTTACATAATGGGAGAGAAAGAGGAGGCAGCTGAGAAAGTTTCTGACGGGTGCCAATGAGGATAGTTCTGTCTTGTCGTCATTAAGCTGAAGTTTGTTGAACGTCATCCAGTTCTTAATGTCCGAGTAACACTCAGTGGTGCGAGTCAAGAGGCACTGTATATTGTCAGGTGAGTCACTGTCTTGAAGTTGGGTGTCATCAGCATCGAAGTGGTGTTTTATAGAGTGGGAGTTGATGATGGTGGACAGGGGGGGAGGTGTAAAGAGTGAAAAAACAGGGCCAAGGACAGATCCTTGTGGAACACCACGGGTCAGGTATGCAGGTTGAGAGTAAGTGCCATTAATGAGAACAGTTTGTTTTCTGTTTGGTAGATATGAAGTGAACCAGGAGAGAGCAATGTCAGAGATGCCAAAAGTATGATGAAGTCCAGAAAGGAGAATACCATGATCAATGGTATCAAAGGCTGCCGACAGATCAAGGAGTGTGAGGAGAGAGACTTTGCCAGTATCAGTTGCAAGGAGGAGATTGTTGAGAATGTGTAGCAGGGCAGTTTCAGTGCTATGGCATCTTATGTCACCAGTGTTAGCATATGGAATATGTGCTGTAGTGGTTAAAACGGTTTAGTGTAGGAGAAACCGGGTCCAAATCACGGATGGGATGGGGATTTTTCATCCCCCTCAACTAGATAATGAGTGGTGGTCTAAGTGCTAGTTTCATGGATGAAGCGATTAACCGAGATTCTGTGTGAAGCAAGCACTCGGCGCTTGTTAAAGATCCCTGGCTAACAAAGCAGTTGCTTTACTTTTACTTTTTCTGCCATCCAGTGTCGTTAAGTGTTGAGGGGAGATGCAGCTTTTTGGACGTGGGCCAGATGAGTAGCGTCTGCCATAGTTAGGTTGATTCTTTCAGTTGTTTCTTTCACGCCTTTTATCCATCTTTTCCTAGGACACCACCTTCCTTGGGATCAATGCATTTTTATATTATAAGCTTTGTATGCTGGCAGTTCACTTGCAGGCCTCATGAGGAGTTGCCCTTGCAAAATTTTGTAACAGAATCCATTTTTATAGAAAATCACACACATACAGAAAAAGAAAAAAAATGGTGCAGCACTGCGATCACACGTTCTCCCCTTGGAGAGGAGCTCGAATTTCATATGGAAAATGCATTGTGAATATAAAGAAATATATATAAATAAACACAAATACATATTGATAATGGCTGTCATACGCATGTACGTATGAATTTTGAAAAAAAAATATGTGTTGTGTCAGAATGAAACTAAAATAGCGTTAGGTTATATGTTACAACATATAATACAAACAATCCAAACGAATTCAAACAATGCTTCATAGCTAAATTTGAGTGTTCGTTGGCTATGATCTCACGAGGTTCATCGTGACGCTCAAGAATAGTTTTAATACAGATTTATTACGTTTTACTTTCACATTCATACTATCCCAAGGGGCTTCTGATATCTAGTCACTAAAAAAAACACCGACAAAGGGGAATTAGCGCTGCTGCGAGATAACTTAAATGGTGTTCTTTACTGGTAAAATTCTGTAACAGAATCCATTTTCACAGATAAACAAATCATGCGTACAGAAAAGAAAAGAGAAAAAGTGATGGAACATTGTGATGACATGCTCCTTCTGTGGACAGAAGCCCGAATTTCATGTGGGGGAAACTACAAGGCGGAATGTGACATTTTACAACAAAGGTTTGGACGGCAAGAGAGGATAATTTTTTCACATCTTCAAGAATTGTTGACCATCGAGGTCCCGTGTCAGCCCAATGTGCCGGTGCTGTGGAAGATGTTGGACTGTCTTCTGACCCATGTGCGGAGTCTGGAGACGCTGGGTATTTCTGGCCAGCAATATGGTGTCATTGTGACACCTCTCATCCTGTCACGTCTTCCAATAGAGCTGCGGTTGGAGTGGCCCGAATAGAACGCAGAGAACGATCCAGACCTTCGAGACCCGTCCTGGAACGTCCGAAAAGCCTGTCGTCGTTGATGCAGAGCAACCTGCGGCTACCTGTTCGGCGTTACATTCTGTGGCGGAAACCAGACCTGCTAGACCTACTTGTATTCTTTGTCACCGTCCAGGACATAAGTTTGAACAGTGTTTCAGTCTTACCAAGGCTCCAATTGAAAATAGAAAAGACATTTTAAAGGGTGTGGGGGCATGTTTTCGTTCTTTAACAACAACAAAAGGGCATCCATTCAGTAGATGTCGGGCTAGATGCACAAAATGCAGGGGAAAACATCATGTTTTGTTGTGTGTGCCAAAACAAGTTTGTTCCTCCAATAATACCACAACAAGCAATGCAAAACCCAATACTGCATGCACATAAAAGCCAAATTCAGATGCCTCTCTTGGTAAGGTGAATGTGTCTAGTGTCAATACTGTCTCCGAAAAATGTAATCATGTTTTGCTGCAAACTGCCAAAGTTTCTGTTCATGGCCGGGCAGGTGTAGCTGAAGCCATTGTTTTGTTGACACTGGATCTGATAAATCATGTTTCCAGTCAACTAGTTGATAAGATTGGGCCTGAATGGATTGGGTCTCATGATCTTGTATAAGCAGCCTTTGGCAGTAATGAAACAGGCAGTGTTGAACGTAGAAATGTATATAATATGCATTTGCAAGGGCTTGTTGGGAATGCTGTCACTCTGAAAGCCCAGAGATCCCCATATCTGTGTCCCTCTGTATCGTCCATTAGATGCCCCAGAGCATGTTGTCTCCTTTGGGAAAGAACATAGAATTTTGTGATGTCCCTGAAGGTAAAGAAGTTAAAGTAAACATTTTGATTGGGCTTGATGCCTACTGGAAGATGATGACCAGTGAGATGATGTTTTTGTCAGCGTGTTTGGTTGCTCAACGTTCAGTGTTTGGTTGGGTATTGTCTGGTCCAGTACCAGGAGATGAGTCTCTTTCCAGCCCTGTAAGTGTAAACATCTCTCATCAACTGTTTTGTTCACAAATATCTGAATCTTCTTTGAAAAGCATGTGGGACTTGGAAACAATAGACATACAGGGAAAACATCCCATTCCAATTGATCCAGTGTTGGATGATTTTAACAGGTCTATCCGTCACAGAGGGAAGGTATGTTGTGTCCCTTCCGTGGAAGAGTGAAGAAATGAAATCTTCACTTCTGAACAATGAAAAGCTAGCCAGGTCTCGTTTAAACTGTGCAACTCATCGTCTCAGCAAAAATCCAGAGTTAGAGTCCAGGTATCATGAAGTCATCTCTGATATGTTGAAGGACGGTATTATTGAAGAAGTTCCTGAAGATTAGGTCGTATTTCAAACCCTGTGTTCTATTTGCCACACCGTCCAGTAGTTAAAGAGTCTAGTCTAACTACAAAAGTGAGCCTCACCAACCACTGAACAGACAAACACTGAAAGCAATGCCAGTCACTCTGAATCTGACTCAAGCATACAGCAAACACAGACAGATGTGTCGGAGTGCATGAACACTGTGCATGAAAGAAATGTGTTGTCTAATTCCGGACGTGTGTCAAAAAACCTGTTAAATTGAACCTTTAAACTTTGGCTAGATTTTGACTTTGATTCAGTTGTTTAGATAATGGTGATAGTTATTATTATTACAGTTATGGATGGAGGTTTGCACCAAAGACTTGATTCAGTGTTGAGAAGACTTTATGAAATATGATGCTTAAACCAAAGACTTGATATGGTGTTGAAACTATAGACTTACCTACAGACTTGATATAGTGCGGAACCAAAGACTTGATCTTGTGAGAATATCCTTTTAGATGATCCTTAATGGTGCATCTATTAAGCCAGAGACTGTCTTGATATTTTCTTTGTTCATTCACAAATAATATGAACTTGTAAACTGTAGGTGTAGCGTAATGATAGAAAATGTATGACTATTATTAGAAATATTCTTGTTGGAGTCTTATGAGACTCCAAGGTGGGGAGAATGTTGTGGATCGCGTGTGGCAGTAGTACAGTCTGGTGATGTGTGCTCGTGCATGCGTATGAATACATGTGTGCGCATGCGCATTTGTTTCCTTTGAGCTCTCCGATCTGAAGATAAGTAAAGTTTAGCAACGGTAAACAGTTTTCCATGGTGGTCGTTTTCATTTGTTCGAAGTCTAAGTATTGTGACTTCTGTTATGTTCTGTGTGTTTTTGAACACTTGTCTTTTCCTAATCTTCTTCATTTATTTCTTTTTGTGTCTGCCTCTCTTAAGACTGTTCCATTTGTTTTCTTTCCTGACCATGGAACTCTTAACATTCTTCTTGTCAACCACATTTCAGATGCCTGAATCTTGTCCTGACTCTGTGTGTTGACTATCCACGCTTCATATCCGTACAACAATACCGGTTCTATATAACACTAAAGATGGGTTTAAATCTCAAAAGGTTACGCAGGATCAAGAGAGATAGCCAGAACATATCATCAGTCATCAGTGGTGATCCAACAATTCTCGGGTAAAGGAGGAAACAAGAATTAGGAAAAGAACAGATACATAGCACATTTGTGATTACCTGTATTTACTTTAGTAAAACAATTTTACCCCCTAAAAATCTGCACAGTTTGCCGACTGTTTTGTCAACCACAAACTTTCAGCTCGAACCCAGGTCTTCTCTAGGCTCTCCATACAGCAACTGAAGACCAAAGAAAGGAAGAGAACGTCAACGAAGCATAACACTCAAATGGTTAGAAGGACTAGATCTTCCTAGGCTGCGATTAGAACCAACTGAAGAAGACAAGAAGATCACTCTGCAAACACTACAATGGTTATGTAAAAGGTCTATTGAGTAGATTAATGACAACTTTCAGAAATTTCTACTCATTATACATTACACCATTTCACACACTAAGGTTATAATTAATCCACCCTTAAAAGAGAACCCTTGATGACAAAAAATGCCAACTCAATTAAATGAACGTGACACACAGGTTTTGTTCAAGAGGTATTCATTATTCATGGACAATTCTAAATGCGCTTCACCCAATCTGCTAGTATCTGCCAGACTCTTCAGCCTGCACAAACTTCTACGAACTGGCAAGATCTTGAAATGGGGAGGGAGGACAATCAGGATCTATAAAATATTAAGCTGACAACACCAGAATGGTTACAATCAACATGGGCACCGAAATGGCTGGGTGGGGGTTTCTTTTGTTTGTTTTGGTTTTGTTTTTCTAATGTTACAAGCTGGGGTTGATCTCGAGACATCAAATTTTGTGTCTGCAACTGGTGTACCAAAGGCCCACCTGAGTATTGAACCGACAAACCCTACGTTATCAGTATTTCACTCTAACCAGCTGAGTCAATGGGACCATTTAAACAAAAAATAAACTGACACCTGCTTAATGATTGAACCCACGACTCCTGTGTTATCAGCACGACGATTTAACCAGCCAGTGTACCAGAATAAAGGAACGTTCAGAAACAACACATTCTCTCTGAAAACAGAGGGGGTACTTAGCAGACACAATGACATAACATTTCTTGTTCTGAAAATAGTCAACTCTCAGCTAGAGAAAATAAAATGAAAAATATGACGAGAAAAAAGATTTAAAAAATTGAAGAACCTTATATTATGTTATGTTATGTTATGCTATGTTATGACATTGTTTTTATCACAGAAACATGGCTTAACCCCCTTGGTCATGAACCTATACATGCGAGTCTCACTCCGAGTGGTTACAGGCTTGCTTCTTTCCATCGCTCATCCCGAGGTGGTGGTATCGCCATCCTCTACAACGACTCACTCCATTCCCGCCTATCTTTCTCGCAGTCTCTGCCTTTCTCCCATCCTTCTTTCGAGCACGTTGAAGTATCTTTCCAATCCACCCCTCACCCCATCACCTTCTCCTGTGTCTATCGACCTCCACCTAGCTCTGCCAACAAGCTCACCACATCCATGTTTCTCTCTGACTTTGACCAACTACTTGATTACTACTGCCTCTTACTGGAAATCTCATCATTCTAGGTGACATCAATGTCCACTACGACAACACTCACCGTTATGACACAAGACATATCATCAACTCTCTGTCCAGTCACAATATGACACAACATATTTCTGAACCAACCCATCAAAAAGGTCACATTCTTGACTGGATCATTTCTCGTGATCACCACAATTCAGCTACTGACAACTGCCTAGTTCTTTCTACCTGTCTAACTTCAGCCCTTCCATCTGACCACTCTGCAATTCTCTGTTCTCTTGACATTTCTCCTCCTTCCCGTACCACGCGCACAGTGACTCGACGCAATCTCAAATCTATTGACCTCTCCACATTTTCATCTCATGCCTCCTGCCTCCTTTCTGAAAAGTCACATAACCTTGCCGATGAATTCTATACTACTCTCCACCATCTTCTGGACACTCATGCTCCAGCCACAACCCGTCTTTTACCTGACTCGCCCCCCTACCCCCTGGCTCACTCATGAGATTGCCTGTGCAAAACGTGCCCGCCGCAGAGCAGAGCGCCGCTGGCGCAAATCCAAACTCACTGTACATAGGCAACTTTTCCAAGCCTCTAAAACAAAAGTATCCACCCTCATTGCATCTGCAAAAACAAGCTATTTCCAAACCAAAATCCTGAATGCCTCTTCTTCAAGAAAACTCTTTACAACCATGAATCATCTCCTTGGCACACGAAAAGATTTACCTCTCCCAACAAAACACACAAATGAAGTACTCCCATCTGTATTCTCCAAGTATTTCACCACCAAAATACAAACTCTTCGTGACAGGCTTGACAGGACACCCTGACAACCATGCCCACCTGACCCTTCCTTCTCTGGCACACCTCTTACTACTTTTACCCCAGTCTCACAAGAAGAAATTCTCAACACAATCAGATCCATGTCGTTCAAATCCTGCGAATTGGATCCTCTTCCAGGTTCTCTCTACTCTGGCTGTCTCCCTACTCTCCTCCCATTCATCACTGACATCATCAACACTTCTCTTCAAACTGGAACTGTCCCAGATTCTTTCAAGTCTGCTATTGTTCACCCTCTCCTCAAGAAATACAATTTAGACCCAAATGAACTGAAAAACTACCGGCCTATCTCTAATCTCTCTTTCTTGTCAAAACTCATCGACAAAAGTCTCACCTGTCTGCCAACAATCTCCTCAATCCTTTCCAGTCAGCCTACCGCCAGTGCCATAGCACTGAAACTGCCCTGCTACACATTCTCAACAATCTCCTCCTTGCAACTGATACTGGCAAAGTCTCTCTCCTCACACTCCTTGATCTGTCGGCAGCCTTTAATACCATTGATCATGGTATTCTCCTTTCTAGACTTCATCATACTTTTGGCATCTCTGACATTGCTCTCTCCTGGTTCACTTCATATCTATCAAACAGAAAACAAACTGTTCTCATTAATGGCACTTACTCTCAATCTACATACCTGACCTGTGGTGTTCCACAAGGATCTGTCCTTGGCCCTGTTCTTTTCACTCTTTACACCTCCCCCCTGTCCACCATCATCAACTTCCACTCTATAAAACACCACTTCTATGCTGATGACACCCAACTTCTAGACAGTGACACACCAGACAATATACAGCGCCTCTTGACTCGCACCACTGAGTGTTACTCGGACATTGAGAACTGGATGACGTTCAACAAACTTCAGCTTAATGACGACAAGACAGAAGCTATCCTCATTGGCATCCGTCAGAAACTTTCTCAGCTGCCTCCTCTTTCTCTCCCATTATGTAACACATCAGTCCCAATTTCTGATTCAGCTAAAAACCTTGGTGTCTGCATTGACTCTACCCTCTCCATGAACAACTTTGTTTCTCAAACTGCCAGATCTTGCTACTATCACCTCCATCGTATAAGCCTGATCAGGAAGTATCTCTCTGTCGAAACAACTGCAAAACTCGTTCTCTCCTTCATAATGTCTGGCATTGACTATTGCAATTCACTCCTGTCTGGTCTTCCTGCCTCCACCATTCACATCCTACAGCGCATTCAAAACAATACTAAAAAAGAAAAAAGCTGACCACATATCTCCTCTCCTGGCACAACTTCAGTGGCTCCCTGTATCAAAGCGCATACAGTACAAACTAGACACCATGTGCTACAAAAGCTTCAATAACGCAGCCCCTGATTACCTGTCAAGCCTACTTGAGATCTATGTTCCCTCACGTACCCTCCGCTCTGCCTCCGATCCTCTGACTTTTCGCTTTCCACGCACTAAGCTCAATACCTATGGTCCACGAGCCTTCTCTGTTTCTGGTCCACTTTCCTGGAACAAACTTCCTCTCTCAGTCCGTCAGCAACCTACTTTTGTCTCCTTCAAGTCCGCTCTCAAAACTCACCTTTTCTCCTCTGCATAAAATCCTGACCTCACTCAATCCCCTCTGCAGCCTGTCTCCACTCGGAGGGGAATCATATTGTAATATATAATTGTATATAATATGCTCTCTATAATTTTCCATTGCTTTTATTCTTTCTCCCCATTTATAGCCGTGTGCGTGTGCGTGTGTGTGTGTGTGGTGTGTGTGTGTGTGCGTGCGTGCGTGCGTGTGTGTGCGTGCGTGCGTGTGTGTCTGTTTTAGCGCTTAGATTTGATTTTATCAAGATTTTGCGCTATATAAATAAAATATTGTATTGTATTGTATTGTATGTCATGTCATGTTTTGCCGTGCCGTGCCATGCCATGCCATGTCATATCATCATACATATCATATATTATCATATTATATTATATTATATTATAATATTATTATATTATATTATATTATTATATATATATATAATATTATATTATTATATTATATTATATTTATTATATTATATTATATATATATATTATATTATATATAAATTATATTATATTATTTATATTATATTATTATTTAATTATTTAATTATATTATATTATATTATATTATATTATATTATATTATATTATTATTTATATTATATTATATTATATTTATATATATTATATATATATATTATATAATATATATTATATTATATTATATTATATTATATTATATTATATTATATTATATTACATATTACGCACAGCGGATCATGATTAATGACCAGATGGAATTTCCGTGTGCGTGTGGATGGGATTCACCACCAAACGCGGCATGAAGATCCACAGGACAAAAATGGGCTGTTTGAAGACTCATACGAACCAGCAGCAGCGCACTGCGACAGCAGGTGAGACGTTGGATGACCAAGGCCAGGATTTAAACCATAGTGCCAAGGACATCCACGCTGATGGTTCTGGTGCGGATCTTGCACAAGCTCTTAACGCCAAACGTGAAAAACTCAATTTGCCGCCTGCCAGTGCAAAAGAACAATGGGAGAAATTAGATGAGGAACTTGTCCTTAAGCTGAATGCGCTAATAGGGAACAGTACGCTGGAACACAAACTTGACACATACGGAGACATCATATACTCTATCTGCAGGGACACTTATGGAGTGAAGCAGCCAAAGACAAAAACGCCTCCCCAGAAATCCAGAAGACAGCAACAGATGGAGAGCATCCGGGGAAGAAAAGGAAGCTTAAAAAGCGAATGAAAACTGCCTCAGAATTCGAGAAGCAAGGGCTCCTGGAACTCTGGAAAGATCTGAAAGCCAAACACAATGCTCTCAGCAAAGTGGAATCAGCAAGGCGAAGAAAGAGCAAAAAGAAGAAGACTCAAGATCGTTTCTTCAAAGATCCCTTTGACTTTGCAAGAAAGCTGTTTGAACAACCCAAATCAGGGACTCTCACAGTGGGCAAGGAAACCCTAGAGCAGCATCTCAGGGAAACATATTCCGATTCTCAGCGCGAGGCACCATTTGAAATCCAGAATCTGGTTTGGCCTGCAGCGCCAGAAGGAAAATTCAAAAACAAACCACCAACACTGGATGAAGTGAAGAACGTAGTAAAGAAAGCCAGAGCCAAGTCAGCACCTGGACCAAACGGAATACCATACCTGCTCTACAAGAAATGCCCAAAAGTGCTCGAGTGGCTCCACAAGATGATTCGATCAGCATGGAGGAACCAGAAGATCAGCGACCAATGGATGAGAGCTGAAGGAGTGTACATTCCGAAGGAGCAGAACTCCAGCAGCATCAACCATTTCAGGCCAATATCACTTCTGAACGTCGAGGGGAAAATCTTCTTCTCTGTTATGGCAGCAAGATTGACAAAATACCTGACTATAAACAAGTATCTGGATATGTCAGTCCAAAAGGGAGGCATACCAGGAATGCCTGGATGCTTGGAACATGCCACGTTGATTTGGGATGCCATCCAAAAAGCAAGAACAGACAAGAGAGACATTGACGTAGTTTGGCTTGATCTGGCGAATGCATATGGATCAGTTCCACACGATTTGATCCAGCTGGCTCTTGAAATGTATCAATCCCAGAAATCATCCGAATAATGCTGAGGAAGTATTTCCAAGGGTTCTCAATGCGGTTCTCTACCAAAGAATACACCACGGACTGGATAGACCTAGAGATGGGCATTGCAATGGGCTGTGCAATCTCTCCCATACTGTTCGTGTTGGCAATGGAAGTCATCTTGAAAGCTGCAATGAAGAGTTCAGGTCCAGTGAATTTGGGAGATGGATATCAGATGCTTCCTCTGAAAGCTTTCATGGATGACACAACAGTCTTGTCCACGGATGAGGAAGAGACACACCAAATCTTAAAGCAGTTGGATGAGCTGGTGGCCTCTTCAAGAATGAGGTTCAAACCAAAGAAATCCCGAAGTCTCTCACTGTGAAAAGGAAAAGTGGCAGATTCAGTCAAATTCATGGTAGCCAACCAAGCCATCCCCACTGTCACAGAAGAGCCAGTAAAAAGTCTCGGAAGATGGTATGATGACTCCCTGAAAGACACACAAAGGGGATGTGAAACCAAGCAAACAGCAGAAGAAGGCCTGAAGAAAATAGATAACTGCGGACTGCCAGGCAAATACAAAGTCTGGTGTCTACAGTTCATGCTGATACCAAAGCTGCTGTGGCCACTGCTAATCTATGACATTTGCACCAGCACAGTGGAAGCAATGGAAGCCAAAATCAACAAATACACAAGAAAATGGCTCGGTGTCTCACCTGGTCTCACTGATGTTGCATTCTACTGTCGTCAAGCAATGCTGAAGCTACCTCTCAAATCCATAGTGGAGGAATACAAAGTTGGAAAAGCAAGACTGTTGTGCATGCTGGAGGAATCGGAAGACAATATCTTGAGATCAGTTCAGCCAAAGCTGAGAACTGGCAGAAAATGGAAAGTCCAAGAGGCTGTAAACAATGCCAAGAGAAACCTCAGCATCAAAGAAATAATTGGACACACGCAAACCAACAGACAGGGACTGGGAGCAACAAAAATGCAGTGGTGGTCCAAAGCCAAAGGGAAGGAAAAAAGAGACATGATCATACAGGAGTTGAAGAAAGAAGAAGATGTCAAAAGAGTGCAGAAGGCAGTCCAGCAAGGTCAACAGGGGCCATGGACAACATGGGACAGTGCACTCCAAAGAAGTCTCAGCTGGAACGATATGTGGCACATGGCTCCTCTAAGGATAAGCTTCCTCCTCAGATCTGTATATGACCTGCTCCCCTCGAATGCAAACTTAGTGAAATGGGGGAAATCAGATGACCCAGCATGTCCGCTCTGTCAGAAGAAACAAACAATGGAACATGTCCTAAGCTCTTGCAAAGTAGCGCTAGCCCAAGGAAGGTATACATGGAGGCACAACCAAGTTCTGAAAGTGATCACAGACGTGGTTAGCGAACAAAACATGACCCCAAACGCACCAATTGCTATGACAACGTTCTACAAAGCAGGAGGGAAACAGGTCTGGCCCGAAATTGCTATGACAACCAGCATATTGCCAAAGGGTCTTCTGGATGGAGCAGCCGACTGGGAGTGTACAGCAGACCTCCCAGAGTGGAGAAATTACCCAGATGTCATCAGCAAGACAGGCATGAGACCAGACATCGCTCTCCACTCTGACTCCTCGAAACAAGTGATTCTGATAGAACTCACTGTGCCATACGAAAGCAGAATGGAAGAAGCACATATCTACAAGACTGAAAAATACGCCGGTCTTGCCAGCACCCTGAAGAAAGCAGGTCTGCGGGTCAAAATCTTCGCCATAGAGGTCGGGGCAAGAGGGTTTGTGGGCACCTCCGCTTATAATCTCATGAAACAACTCGCCATTTCTGGGAAGAAGAGGACTAGAGCCCTTAAAGCGATGGCAGAGGCAGCAGAAAGGAGCTCAAGCTGGATCTGGGCAAGGAGGAACCAAAGTGGACTTCATAAGGATTAAATTCCCTACAGATGATGTGTGCCCGTTAGCACATTGGTAAAACCGCGTACCGCAGTTCTGAAGCGCAGAATCGCCCAGGTTCGCTCCCCGGCATGGGGAAAAAAAGAAAGAAAAAAAATAGACAACAGCAGAAGGGCATCCAGGAGTCATGACCTGGATGTGGCCCGGCCCCCAGAGAGTGTAAGGAGTTCAGGGCCGAAACACTTGTCTAAAGGGGGTTACTTCTCTGAAGACCTTCTGTTGTCTAGCTCTCCCTAGAGTTTCTTTCTACCTACATATATATATTATATTATATATATATAATTATAATATAATTATATTATATTATATTATATATTATATTATATTAATATTATATTATATTATTTATATTATTTATATTTATTTATATTATATTATATATATTATTATATTATATTATATATATTATATTATATTATATTATATTATATTATATTATATTATATTATATTATATTATATTATATTATATTATATTATATTATATTTATTATATATATTATATTATATTATATTATATCTATATTCATATTATGTTATATCATGCTATATCATGTTATGTTAGATTAGATTAGATTAGATTAGATTATGAACAGTAGCATACCTTTTTTAATTTTGTCTTAAAGCAACATTTGATTCTTTTGACGCGGAAGTCGTCCATAACATTTTTCTGTTTTTTGACTTTAAGAAAATGAAATACTTCATAGAATATCTCGCAAGAATTATTTTTCAAAGCAAATACTAAAGTGATAATAATGCATAGTGTGTTCACGAGTGCTCTGGACGCTAACAGTTTGACAATACAAAAATTCTACGATACAAAAATAAGTAAGTGAAATATACATATAAGACACAATCACTGTTTTCACCAATTAACTTCATGCTGTCACTCTCAGTAACGTCCATACACAACATACTACACCATATGCACGAAACTAGGATGCAGATAGGGACAGTATGAACAAAGTAAATTTAAACAGAAGGATTCACAGAAAAGATGGGCTTAAATTAAGTTGGGGCTTTGAAAAGTAAGGTTGGCAAAGGTCTCAAATCACAGGGCAGATTGCTCCACAAAGAAAGATCCAAACTGGGCAAAAGATCGGAAAGCAGGTCTCTATCCAGGGATTCTAAATAGCCGAGTATCAGAAGAGAAGAGTGTGGAAGGAGAATAGACACGGAGCATGTCAGAGATATAAGGGGAGCAGTTCCAGAAACAACATTGTAATGCATCCATGCAGCCTTGTATCTAATACGCTGTTGAGTTGAACAGGAAGCCAATGGAGCGTACAAAGCAGGGATATTGACGTGCAAAAAGATTCGACGTTAACAAATATGTTACATGAATCAGAGTTGAAATCGTGCGTTCTTTGTATCTTATGGCACGTATGTAAGTATGTATTTTTGTTCTTGCTACACAACTATAATCCAACCGAAAATCCCTTGATTACACTAGCAAATAACATATCATTTTCTTAGGAGACAGCCATGCCCATCTACAGTTTTCTTCCATTGCCTTGCAGACTGGTAGAGATGGGACATGGCTGTCTACACTAGAAAATGTGGCTGATTTCTGAAGACCTAATGCAGAAAAATGATCAGATGTTGGTATCAGCTATAAAGCTGGCCATAATCTAACCAATGTGAACAAATCCAGGTTTCTTGATCACCACCATACAGACCCACACCGGCCAATCAGCGTGGTGAATGGTAGCACAACAGACTACTGTCTAGAAGGTCGTGGGTTTGAACACCCATCTCGTCTGGGTTTTTTTTTTATTTGGTTTGTTTTGCCTTTTGGTTTTGGTGGTTTTTGTTGTTGTTGTTTTTGTTGTAGTTGTTGTTGTTTTGTTTTGTTTTTTGGTCCAATTATCACAAAACATTATACCTGGGTACATTTCGTGTCCATATTAGTTAGTCCAACAGGGATCTTCAAGTACTCTCCATTCTGATTCCACCAGCCGATTGTAAGGTACGGTTGGTATTGTTCACGTGCATGTCTTTGTTGGATCTGATTTTTCCGTGCATACTCACCATCTCGTGCACAGTTTGGCGATACTTAGAGCCAAAAAAATAGTACACCAAAAAATTGAGAGAGGAATTGAGAGTGGCACACAATTCTACGATGGCCATCATGAAGAAGTAGAAATTAGCCCAGTCCCCTGATGGATTGAGCTCAGGAAGAAAAACAACAAGCGAACGTAGTAGGAGAGTGGGCGTATTGAGCACGATGAACTGTATAGAAAGGTAAATCAACATTCTTGTCAAAGCAATTTCACGAACTGAGAGGGAGGAGGCAGAGGCAGACTCTTTCTTGAATTGTATGCTCTGCTGGAGTTTAACAGCAGTGATTGTTGTGGAAATGATGACAGTGCTAAACATGATGCCACAAAAATACCAGAGCGTATATTACACCATCTAAAACGTCTACCAACTCTTTGTAGTTCCTGTAGAATTCACTGCTGAACACCTGAAGAGATGTAGTTCCCGTCACCACGTCCATCACACACACCACACTGAACTTTTCTACTACTAAAAAACGTCCTGCAATGATAAGAAGAATTCCAATGAGTAAAATCATGCCTGTAGTTTTGGTTTTTAATACGATAGCAGAACGTAACGGCCAGACAACACAGAGACACCTTTCCATTGAAATAATGACAGAGACAAATTGTGATGCCCAACCAAACCCGCTATACCACGCCAATAGATGATTATTGATTATGAACTGTGTGAGGTATCCAACAAGTCTGTAAGAAACAGTGAAATCCTTTATTCTTAGCTTTTCACCGTAAAGCAGTAATGTCATAATAAGAAAGAGCAGATCCATCAGTGACAGACAGAAAAGACAAAGGTTGATTCGTAGCTTCAGGCCATGTTTGAAGAACACCACCATGTTGAGGATGTTGATGGGAAAACCGATGAAGGCAAAGGCTGGCATGATGATAGAGTGGCAGATGTTGTTAATCATATTGCTGTCTTTAGTGCTTACCACGTCCCTATTTTCATTGTGCCAATGGAAGGCTGAGTAGTTAACCATTATACATACAATTCCCTCGTTGAATCAAGGATAGCGTCTCTGACAGGATCCGTGCGAATAGTGTCTGTGATATATGAAAAACTGTTCTCTGTTGTGATGCTGGTCGTGGCCATGACGTCATTCAAAGGTGCTGTCTTTGTTTACTGCAAAAGAGAAAGTTATCTGGCAGGACATTACGAAAATGTAATGGTCCAATTTATCTCTTTCAAACACGTGATCTTCCTTGTAAATGTTGTATTTAGAACATAGGAGCTGAGCTACTTAATGGTTGGTCTGTGAAAGATATCATTTCTGAGTACCCTAAACTTTAACATTTTGTATTTTGACATTGGAGAGTACGTAAAACTCTCTAGAGTTCCACGATGTGGTCATAAATAACCATGCTTAATAAAAAGGGACACGTCTGGCTCTCTTACTATCATAAAATACCCCTGCCGTTTCTAGGTAAACAGTCTTCCTAACAGAAGCACTTCTGACATGGTCTTCTTCCTGAAATAAACTCAGAAATCTCGGGATCAAAACACAAGGTAACATGTTACTTTTGTCAATTTTTCTAAACCTGTGTAACTATAGGCAGAAAAACACTTTGGAGAATCCAAGAAAAACTAGTTACCCTATACATGATCATTCAGCTCTCCGAAAATCCACGCGACCTGTTCAGATATAATAACAACTTTTTATAACTTTTCTTGGCAGTATGAAATGGACTGTGTACCTGTCCCACGCCATTCACAATATTCTTATCGCTTGATGTTCTTGGAAACTTTGAGGGGACTTTAACAATGATTATGGCATATTCCTTTCAGACTGAAGTCGTCTTTCCTCTTACAGAAATAGAGAAACTCGGTATTACAGATGTATCAGTGTGATTCCATCCTTCCATAATAACGTGTTGGTCAGGGTGTGAGAGAATGAGGAGGCATCCGAATTCTTGCCCGTGCAGTACGGTATGAAACAAGGATGTGTTCCAGCGCCCACACCCTTCTCTATCCTCTTTGCAGCATTGCTGACCAATGAATTCAGGAACTTTGATAGAGATGAGCACAGTAAGCTCCACTCAGATGGAAAAATCTTAAATCTGCGGAGACTCCGAGCCAAAACCAAAGTACTCAAAGCCTTCACGAGGGTGTTTCTTTTTGCAGATGATTGTACTTGTTGCACAATTTTACAAGGACAAACAGCATATCACATGTCTTTTTACTGCAGTCTGTAAACGCTTCATCCTTACAGTCAACCTCAGCAAGACAGATGCAATGTTTCAGCCAACGTCATCTCAGAGTTCTGTCACTCCACGACCTCCAATTATCATCAACAATCTAGAAACCAAGACTAAGACAAATTTTGTCAGTAAATTTCAAGGAACGTTTAGGAGGGCGAGAGATCGTTCTTATGCAGTAGATGTGGAAGTCTTTTGCAAGGACAAAAATCTGTTTCAGACTCCAATGCTTCCTTGTCCCCATTTAGTCGCCGCTTTCTACGTTATTTGTAGTGCATCTTGGTTCACGAAGAACATCGAGTTCCATTGAATGGCTTGTCAAGCATGAAATGTCTACTCATCAAATGCCAGCTAAGTTGCACATGACGTGTTGTCCATAAGGAAGACAACAGCATCCTAAAAATGCTCCTGTACAGATAGCTAGAACAAGGACGCAATGAAATACGAGTATACTCTGAAGGTCAACCTCATCAACTATGGTATCAACACCACCATGTGGGAAGGCACTGCCTGCACTACAATATTCTAGTGTCAGCATTGCACACAGGTCACAATCACATTTGAAGATCGCACAAATCCTTCTATTCAACAGAGGAGCCAGAGGAACCAAACCCAGGGCCACCACAGGACTTTCCCATACAATACCTGTGAAAAACTGTGTGTTTCCTGGAAGGGTCTTGTATCTCACTTGACGATCAACAACAGGCGATGAGGACAATGTACCTTTTTATCCGTTGGATCGACGAGACAGATTCCATCACAGCTCCGAAGGAAAGTCTTAAAAGAATATGTTTTTCTTCTTCCTTGTTTGTTGTTTTTGTAGTTGTTGTTGTTGTCATTGTCATCGTCATCGTTCTTGTTGTTGTTGTCGTTGTTGTTTTGTTGTTGTTGCTGTTATTACTTTTCTTCTTCTTCTTCTTCTTTCTTCTTCTTCTTCTTCTTCTTCTTCTTCTTCTTCTTCTTCTTCTTCTTCTTCTTCTTCTTCTTCTTCTTCTTCTTCTTCTTCTTCTTCTTCTTCTTCTTCTCTCCTCTTCTTCTCTTTTTTTTCTTCCTCCTCTTCTTCTTCTTTTTTCTTTCCTCTTCTTCTTGTTCTTTTTTTTCTTCCTTTCTTCTTTTCTTCTTTTTTTTCTTCTTTCTTCTCTTCTTCTTTTCTTCTTTTTTTTTCCTCTTCTTCTTTTCTTCTTTTTTTCTTTCTCCTCTTCTCCTTCTCGTTTATTTTCTGTTTGGTTTTTCCTCTTATTCTTCTTCCTCTCCTTCTTTCTTTTCTACTCCTCTTTCTCCTTCTCTATTTATTTTCCTTTTCGTTTCGTTTTCGTTTTCTTCTGCTTCTCTCTTTCTTTCTTCTCTCTCTCTTCTCTCTTCTCTCTCTCTCTTCATCTCCCAATATATGTATATATACATATATATATATATTATATATATATTAATATCTGCTTCTTTTTCTTTTTTGTTCGTTTTCTTTTTCTTTTCATCTCCCACATTTTCCTCCTTTTTGTCTTTTCCTATTTCCTCTCCTTCTTCTCTGTCTTCTTTTCTTCTTCTTCTTCTTCTTCTTCTTCTTCTTTTTCTTCTTCTTTATCTTCTTCTTCTTCTTCTTCCTTTTTCTTCTTCTTCTTCTTCTTCTTTTTTATTCTTGTTTCTTCTTTTCCTCTTATTTCTTTATTATTATTCTTTTAATGTGTGTGTGTGTGTGTGTGTGTGTGTGTGTGTGTGTGTGTGTGTGTGTGTGTGTGTGTGTGTGTGTGTGTGTGTGTGTTGTGTGTGTGTGTGTGTGCAAACCAATCCAATTCAGAATTCATTTTTATTATGTCTATTGTGTATGTAGTTACGTTTGCCTTTTTTTATTTTCAATTGTTCATGTTTAGATTTCATGAAAAGGCCTTCTTACATCTAAGTATTGATCCATTAAACTTTCTGTCAATCAATCAGTCACTCTTTCAGCCTCGTCATTCATCTTTTTTCTTCTTCGTTGTTCTTGTTGTTGATTCTCCTGCCGTTCTGATGTCGTCATTGTCATTTGTGGCGATGCTAATGTTTGATTCCTTTCTTTCTTTCTTTCTTTTCTTCCTTCCTTCTTCGTTTGTTTGTTTGTTTTTGATTGGCTGGTTGGTTGCCAGATTGGTTGGTTGACTGGGTTTTTTTGTTGCCTTTTTTCTTTGTTTGTTTCTCTTTATTTTTTTTTTTTTTATGTTGTTTGTTTGGGAATGATGTGTGTGTAATTGTTTGTTTGTTTTTGTTTGTTTGTTTGTTTGTTTGTTTGTTTGTCGCTTTGTATTTTTCTTTCTTTGTTCGTTCAGTGTTGGGTTTGGGTTTATCTGTTGTATGGTTGTCAAATTGATTCGATTTCTTTTATGGTTGTTGGCTATTGGTGTGGAGCATTTGAATCTTCGATGTGTTTTCCGATGAAATGTGTTGTCCTTCTTTTGATTTTAGTTTTTTAAAAAGACAAAACTTTATTAGATTGAAAAACGTTAATTTCATTAACGCCTATGCATTGATAAGTTAGTTTTTGTTCTAAATCAGTAAACAAAACAATTTCTCTCCGCATAAGTAGCTGCAATAGTTGGATTAACATTTAAAAGCTAGTGATATTTATATTTATTGTACTTATTTTTGTTTTGTCACAAGCAGATTTATCATATGAAAATCTTCGAACTGCACTACTCGAGGAGGGTACGTCGCCACAGTGCAGCCCCTCACCCTCCACTCCCAACCCCCTTCTCCCACCCTGCCTCTTATTTCTGTAATAGTGGATTATTTTGTTTGTTTGTTTGTTTTGTTTGTTTGCTTGTTTGTTTGTTTGTTTTTTGTTTGTTTGATTGTTTGTTTGTATTTGCATACTGTCAGGGACAACTCCTTCGTTGCCGCGGAATCTTTAACGTGCGTCCGGTGCGTGTTGTATACATGACTTTCGTTTATTATTTCAGCCGAAAGACTAGCATCAACATCACCGCATAAGATCTAGTAGAGGGGGAAGTTAAATTTACAAATTTGTCACATAATTCGGTATGACCTGATTTTTGGAGTTTTCAGTCACTTTACAACTGGAAAAGTGTCAATACAGCTTCGTGATTGTAAATGTACATGAAATAACAGTTCAACTGTACAACGCTCCTGACTTCAGTCCATGGACCATGAGCTTAATTCGCTAAAATGCCATGCTGACTGATAACGCAGGGGGCGTGAGTTCGACCTTCTGGTGGCCACATGATTTCCTTTTACGCGGGTCTGGTTGAGTCTTTCGATGGAATCGTAAACTCAAAATCTCATGTCTCGAGTTTAATCCCACCCCCAGCAACATAAAATATGTCTTGTTCATTACTGGTCACAGCCCTTTGACTTCCGCACCCTGTCCATCAGCATTCTGAATTGTCAACCATTCACTTCATATCTGTCAAACAGAAAACAAACTGTTCTCATTAATGGCACTTACTCTCAACCTGCATGCCTGACCTGTGGTGTTCCACAAGGATCTGTCCTTGGCCCTGTTCTTTTCACTCTTTACACCTCCCCCCTGTCCACCATCATCAACTCCCACTCTATAAAACACCACTTCTATGCTGATGACACCCAACTTCTAGACAGTGACACACCAGACAATATACAGCGCCTCTTGACTCGTACCACTGAGTGTTACTCGGACATTAAGAACTGGATGACGTTCAACAAACTTCAGCTTAATGACAACAAGACAGAAGCTATCCTCATTGGCACCCGTCAGAAACTTTCTCAGCTGCCTCCTCTTTCTCTCCCATTATGTAACACATCAGTCCCAATTTCTGATTCAGCTAAAAACCTTGGTGTCTGCATTGACTCTACCCTCTCCATGAACAACTTTATTTCTCAAACTGCCAGATCTTGCTACTATCACCTCCATCGTATAAGCTTGATCAGGAAGTATCTCTCTGTGGAAACAACTGCAAAACTCGTTCTCTCCTTCATAATGTCTCGCATTGAATATTGCAATTCACTCCTGTCTGGTCTTCCTGCCTCCACCATTCACATCCTACAGCGCATTCAAAACAATGCTGCACGCCTTGTACTCAAAAAGAAAAAAGCTGACCACATATCTCCTCTCCTGGCACAACTTCAGTGGCTCCCTGTATCAAAGCGCATACAGTACAAACTAGACACCATGTGCTACAAAAGCTTCAATAACGCAGCCCCCCATTACCTGTCAAGCCTACTTGAGATCTATGTTCCCTCACGTACCCTCCGCTCTGCCTCCGATCCTCTGACTTTTCGCTTTCCACGCACCAAGCTCAATACCTATGGTCCACGAGCCTTCTCTGTTTCTGGTCCACTTTCCTGGAACAAACTTCCTCTCTGTCCGTCAGCAACCTACTTTTGTCTCCTTCAAGTCCGCTCTCAAAACTCATCTTTTCTCCTCTGCATAAAATCCTGACCTCACTCATCCCCCCTCTGTAGCCTGTCTCCACTCGGAGGGGAATCAGATTGTAATATATATTTGTATATAATATGCTCTCTATAATTTTCCATTGCTTTTATTCTTTTTCCCCATTTATAGCCATGTGTAAGTGTGTGTGTGCGTGTGTGTGCGCGCGTGCGTAAGTGTATGTTCAGCGCTTAGATTTGATTTTTATCGAGATTTTGCGCTATATAAATATTGTAATTATTATTATTATTATTATTATGTAAGCTAAGCAAAAACTTAACCCTAAGACTCCCGCACCTTGTCCGCCAGCATCCTGCATTGTCAATCGTGTTAGCAAAGCAAAAACCACAACCCTTTGACTCCCGCACCCTGTCTATCAGCATTCTGAATTGCCAACCATGTAAGCTAAGCAAAAACAACCCTTTCACTCCTGCACCCCGTCCACCAGCATTCTGAATTGTCAGTCGTGTTAGCAAAGCAAAACTTTAACCCTTTGACTCCTGCACCCCGTCCACCAGCATTCTGAATAGTCAGTCGTGTTAGCAAAGCAAAACCTTAACCCTTTGACTCCTGCACCCCGTCCACCAGCATTCTGAATTGTCAGTCGTGTTAGCAAAGCAAAACCTTAACCCTTTGACTCCCGCACCCCGTCCACAAGCATCCTGCATTGTCAGCCATACTGGCAAAGCAAAAGCAAAACCTTAAACTCTTGACTCATTCACCCTGCAGGGAGCTGGTGAATACGGTGAGGGAGTTAAAGACTTAAGTTTTTGTAGTTGGTGGATAGGATGTGGGAGTCAAAGGGTTAATGCGCCAATTGTTCTGTCACTAGATTTACTAGCTTCGTGTTTCATAGGTCCTTCCCGCCATCTCCATTTCAAAGAATTTGACTCAAGCGTAGAGTTCTGCGCAGGTTCAAGGACATTGCCGGACGACTGCCGGCAGATGCGGTTAGAGCACACATGGAATTGCCCCTGTGCAATGAATCCCTCTGGAAAGAATGTCAACTCTAAACCCGTCTACATTCATCAGGAACTACGTATTCATTAAATATAATTCGGCATCGTCCATGTTTTAGTCCAGAATGACCGAAAAGGCATCACAGCATGTAAGAAGTTTTCACTTGGGTCAAAACAGCTCTCTATTTGTAAGTTTAGTGTATAGGTTCATAATCATGGTCGTCAAAACGTTTCCTGTTGCTGTTGCACAGAAAAATCATGATTAAAGTTTGTATGTTGTAAACTTATTTGTGGACGAGGAGGGTGGGGGAGATGCTAGGGGCAACGAGAGATAATGACAGATGGAAGTCCATGATCACCAAGCCATGCGGCAGGGCACCTGATGATGATGATGAAACTTATTTGTACATGTACTCATTAAGTATCGCCTTTTAGAACAAATTTATCCATTTACGCAGTCAGATGCATCGTACAAAACTGATCATATAAACTTTTACTTTACATATAGGAAACAACAAGAACATACTAGATGCTGAAGTTGTATATTGTGCGTCTGTTAGGCTGTTCAACTTCTGTCAACAGGTCACGACGAGCAGGATTACAATAATCGGTGTAAGAAGAATTTTTAAAACTGTGATCTTGGGTTGATCTTTTTCTCTGTGTGGTTCGCTTCCATAAGTTAAAAGAGAAAAAATTTGTTTCAGTTTGTAAATTAAGAAAACTAAATGCTATTTTTACTCTTGTTGTTGTAGTGGTTTGTTGTTGTTGTTTTTTGTTGTTGTTGTTTGTTGTGTTGTTGTTGTTGTTGTTGTTTTGCTCTTGTTGTTGTTTTTTTCTTCTTGTTGTTGTATCTTATGTTCAAGTCTTCTGAGTGGTAAATGTGAATATAATTACCTTTGCTACGAAGTGTGATGATTGAAGTGAACGCCTATCATAGCGTTGGGGGTGAGATGCATGCTTCGTGCAGAGATACATATATATATATATATGTGTGTATATTGACGTGCGTTTGCACATGTGTACAGAGAGCAGGATCGATCTTTACAACCATCCACCCTCCTCCACACACAGTCTCCCCCTCCCTCTCTCTCTCTCTCTCTCTGTGCGCGCGCGCGTCTGTGTGTATGTATGAATAAGTCACAGATATATGTATATATACAGATATATATACACACACACACATAGGAAAGAGAGACACACAGACAGACAGAGAATAAAAATGTGCATATCAACGTGCACATTGATAGATTTCATTTACCCATACAGCGACGCAACCAACATGTTCTTAAAAATTTACAAAAAGGAAAAGATCTATTTCACTCTGTATCAACTTCAGCAGAGAGAAGTTCCGAGACGCGTGTTGCTGAACTGTTCTTTTCAAACATACTTCTGTATGGGTCATTTTTTGGCCGTGCTCAATGTGAAGTAGCATTTTGCGGGCGGATTCACAAAGCTGTTGATTTTGTTCCGCGTATATTCGTTGTCTTCTGTTTGATGTCAGGTGACATACAGATCAGATGTATCAGGTGCTTGGTTACAAACACCTGAATTCTGTCAGTCACATACAGTGTCCATGTTTTACATTCTTTGCGATGGATACAGACTGTAAACTGACTTGATAGTCTGTACTTGGTGACAAAACCGTTGGTGCTACTGATCCTGATCCTGTTTCATTAACTCTTTGATTCTTGTTCCCTGTTCTCCAGCATCCTGTGTTGTCATCTGTGCTAACAAAGCAAAAATTCAACCTTTTGATTCCCTCAATCCATCCAGGGAGTCAAAGGATTAACTTTTAGCAGTTGGTGGTTAGGGTGCAAGATTCAATTGGCTGAGCCATGGCTGTCACAGCTATAATGATTCTAATGTGTTTGCACACAGACGTACAGATAGACAACGCACATGAGAACACAAAACGGTTTTAATTTGTAGTGGTGCATGATGAGTACTTCAAATCAACTTAATGTAACAATTACTAATATATGACGTGTGTGCTGTAGTGATTAAAACACCAGCTTAGTGTGCAAGAAACCAGGGTTCGAATCACAGATGGGACCAGGGTATTTTTGTCCCCCTGAACTAGATACTGTGTGTTATGTATAAATGCTAGTCTTGATGAAGCAAATAATTGAGTTCTGTGTGAAGCATGCACTCAACGCTCGTTAAAGATCCCTGGATAACAAAAGAGTTACTTTACATTTACATTTTCTGCTATCCTGTGTCGTTAAGTACTGAGGGGAGATGCAGCTTTCAGACGTGGGCCAGACGTCTGCCATAGTTCGGTAGATTCTTTCAATTGTTTCTTTTACACCTTCTAACCATATTTTCCTAGGACGCCCCCTTCCTTGGATTCCTGCCTTTTCATATTATGAGCTTTGTATACTGGCTGTTCACTTGCAGGATTCATGAGGAGTTGTCCTGGTAAAATTCTGTCACAGAATCCATTTTCAAAGGTGAACAGAATATAATACACCATACAGAAAAGAAAAGAGAAAAAGTGGTGCAGCACTGCGATAACACGCCCTTCCCGTGGAGAAGTGCCGAATTTCATGTGGTAAATGTATTGTGAATAAAAAGAAACAAATACAGATAAACACAAATGCATGCTGATCATGGCTGTCATGCACATGTATGAGTTTATAACGAATTTTGAAAAAAGCATGTATTGTATCAGAATCAAACTAAAACCACATTTAGTTTATAAGTTACAACATATAGTACAAACAGTCCAAACGAATTTAAACAATGTTTCAAAGCGAAAATTTAGTGTTCATTGGCTGCATTCTCACGTGATTCATCTTGGCTCTGAAGAACACTCTTAATCCAGATTTATTAACGTGTACTATCACATTTATATTATACCAAGGGGATTCTGATATCTAGCCACTAAAAATCACCTGACAAAGAGGAATTAGTGCTGCTGCAAGATCACTTTAGTGGTGTTCTTCACAGCCTCATGTGGTCTAAGACACTTGGAAAATTACTTTCTATGGAGCATTCTTCCCACAGTGACAACAATTACATAGCTAGACATAACAATTTAAGAAGAAGAAACTCAGTGTTTGAGATAACTGGCATAAGAAACGTGATGACTTTGAAAAGAAAAGGATGAAAATCGTCTGGAGCATGTAATGTCAGCATGGCAAAAAGATTTTATATGATAGGAATCTCAAAGTTTAAAGTCTAAGGACAGACTGAACCTGCCCTTAAATCTGTTACAGCTGTTTCATGAACACAATATTCTTGTGTAATGTCTCTTTTCGTGAAAAAAGAACATTAAATGAGAGAACGAACAGAAAGAAAAAGATGAATGAGTACAATTGACCGACAATAACTCTTTTGTTTCATTCTCAATCAGTCAATAACAATAAGAAATTACATGCAAGTAAACGCATTAAAGACAATACACGTATTAGTTTTGTTTTGTTTGTTTGATTTGTCCTAGACAATTAAAAAGTAGACAAACTCACAATCTGTTAAAGTACCTCCAGCTGCATTGTACAGCACGATTAGTACTTCCTAGAAGATCAAGCTATGACAAATGATGAAAGAAATGAAATCAAAAGCTCAAAAGCCTTCAGATGGTTTATTTACACAGATTTTTGTCATATCCCATCAAACATATAAAACAGGATTATTTTGACTCCCTATGAATATGCAAATATGCTCGTATACGTAGTTTTTTTGCGATGGCACATATCGCATAATTTAACAAGTTGAAGGTCAGAACTCTAAAACACTTCTTTGCACAGAAATCATTGGGTGCCATTATCACTGATGAGGGACCCAACCATAAACGTCTGGCCATAGTATCATGAACACAATAGTTCTTGTGTAATGTCTCTTTTCGTGAAAAAAGAACATTAAATGAGAGAACGAACAACAGTACTGTCAAATAGACCAGTTAGAATAATATCTTCTCCAATATCAAACTGAGATTGAAAGCGTTCATTTGCAATATCCAAATTTCTGTGCTCGTTAAAAAGTTTCATAGCTGATTTTCAAAAAAAAAACAGGTTCTGGCTTTGAGAAGTGATTGCAACACTCACCACATTTCCTACAAATTTGTCATCATCAATGGGAAAAGAACCATTAATCCTTATATCGATCTCAACAGAACCATTAAAAAACAAAATGAAATGGCATGGCTACGTTCAAGATCGTCTGCTCTTGAAAAATCTTCCTTCAGGCAACTGAACCTAAGGGGGAAGTAAAAAGCAGGTAAAGAAGAGATGGCAAGATAACGTCAACGTATTATCATCATCATGTAGCATGCCACATGGCATCGGCGATCATGGCCCTCCATGCCAATCTATCCTTTGTTGCTGTAAGTACATATCCCACCCTTCTAAATTTTCATCTACTTCTCAAGTTTGTCCAACTTTGTCCCCTGGTCTTCCTGGTGCTCTTTTCCATTCAGCTTTCCTGTTGTGACTAGGTGCTCTAATTTTCTTCCTCATGAAATGACCTATAAATGTTGCTTTATTTTCCTAATCTTTTTTATTTATGTTCTTTTTGTGTTTGCTTATCTCAAGACTGTGTCATTTGTTTTCTTTGCTAACAAGATAACAAGATAACAGATTTTATTTTAGCCCATCAGTGCACAGACACAAAAAAAATGTTTTGGCTATGCATACAATCACACTCACACCTCACAGCAATAACAATATTCAACATCATAAAAGACAAATTCGTCAGTCATCCACGGAATCAAAGAAACCCATGCACACAACACACACACACACACACACACACACACACACACACACACACACACACACACACACACACACACACACACACACACACACACACCACCCAACAACACCACTACACGCTACCTACACACCCACCCACCACCACACCACGCACACACAACACACACACACGTCAAACAGTACCTACTAGCACCCCATACACACACCAACCCAAACTGCCGCACATAGCACTCAACGTACACAATCTATACATACTACATACACCACAACCACACACACAGCACCACACACACAACACTCCACACAAACACACACACATCACACACGGCGTCGCACGGGACTTAGACAACATAAGGTAAAAATTATTCTCTTACATTCCCTCCCCCTCCTCACATGCACAAGACTAAAAACCAAAGACAGACAAAGAAGCTCTGATACGTAACAAAATATTTTGTAAAAGTAGCTACATTCTCACGCGAGTTGGAAAAAAAATCACTATATCCAAGACTGGGGAGTTAAAACAGTTTATCAATTAACAGTAAAAACGAACAGATAAAAAAAACACATAAAATTCCTTCTAGAAACTATCACCGAATCACTCAAATGATTACACGGCCGGTCTTCAAAGTGCCACTTTCTTGGCTGCGATTAGAACCAACTGAAGAAGAGAGGAAGATCACTCTGCAAACACACAATGATTATGTTAAATGTCTGCTGAGTAGACCAATGACAACTTCCAGAAAAGTCTACACATTAAATAATTTTACATACTAAGGTTCTAATTAATCCACTCTGAAAAGAGAACCCTTGATGACAAAAAAAATGCTAACTCAATTTAATGAATGTGACACGATTATAGACTTTGTTCAAGAGGTATTCATCGTTCATGGACAATTCTACATGTGCTTCACCCAATCAGCCAGTAAGTGTCTGACAGACTTCTTTAGCCTGCACAAACGTCTACACACTGGCAAGGTCTTGAAATGGGGAAGGGAGGAAAAACAGGATCTCTAAAACACTTATCTCACAACACAGAATGGTTACAATCTTAACATTGACACCGAAATGGCTGGGTGGAAGTTTCTTTTGTTTGTTTTTGCTTTTGTTTTTAAATGTTACAAGCTGGGGTTGATCTCGAGACAACAACATTTGTGTCTACCAACAGAACACCAGCTGTGAAACTGTGGCCCACCTGAGTATCGAACCTACAAACCCTGTGTTATCAGCATTTCACTGTAACCAGCTGTGTTGATGGGGCCATTTAAACACAAATGTGTCACCCACTTGATGATCGAAACCACGACTCCTGCGTTATCAGCACGGCGTTTTAACCAGCCAGAGTACCATGCCACTTGTGACTGAGTGGGCGACAAAGTTTGATTCGGTAAAACAACTCGAACACCAGACACCAGAATAAAGGAACGTTCGGTAACAACACATTCTCTTTGACAACAGACGGAGTCCTTTACAAACAAAATGGACACAAAATCTCTTCTTGTGAAAATAGTAAACTCTCAGCTAAAAAAAAGGAAATGACAAATATGACGAGACAAATGAAATTAAAAATTGAAGTTATTATGTTATGTTATGTTATGTTATGTTATGTTATGTTTTTATGTTATGTTATGTTATGTTATGTTATGTTATGTTATGTTATGTTATGTTATGTTATGTTATGTTATGTTATGTTATGTTATGTTATGTTATGTTATGTTATGTTATGTTATCTTATCTTATCTTATTTATTTTTTATCTTATCCTATCTTATCTATCTTATCCTATCTTATCCTATCTTACATTACCTTATGTCATCTTATATCATCTTATATATTATACTATGAGAACAGTAGCATACCTTTTTTGTTCACATTTTTTGTTTTAACAGGGAGTCATCCATAACATTTTTCTGCTTTTTGACTTTGAAGAAAATTAAATACTTTACAGAATATCTCTTAAAATATTTTTCAAACCAATACTAATAGTGATAATAATGTATATTTATCGTGTGTCCAAGAGTGCTCTGAACACTAACAGTTTGACAATACAAAAATTCTACAATACAAAAATAAGTAAGCGAAATATCCATTAAGACATAGTCACTGTTTTCACCTATCAACTTCATGCTCTCACTTCAGTAACGTTCATATACAACATACTACACCATACACACGAAACATGCCAATAGGGACAGTATGAACAAAGTAATTTTAAACAGAAGGATTCACAGAAAAGATGGGCTTTAATTAATTAAGCTGTGTCTTTAAAAGGGAAAGGTTGGCAAAGGTCTCAAATCAAAGGGCAGATTGCTCCACAAAGAAAGATCCAAACTGGGCAAAAGATCGGAAAGCAGGTGTGTATCGAGGGATTTTAAATAGCCGAGTATCAGAAGAGCGAAGAGTGTGGGAAGGAGAATAGACACGGTGCAAGTCAGAGATATAAGCAGGAGCAGCACCAGAGACAACATTGTAACACATCCAAGCAGATTTGTATCTAATGCGCTGTTGAACAGGAAGCCAGTGAGGCGTACAAAGCAGGGATATTGACGAGCAAAAGAGTTATGTTTAACAAATATGCTACATGAATCAGTGCTGAAATCGTGTTCTTTGTATGTATGGTATGGCACGTATGTATGCATGTATTTTTCTTGCTATACAACGATAATCCAAACGAAAATCCCTTGATTACATTTGCAAGTAAAATATCTTTTCTTAGGAGGCAGCCTTGCCCATCTACAGTTTTCCTCCATTGCCTTGCAGACTGGTAGAGATGGGACATGGCTGTCTACGCTGAAAATGTTGCTGATTTCTGAAGATCTAATGCAGAAACATGATCAAATGTTGGTATCAGCTGTGAAGCTGGCCATGATCTAACCAATGTGTACACATCCAGGTTCCTTGTTCGCCACCCTACAGACCCACACTGGCCAGTCAACGTGGTGAATGGTAACAACAGACTACTGACTACAAGGTCGTGGGTTCGAACATCGAACTCGTTTTTCTTTCGTTTTGTTTTGTTTGTGTTGTTTTGTTTTGTTTGTTTTGTTTTGTTTTGTTTTGTTTTGTTTTGTTTTGTTTTTGCCCTTATTGTCTAATTATCACAGAACATTATATCTGCGTACACTTCGTGTCAGTATTAGTTTATTCGGCAAGTATCTTCAAGCGCTCTCCATTCTGATTCCACCAGCCGATTGTAAGGTACGGTTGGTATTGTTGACGTGCATGCCTTTGTTGGATACGGCTGTTCTGTGCATACACACCATCTCGTGCACAGTCTGGCGATACTTAGAGCCAAAAAAATAATACACCAAAAAATTGAGAGAGGAATTGAGAGTGACACACAGTTCTACGATGGCCAGCATGAAGAAGAAGAAATTAGCCCAGTCCCCTGATGGATTGAGCTCAGGAAGAAAGACAACAAACGCGCGCTGTAGTAGAGTGGGCGTATTGAGCACGATAAACTGTATAGAAAGGTAAATCAACATTCTTGTCAAAGCAATTTCACGTGCTGAGAGGGAGGAGACAGAGGCAGACTCTTTCTTAAATTGTATGCTCTGCTGGAGTTTAACAGCAGTGATTGTTGTGGAAATGATGACAGTGTTAAACATGATGCCAAAAAATACCAGAGCGTATATTACGCCATCCAAGACGTCTACCAACTCTTTGTAGTTCCTGTAGAATTCACTGCTGAACACCTGAAGAGATGTACTTCTTGTCACCACGTCCATCACACACACCACACTATACTTTTCTGCTACTAAAAAACGTCCTGCAATGATAAGAAGAATTCCAATGAGTAAAATCATACCTGTAGTTTTGGTTTTTAATACGAAAGCAGAACGTAATGGCCAGACAACACAGAGACACCTTTCCACTGAAATGATGACAGAGACAAATTGTGAGGCCCAACCAAACCCGCTATGCCAAGCCAGTAGATGATTATTAACTATGAACTGTGTGAGGTATCCAACAAGTCTGTAAGAAATAGTGAAATCCTTTATTCTTAGCTTTTCACCGTACAGCAGTAATGTCACAGTAAGAAAGAGCAGATCCATCAGTGACAGACAGAAAAGGCACAGGTTGATTCGTTGCTTCAGGCCATGTTTGAAGAACACCACTATGTTGAGGATGTTGATGGGAAAACCGATGAAGATGAAGGTTGGCATGATGATAGAGTGGCAGATGTTGTTAATCATGTTGCTGGCTTTAGTGCTTACCACGTCCCTATTTTCATCGTGCAAATGGAATGCTGAGTAGTTAACCATTATACAAACATATTCCCTCATTGAATCAATGATAGCGTCACTCACAGGATCATTGCTTATAGTGTCTGTGATATATGAAAATATGCTCTCTGTTGTGATGTTGGTCGTGGCCATGACGTCACTCAAAGGTGTTGTCTTTTTGTTTACTGCAAAAGAGAAAGTTATCTGGCAGGAAATTATGAAAATGCACTGGTCAAATTATCTCTTTTAAACACGTGATCTTCCTTATAACTATTTTATTTAGAACATAGAAGCTGAGCTACTTAATGGTTGGTCCGTGAAAGATATCATTTCTGAGTATCCTAAGTTTTGAAATTTTACATCTTATCATTGTACAGCACACATATGCGGTCATAAATAATCATTGTAACTAAAAATGGACAAGTCTTGTTCTCTCACTACCTTGAAATACTCCTGCTGTCTCTAGGTAAACAATCTTCTCAACAGAAACACTTCTGACATGGTCTTCTTCCCAAGACAAACTCAGAAATTTCGGGATCAAAACACGAGATAACATGTCACTTTTGTCAACTTTTCTAAAGCCTGTGTAACTGTGGGCAGAAAAACACATTGGAGAATTCAAGAAAATCTAGTTTACTATCTACATGATCATTCACTTCTCTGAAAATCCACTCGACCTGTCCATATACAATAACAACTTTTCATAGCCTTTCTTGGCAGTATGAAATGGACTGTCTACCTGTTTTCACGCCATTCCCAATATTCTTATCGCTTGATGTTCTTGGAAACTTTCAGGGGACTTTAACGATGATAATGGCATATTCCCTCCAGTCTAAAGTCGTTTTTTCTCTTACACAAATAGAGAAACTCGGTATTACGTATGTATCAGTGTGATTCCATCCTTCCACAATAACGTGCTGGTCAAGGTGTGAGAGAATGAGAAGACATCCGAATTCTTGCCCAAGCACTACGGCATGAAACAAGGATGTGTCCCAGTGCCCATACCCTTCTCTGTCCTCTTTGCAGCATTGCTGACCAATTCATTCAGGAACTTTGATAGAGATGTGCACAATAAGCTCTACTCAGATGGAAAATCTTAAATCTGCGGACACTCCGAGCCAAAACCAAAGTACTCAAAGCCTTCATGAGGGTGGGGTTTTTTTCGCAGATGACTGTGCTTTTTGCACAATTTTACAAGGACAATCAATATATCACATGTCTTTATGCGTCGGTCTGTAAACGCTTCATCCTTACAGTCAGCCTCGGTATGACAGATGCAATGTTTCAGCCAACGTCATCTCAGGCTTATGGTTCTTCACCACCTCCAATTGTCATCAAGAATCCAAAAACCAAGACTAAGACAAATTTTGTCAGTAAATTTCAAGGAACATTTAGGAGGGTGAGGGATCGTTGTTATGCAGTAGGTGTGGAAGTCTTTCACAAAGACAAAAATCTGTTTCAGACTCCAATGCTTCCTTGTCCCCATTTAGTCGCCGCTTCTACGTCATTTGTAATGCTTCTTGGTTCACGAAGAACATCGAGTTTTATTGAGTGGCTCATCAAGCATGGAATGTCTACTCATCAAATGCCAGCTAAGATGGACATGACGTGTTGTCCATCAGGAAGACAACAGCATCCTAAAAATGCTCCTGTACAGATAGCTAGAACAAGGACGCAATGACGATACAAGTATACTCTGAAGGCCAACCTCATCAACTATGGCATCAACACTACCATCTGGGAAGACACTGCCTGCACTATGATATGCTATAGTCAGCATTGCACACAGGGCACAATTACATTTGAAGATCGCAGAAAATTTATTCACAGAGGAGCCAGAGGAACCAAACCCAGAGCCACCACAGGACTTTCCCTGCAATACCTGTGGAAGACTGTGTGTTTCCAGGAAGGGTCTTGTATCTCACTTGATGATCAACAACAGGCGATGAGGCCAATGTATCATTTTATCCATCAGATCGACGCCAGAGAGTCCATCACAGCTTAGAAGAAAAGTCTCAGCAGTTTTTTGCTTCCTTGTTTGTCGTTTCTGTTGTTGTTGTTGTTGTTCTTGTCGTCAATTTTGTTATTGTTGCCGTTGTCGTTTTCTTTTGTTGTTGTTGTTCTTCTTCTTCTTCTTTTTGTTGTTGTAGTTGTTGTATGTCTGTGTGTGTGTTGTGTGTCTGTGTGTCTGTGTGTGTGTTTTATTTTTGCTTGTTTTGTTTTGTTTTGTCTCTGAAATATATATATTATATATATTTGTGTGTGTATATATTTATATATATATGTGTGTGTGTGTGTGTGTGTGTGTGTTTTGTGTGTGTGTGCGTGTGTGCGTGTGTGTGTGTGTGTGTGTGTGTGTGTGTGTGTGTGTGTGTGTGTGTGCGTGTGTGCGATGCTAATGTTTTGTTTGTTTCTTTCTTTCTTTTTTTCTTTCTTTCTTTCTTTGCTTCTTTGTTTATTTGTTTTTGATTGGCTAGTTGATTGGCAAATTGGTTGGTTGGCTGCGTTTTATGCTGCCTTTTTTGTTTGTGTTTGTTTCTCTTTGTCATTTTGTTTGTTTTTGTTTGGTTGGGTGTGATGTGTGTAATTGTTTGTTTGTTTGTTTGTGTTTGTTTGTTTGTTTGTTTGTTTGTTTGTTTGTTTTGTTTGTTTGTTTGTGTCACTCTATTTGTTTGCATTCTTCTTTTTTCATTCTTTTTTTCAGTGGGGTTATTTTTCTATCGGTTGTGTTGTTGTCGGATTGATTTGATTCGTTTTATAGCTGTTCCTGCGGAGCATTTAAATCCTTGCTGTGCTTTCCAATGAAATGTGTTGTCCTTTTGATTTTTTAAAAAGACAAAACTTAATTAGATCAAGAAACGTTAATTTAATTAACGCCTATGCCTTGATAAGTTAGTTTTTGTTCTAAATCAATAAACAAAACATTTTCTCTTTGCATAAATAGCTGCAATAGTTGGATTAAGATTTAAAAGCTAGTGATACTTATATTTATTGTATTATTTTTTGTTTTGTTGCAAGAAGATTTATCATATGAAAAACTTCACTACTCGGGGAGGGTACGTCGCCACAGTACAGCCCCTCACCCCCCCAACCCCTCCTCCCACACTGCCTCTTATTTCTGTATGCATGTGTTTCTGTTTATGCAATAGAAGTGGATTTTTTTTTATTTGGATACTGTCAGGGACAACTCCTTCGTTGTAGTGGAATCTTTAACGTGCGTCCGGCGCGTGTTGCACACATGACTTTCATTAATCATTTCAGCTGAAAGACTAGCATCAAGATCACTGTATAAGATCTAGTTGATAGGAAGAAAAATTCACAAAAATATAACTTGACTGGATATGACCACATTTTTGAGTTTGCAGTCACTTTAGAATTGGAAAAGTTTCAATACAGCTTCATGGCTGTATATGTATAAATTTACATGAAATAACATTTCAACTGTACAACGCTCCTGACTTCAGTCCATGGATTGTTAGCTTATTTCGCTAAAGTGCCATGCTGACTAATAACGCAGGGGGCGTGGGTTCGATCCTCTGGCAGGCCACAGGATTTTTTTACGCGGGTCTGGTTGACTCCTTTGATAGAACCGTGGACTCAATATCTCATGTCCTGAGTTTAATTCCACCCCTACAACATAAAAATTGTCTTGTTCATTACAGGTCACAGCCATTTGACTTCCGCACCTGTCCACCAAAATCCTGCATTGTCAAACATGTTACCGAAACAAAAACTTAATCCTTTGACTCCCGCACCCTGTCCACCAGTATCCTGAATTGTCAACCATGTAAGCAAAGCAAAAACTTACCCCTTTGACTCCCGCACCCTGTCCACCAACATCCTGCACTGTCAGTCATGTTAGAAAAGCAAATTCTTAACCCTTTGACTCCCACACCCTGTCTTGCAGCATCCTGCATTGTCAACCATGCTAGAAAAAGCAAAAGCAAAACCTTAAACTCTTGACCCCCTCACCCACCAGGGAGCTGGTGAATACGGTGAGGATGTTCAAAGGTTAAGTTTCTGTAGTTGGTGGATAGGATGCAGGAGTCAAAGGGTTAATTGTCCAATCGTTCTGGCACTAGATCTACTAGCTCCGTGTTTCATAGGTCCTTCCCGCCCTCTCCATTTCAAAGAATTTGATTTGAGCATAGAGTTCTGCACAGGTTCAAGAACATTGCCAAATAATTGCCGGCAGACGTAGGTGGAGCGCACATGGAATTGCCCGTGTGCGATGAATCCCTCTGGAGAGAATGTAAACTCTAAACCCATCTTCATGCATCAGGAACTACGTGATCGTTAAATATAATTCAGCATCGTCCATGTTTTATCTAGAATGACCCAAAAGGCATCACAACATGCAAGATAATTTTCACTTGGCTTTTTACATACTGGTAAATATATGCCAAATTAGGTGCAGGAGGTGAATTGTTCGGAACAACTCTTTTTTGTAAATTTAGTATATAGGCTCATAGTCATGGTCGTCAAAACGTTTCCTGTTGCTGTTGCGCAGAAAAAAATTATGATTAAAGTTTGTATATTGTAAACTGATTTGCGCATGCCTACATTA
>CM060311.1:68746918-68776918 GCA_030674185.1 Monoplex corrugatus | reverse complement strand
TGAGAAGAGACTGCAAAATCCACCACATTTCTTACAAATATATCATTATGAAAGTTAAAAGAGCCATTAATCCCTATAGAGATCTCAACGCAACTCTTAAAAACAGAAAATGAAATGGCATGGCTACGTTTCAAGATCATCTGCCCTTGAAAAATCTTCCTTCAGGCAACTGTACATAACAGGGAAAATAAAAAACAGGTAAAGAAGAGATGGCAAGATAATGTCGATCTATCATCATTATCAACGTACCATGCTGAATGGCGTTGACAATCATGGCCCTCCATGCGAATCTATTCTTTAATGCTGCAGTACATATCCCACTGTCTCTGTCTTCATCTACTCCACAAGTCCATCCAACATTTTTCCCTGGGTGTGCCCGGAGCTCTTTTTCGCTCCAGCTTTCTGGTTGTGACCAGGTGCTCTAATTTCTTTGCCTCGTAAAATGTCCTATAAATGTTGCTTGTCTTTTCCTAATCTTTTTCATTTATGTTCTTTTTGTGTCTGCCTCTCTCAAGACTGTTTCGCTTCTTTTCTTTGCTGTCTATGGAACTCTTAACGTTCTTCTTATAAACTACATTTCAGCTTCCTCAATCTTGTCCTGAATATGCGTGTTCACTGTCCACGCTTCACATTCGTGCAACGATATCGGTTCTATACAACACTGAAGACGGGCTTAGATCTCAGAAGGTTACGCAGGATCAAGACAGATAGCCAGAACATATCATGTGGCACCAGTGGTGACCTAATAATTCTCAGCTCTGGTAAAGGGGGAAACAAGAATCAGGAAAAGAAAAAGAACGAATATGTAATACATTTGTGATTACTTGAGTTTCTGTTAATCAAACAATTCTATTCCCTGAAGATCTTAACAGTTTGCCGACTGTTTTGTCGACCACAAACTTTCAGCTTGAACCAATAGTCTTCACTCAGCTCTCCCTACAACAACTGAAGACCAAAAGAAAGGAATAGAACGTCAACAAAGCATTACACTCAAATGATTACATTGGCCAAATCTTCAAAGTGCCATTTCCTTGGCTGCGATTAAACACAACTGAAGAAGAGAGGAAGATCACTCCACAAACACTACAATGATTTTGTAAAAAAGTTTTTTGAGTAGACCAATGACAACTTCCAGAAAAATTTACACATTAACTCTTCCTGTACGTTAAGGGTTTACAGACTGGACGCAGGGTTCATCTGCGACCTATTTTGGAACAGGGGGTAAGGTCAGTAAAACACTTATAGATATGTTTGTATTCAACATAGAACAAAAAGGTTGTTATTGGGTTGTGCAGAATTAAATTGTAAACAATATACAGGTAATACAATTATGATAATGTTCATTATATAAAACTTGACCTGTGAGTTGTGCATGCATACTATTTGATGCAGATACTTTTTCATGCATACAGTTTGTACTAAGCAAGCTCCAGCCGACCAGGTAATCCATATAGTTCAAAAGTCAGAGAAGAAAAAATATTCCTCAACAGCCATTAAATGAAGACAGCACCTAAAAATGTTCATTTTTCATATAATATGAAGTTACATAACACTGATCATTGTCAGGTCACAGACCTAAAATAACACAAAACTACAATTATTACACCACTGTTCATTCTGGGCTTGCACTGGTGTTAGGCCTACTTTGAGCAGGCCTGCCTCTATCCTTGTCACTCTCCCCCCTACAGTCCACATTACTACTGTCACCAGGGGAATCAGCCGATCTGCCTTGTTCCTGCCCCAATGTGTCTGTAGATGATGTAAAAGAAACAGAACAGGAGAGGCGTGGTCTCTTTGCAGAACAAGAAGGCCCTTCACGATCGTCAACACTCGCTTCTTCTGACTCGGCACTTGATGCACTCTCAACAAAGCTATCATCACTGTCACTGGCAGCTATTTCACCATCACTTTTGTCAAAAATTTCTGAATAAGTGTGACAGCCTGAGCAACCGTGAGCCTAACAGGACGCCGACTGCCCAACGCCATGGCAACTCCACTTACAAAAGTGAAAACATATCAACAAACGAGGCGCACACACAAAGAAAACACATGGAATGACAAAGCAAAATGGCTGAAAAGGAAAAGGAAGTATCCGAATGTCGTTATCTGCCGTCATGCAGTTGTATGTCGTTAAATGGGGAAGAAACACAATGGACATAAAATCTCTTCTTCTAAAAATAGCAAACTCTTAGCTAGAGAAAATAAAATGACAAATATGATGAGAGAAGATATATTAAAAATTGAAGAACCTTACATATCATATTATATTATATTATATTATATTATATTATATATTATATTATATTATATATTTATATTATATTATATTATATTATATATATATTAATTATATTATATTATATATTATATAATATATTATATGTGTGCCCCGTTAGCACATTGGTAAAACCGCGTACCGCAGTTCTGAAGCGCAGAATCGCCCAGGTTCGATCCCCGGCGTGGGAAAAAAAAAAAAAATAGACAACAGCAGAAGGGCATCCAGGAGTCATGACCTGGATGTGGCCCGGCCCCCCGAGAGTGTAAGGAATTCAGGGCCGAAACACTTGTCTAAAGGGGGTTACTTCTCTGAAGACCTTCTGTTGTCTAGCTCTCCCTAGAGTTTCTTTCTACCTATTATATTCTATTCTATTATATTATATAATATATATTATATTATATTATATTATATAATATATATTATATTATATTATATATCATATTATGAGAACAATAGCATACCTTTTTTATTCACATCTTTGTTTTAAAGCAACATTTGATTCTTTTAACATTGTTAAACATTGTTCTACTTTCTGACTTTGAAGAAAATGAAATACTTCATAAAATCTCTCGCAAGAATTATTTTTCGAAACAAATACTAATAATGATGATACTGTATATTTATAATGTGTCCAACAGTGGTCTGGACACTAACAATTTGACAATACAAAAATTCGATGATACTAAAATAAGTAAGTGAAATATCCATATAAGATACAGTAACTGTTGTCACCTATAAACTTCATGCTCTCGCTCTCAGTAACGTCCATGCACAACATACTACAACAAACGCACAAACAGAAGGATTCGCAAAAAAGATGGGTCTTAAAAAAGGAAACGTTGGCAAAGATTTCAGATCAAAGGGCAGCTTTCTCCACAGAAAAGGTCCAACTTGGGCAAAAGATCAGAAAGCAGGAGTCTTGCGTCTGTATCGAGGAATTGTAAATAGCCAATTATCAGAAGAGTGAAGTGTGCGGGAAGGAGAATAGGCATGGAGCAATTCAGATATAAGCCGAACGAAAGACGCAGTAGCAGAGACAACATTTTATGTATCCAAGCAGCCTTGTATCTAACACACTGTTGAATAGGAAGCCAGTGGAGCTTACAAAGCAGGGATGTTGACGTGTAGAAAGAGAATGTTCAACAAATATGCTGCATGAATCAGGGCTGAAATAGTGTGTTCTTTGTACGTGTGGTATGGCACGTATGTATGTATATATTTGTGTGCTTTTTGTACAACTATAATCCAAACAAAAAACCCTTGATTACACCAACAAAGTTTCTTGCTAAGAAGTAACATATCATTTTCTTAGGAGGCAGCCATGCCCATCTACAGTTTTCCTCCATTGCCTTGCAGACTGGTAGAGATGGGACATGGCTGTCTACACTGGAAAATGTGGCTGATTTCTGAAGACCTAATGCAGAAACATGATCAGATGTTGGTATCAGCTATGAAGCTGGCCATGATCTAACCAATGTACACACATCCAGGTTCTTTGTTCGCCCCCCTACAGACCCACACCGGCCAGTCAACATTGTGAAAGGTAGTACAACAGACTGCTGACTACAAGGTCGTAGGTTCAAACACCCATTTAGGTTTGGTTTTGTTTTGTTTGTTTTGTTTTGTTTTACCTTTATTGTCTAATTATCACAGAACATTATATCTGGGTACACTTCGAGCCGGTATTAGTTTATTCAGCAAGTATCTTCAAGTGCTCTCCATTCTGATTCCACCAGCTGATTGTAAGGTACGGTTGGTACTGTTGACGTGCATGTCTTTGTTGGATTCAGCTTTTCCGTGTATACACACCATCTCGTGCACAGTCTGGCGATACTTAGAGCCAAAAAAATAGTACACCAAGAAATTGAGAGAGGAATTGAGAGTAGCACACAATTCTACGATGGCCATCATGAAGAAGTAGAAATTAGCCCAGTCCCCTGATGGATTGAGCTCAGGAAGAAAGACAACAAACACACGCAGTAGGACAGTGGGCGTATTGAGCACGATGAACTGTATAGAAAGGTAAATCAACATTCTTGTCAAAGCAATTTCACGTGATGAGAGGGAGGAGACAGAGGCGGACTCTTTCTTGAATCGTATGCTCTGCTTGAGTTCAAAAGCAGTGATTGTTGTAGAAATGATGACAGTGATAAACATGATGCCCATTAAAACCAGAGCGTATATTATACCGTCCAAAATGTCTACCAAGTCTTTGTAGTTCCTGTAGAATTCACTGCTGATCACCTGAAGAGATGTAGTTTCCGTCACCACGTCCATCACACACACCACACTATACTTTTCTGCTACTACAAAACGTCCTGCAATGATAAGAAGAATTCCAATGAGTAAAATCATACCTGTAGTTTTGGTTTTTAATACGATAGCAGAACGTAATGGCCAGACAACACAGAGACACCTTTCCACTGAAATGATGACAGAGACAAATTGTGAGGCCCAACCAAACCCACTATGCCAAGCCAGTAGATGATTATTGACAATAAACTGTGTGAAGTATCCAACAAGTCTGTAAGAAACAGTGAAATCCTTTATATTGAGCTTTTCACCATACAGCAATAATGTCATAGTAAGAAAGAGCAGATCCATCAGTGAGATACAGAAGAGACACAGGTTGATTCGTTGCTTCAGGCCATGTTTGAAGAACACCACCATGTTGAGGATATTGATGGGAAAACCGATGAAGATGAAGGCTGGCATGATGATAGTGTGGCAGATGTTGTTAATCATGTTGCCAGCTTTAGTGCTTACCACGTCCTTATTTTCATTGTGCAGATGGAAGGCTGAGTAATTAACCATCAGGCATACATATTCCATCATTGAATCTAGGATAGTATCACCCACAGGATCCGTGCTAACAGTGTCTGTGATATACGAAAAACTGCTCTCTGTTGTGATGCCAGTCATGGCCATGACGTCTCCAAAGGGTGTTGTCTTTGTTTACTGTAAAAGAGAAAGTTACCTGGCAGGAAATTACGAAAATGTAGTGGTCAGGTTTATCTCTGTTAAACACGTGATCTTCCTTATAGCTTTGTATTTAGCGCATAAGAGCTGAGCTACTTAATGGTTGATCTGTGAAAGATAGCAATTCTGAGTACCCTAAGCTTTAAACGTTTCTATTTTATCATTGGAGACTATGTAAAACTCTCTGGGGTTCCAGGATGTGCTCATGAATACCCCTGATAATAAAAGTGGACAAGTCTGGCTCTCTTACTAGCGTGAAATAGCTCTGTTGTTTCTGGGTAAAAATCTCTGCTCAACAGAATTACTTCTGACATGGTCTTTTTCCCAAAGCAAACTCTCGGGATCAAAACACGAGATAACATGTCACTTTTGTCAACTTTTCTAAAGCCTTTGTGACTGTGGGCAGAAAACAACTTTGGAGAATCCAAGAAAAGCTAGATTGCCATTTTACATGATTATTCAGTTCTCTGAAAATCCATGCGACCTGTTCAGATATAATAACTTTTGCAGTATGAAATGGGCTGTGTACCTGTCCCACGCCAATCACAATATTCTTATTGTGTGATGTTCTTGGAAACTTTTAGGGGACTTTAACAATGATGATGGCATGTTCCTTCCACACTAAAGTCGTCTTTCCTCTGACAGAAACAGAGAAACTCGGTATTACTTATGTATCAGTGTGATTCCATCCTTCCACAATAACGTGCTGGTCAGGGTGTGAGAGAATGAGGAGGCATCCGAATTCTTGCCCGTGCAATATGGCATGAAACAAGGGTGTGTCCTGGGCCCACACCCTTCTCTATCCTCTTTGCGGCATTGCTGACCAATACATTCCGGAATTTTGATAGAGATGTGCACAATAAGTTCCACTCAAATGGAAAACTCTTAAATCTGCGGAGACTCCGAGCCAAAACCAAAGTACTCAAAGCCTTCTCATGGTAACTTCTTTTTGCAGATGACTGTGCTTGTTGCACAATTTTACAAGGACAATCAGCATATCACATGTCTTTTTACTGCAGTTTGCAAACTCTTCAGCCTTACAGTCAGCCTCGGCAAGACAGATGCTATGTTTCAGCCAACATCATCTCAGGCTTCTGTCACTTCTCCACGTCCAATTGTCATCAACAATCCACAAACCAAGACTAAGACAAATTTTGTCAGTAAATTTCAAGGAACATTTAGGAGGGTGAGGGATCGTTGTTACGCAGTAGGTGTGGAAGTCTTTCGCAAGGACAAAAATCTGTTTCAGACTCGAATGCTTCCTTGTCCCCATTGAGAGCCCGCTTCTACATCATTTGTAGTGCTTCTTGGTTCACGAAGAACATAGAGTGTCCATCAAGTGACTTATCAAACATGGAATGTCTACTCATCAAATGCCAGCTAAGTTGGACATGGCGTTTCGTCCATAAGGAAGACACCAGCATTCTAAAAACGCTCCTGTACCGATAGCTAGAACAAGGACACAATAACGATACAAGTATACTTTGAAGGTCAACCTCATCAACTATGGCATCAACACCACCATCTAGGAAGACACTGCCTGCATTATAATATGCTAGTGTCAGCATTGCACACGGGGCACTCTCACATTTGAAGATCGCAGAGAACCTATTTAACAGAGGAGCCAGAGGAAACCAAACCCAGGGCTGTCACAGGACTTTTCCATGCAATACCTGTGGAAGACTGTGTGTTTCCTGGAAGGGTATTGTATCTCACTTGACGATCAACAACTTGCGATGAGGACAATATACCTGAAAGTATCAGCAGTTTTTTGCTTTCTTGTTTGTTGTTGTTGTTGTTGTCGTCGTCGTTGTTTTTGTTGTTATTGCTGTTATCATTGTTGTTGTTGTTCGGGTTTTTTCCTCTTGTAATTCTTGTTCTTGTGGTTCTTCTTATTATACTACTACTACTCCTACTACTACTACTACTACTACTACTACTTATACTACTACTTATTCTTTCTTTTCTACTTCTCGTTCTTCTCCTTCTCTTGTTTGTTTTCCTTTTTCGTTTCGTTTCCTTTTTCTTCTGCTTCTCCATCTCTATGTCTCTGTCTCTGTCTCTCTCTGTCTCTCTATCTCTCTCTCTCTCTCTCTCTGTATCTCTCTCTCTCTCTCTTTCTTCTTTTTCTTCTTCTTCTTCTTCTTCTTCTTCTTCTTCTTCTTCTTCTTCTTCTTCTTCTTCTCTTCGTCCTCCTCCTTCTTCATTATCATCATCATCTTCTTCTTCTTCTTCTTTACTCTTCTTGTTTTTCCTTTTGCTCTTATTTCTTTCTTCTTCTTCATTCAGTGTGTGTGTGTTGTTGTTGTTGTTGTTGTTGTTGCTGCTGTTGTTGTTGTTTGTTTGTTTGTTTGTTTGTTTGTTTGTTTGTTTGTTTGTTGGTTGGTTGGTTGGTTGGTTGGTTGGTTGGTTGGTTGGTTGGTTGGTTGGTTGGTTGGTTGGTTGGTTGGTTTGGTTTGTGTGTGTGCAAGTGTGTGCGTGCATGCGTGCATGTGTATATTATGTAGATATGTATGTGTTTGTGTGTGTGTACACGCGCGCGCACTCAAATCAATCCTATTCAGAATTAAGTATTTATTATTTCTCTTTTTTGTGTATGCAGTTACAATTGTCTTTTATATTTTCAATTGTTCATATTTAGACTTGAGAAAAGGTCTTCCTATATCTGTCTTGGCCCGTGAAACTTTCTGTCAATCAATCAGTCATTCTTTCAGCCCTGTCTTTAAATCTTTTTCTTCTTCTTCGTTGTTGTTGTGGATTCTCCTGCCGTTCTGATGTCGTCATTGTCATTGGTTGTGATGCTAATGTTTGATTTCTTTCTTTCTTTCTTTCTTTCTTTGCTTCTTTGTGATTGGCTAGTTGATTCGTATATTGATCTGTTGGCTGAGTTTTTTTAATTGTCTTTTTGTTTGTTTTTGTTTCTCTTTTGTTCTTTTGCATGCTTTTGTTTCTTTAGGTGTGATGTGTGTGTAGTTGTTTGTTTGTTTCTTTGTTGTTTTGTTTATATGTTTGTTTGTTCTTTGTTTGTTTGTTTGTTTGTTTATATCACTTTGTTGTTTGTATGTTTCTTTCTTTCATTGTTCAGTATTTGTTGTTGTTGTTGTTGTTGTTTGTGTGTGTGTGTGTGTGTGTGTGTGTGTGTGTGTGTGTGTGTGTGTGTGTGTGTGTGTGTGTGTGTGTGTGTGTGTGTGTTTTTGTTTTGTTTTCTTTTTGGGTTTTTGGGTTTGGTTTGTTGTTGTTTTTGCTGTTGTTGTTTTTGTTGTATCTGATATGTTGATGTCAAATTGATTCGATTTGTTTTATGGCTGTTGGTGCAGAGTATTTGAATCCTCATTGTGTTTTTCAATGACATGTGTTTTCCTTCATTTGATTTTGTTTAAAAAAAAAGGACAGAAGTGAATTAGATTAAGAAACGTTAATTTCATTAAAAAAAGACAAGTGAATTAGATTAAGAACCGTTAATTCCATTAACGCCTAAGCCTTGATAAGTTAGTTTTGTTCTAAATCAAAAAATATTTTCTCTCTACATATGTAGCTGCTGTATTTGGATTAAGATTTAAAAGCTAGTGATATTTATATTTATTGTACTTATTTTTGTTCTGTCACAAGATTTATCATATGAAAAACACCGCTCGAGGAATATACATCACCATAGTGTAGCCCCTCACCCCCACCCTCTCCTCCCATCTTGCCTCTTATTTCTGTATGTATGCGTTTCTGTTTATGCAACAGAAATGGTTTTTTTTTTTTTTTTTTTGTATTTGGATATTGTCAGGGACAACTCCTTCGTTCCCGTGGAATCTTTAACGTGCGTCCGGTGCGTGTTGCACACATGACTTTCGTTTATCATTTCAGCTGAAAGACTAGCTTCAACATCACCGTATAAGATCTAGTTGAGGGGGAAGAAAAATTAACAAATTTGTCACATAATTCGGTATGACCCAGTTTTGGGAGTCTGCAGTCACTTTAGAACTGGAAAAGTTTCAATACAGCCTCATGGCTGTCTATGTTTAGAGCTACATGGAATACATTTCAACTGTGCAACAATCCTGTCTTCAGTCCATGGACCGTTAGTTGAATTCGCTAAAGTGCCATGCTGACTAATAACGCAGGGGCCGTGGGTTCGACCATCTGCCAGGCCACAGGATTTTCTTTTACGTGAGTCTGGTTGACTCCTTTGATAGAACCATGGACTCAAGATCTCATGTCCTGAGTTTAATCCCACCCCCGCAACATAAAATTTGTCTTGTTCATTACTGATCACATCCTGTTGACTCCTACACCTTGTCAATCAGCATCTTGAATCGTCAAACAACCAAGCAAAAACAAAAACTTAACCCGTTGACTCCCGCACCCTGTCTACCAGCATCCTGAATTGTCAACCATGTAAGCAAAGCTAAAACTTAACCCTTTGACTCCCGCACCCTGTCCACCAGCATTCTGCATTGTCAGTCGTGTTAGCGAAGCAAAACCTTAATCCTTTGACTCCCGCACCCTGTCCACCAGCATTCTGCATTGTCAGTCGTGTTAGCGAAGCAAAACCTTAATCCTTTGACTCCCGCACCCTGTCCACCAGCAGCCTGCATTGTCAACAATGCTAGCAAAGCAAAAGCAAAATCTTAAACTCTTGACTCCCTCACCCTGCAGGGAGCTGGTGAATATGATGAGGGAGTTAAAGGGTTAAGTTTTTGTAGTTGGTGGATAGGGTGATGGAGTCAAAGGGTTAACGCTCCAATTGTTCTGTCACTAGATTTACTAGCTCCGTGCTTCATACGTCCTTCCCGCCATATCCATTTCAAAGACATTGACTTGAGCATAGAGTTCTAACCAGGTTCAAGAATATTGCCAAATAATTGCTGGCAGACATGGATAGAGTGCATGTGGAATTGCCTGTGTGCAGTGAATCACTCTGGAGGGAATGTAAACTCTAAACCTGTCTGCATTCATCAGGAACTACGTCATCATTAAATATAATTCGGTATCGTCCATGTTTTAGTCTTGAATGACCCAAAAGGCATCAAAAGATGTAAGAAATTTTCACTTGATTGTTTACCTAGAGGTAAGTATATGCAAAATTAGGTGCAGGAGGAGAACTGTTCAAAACAACTCTTTATTTGTAAGTTTTGTATATAGGCTCATAGTCATGTTGTCAAAAAGTTTCCTGTTGCTGTTCTGCAGGAAAAAAATTATAATTAAAGTTTGTATATTGTAAACTTATTTGCAAATGCATACATTAAGCATCGCCTTTTTGAATAGATGTATCCATTTACGCAGTCAGTCCATTTACGCAGTCAGATGCATCGTATAAAACTGATCATATAAACTTTCTTACTTTATATATAGGAATGAACAAGAGCATACTAGATACAGATTTTGTTTATTGTGCGTCTGTTAGATCTGTTCAACTTCTGTCAACAGGTCACGACGAGCAGGATTACAATATTAGGCGTAAGAGGAATTTCTAAAACAATATTCTTCAACTGATATATTTTTCTGCCTAGTTTGTAAATTAAGAAACCTAGAATGCTATTTTACTGTGTTGTTGTTGTTGTTGTTGTTGCTGTTGTTGCTGTTGTTGCTGTTGTTGTTGTTGTTGCTGTTATTGCTGTTGTTGTTGTTTGTTGTTGTCATATCTAATGCTGAAGTCTTCTGAGCCATGTATGTGAACATAATTACCCTTGCTACGAAGTGCGATGAGTGAAGTGAACGCCTATCATAGTGTTGGGGGTTAGATGCATGCTTCGTGTGAAGATACATATATATTGACGTGCGTTTGCATATGTGTACAGAGAGCAAGATCGATCTTTACAACCACCCGCCCTCCTCCACACACAGCTCTCCCCTCTCTCTCTCTCCTCTCTCTCTCCTCTCTCTCTCTCTCTCTCTCTCTCTCTCTCTCTCTCTCTTGTGCGCGCGCGCGTCTGTATATATGTATGAATAAGTGACAGATCTATGTATATATATATATATATATATATATATATATATATATATATATATATATATATATATATATATACATTTATATATATACATATATACACACACATTTATATATATATATATAGGAAAGAGAGACACACAGACAGAGAATGAAAATGTGCCTGTCAACGTGACTGAGTTTTGGTAACGGCAACGAACAAAAACAAAACAGCTGTGGCATTAAGATGTTCTACAAGATCATCTCTTTCTCCCTCCCTCCCTCCCTTCCTCCTCTCCCCCTCTCTCTCTCTCTCTCTCTCTCTCTCTCTCTCTCTCTCTCTCTCTCTCTCTCTCTCCTTTTCGGATCGACTTGCGATGTACAACATATGTATATAACTCTGAGTCTCGTCAGGGTAAACTATGTTAGAAATATACATGTTTACCAGGTGTTGAAATAAATTATGTTCAGTGTACTCTGCCATCAAATAGTAACAGGTCATGGTCATGTGGTGTATACAGGTGGGCGTGCAAGCTAGGTGTTTTCATGTTTCCATAAGCCACCTTATCTGACATGGCTTATCAGATCTTTAATGTGTAGATTTTGATATGCTACATGTGCACCTCGTACACACGATAGACGTTATAGGGACAGGCAGGTCTACGTATCTCTTGATCTTGGAGATCAGGAACATCCCCATCCTTAACCCTCCTGGTGGAGGTGTCCAGGAAGGATAAAACCTAGGACATTCCAACTGAAAGTCCAGCGTTGACCAACCTAACTATCTCATTCTGGTTTTGATTTTGATTTTACTAAGAGCCAATCATTTCGTAGATTATTGATTGTGTTTGATGTTTGTCACTCATGATCATCTCATGATTTCATTTACCCATACAGTGATACAACCAACATGTTCTTAACGTTACAAAAAGGACAAGATAAAATTAATTCTGTATCAACTTTAGCAGAGAGAAGTTCCGTGGCACGTGTTGCTGAACTGTTCTTTTCAAACATACTACAATATGGGTCATTTTTCGGCCGTGCTCATTGTAAGGTAGTATTTTGCGGATTCACAAAGCTATTGATCTTGTTTCGCGTGTATTCGTTGTCTTCTGTTTGATGTCAGGTGATATACAGAGCAGTTTCACCAGGTGCTTGGTTACAAACACCTGAATGCTGTCAGTCACATGCAGTGTCCATGTTTTACATTATTTGTGGTGGATGCAGACTATAACTAACTTGATAGTCTGTACTTGGTGACAAGACTGTTGGTGCTACTGATCCTGATCTTTTTTCTCAAACTCTTTTTTATTCATTTAAGCAAGTAATATGAACAAATGCAAAACAACCCGTAAAGTGAAACTGAAATAAGATCATGAATTGGATTGGAATTCATACAGATTATCCATACGTTTGAAATACATGTACATGAAGCATATTCACTAGTAAGAGAAAAAAAAACATGAATAACAACAACAAGAAAACAGTTTGTCATCATACACATTTCTTGTTTCATTAAGCCGTGGCTGTCATGGCTTTAGGGATTCTGATGTGTGCGCACACAGACATGCAGATAGACAGTGAAGTAACACGAACACATGAAAAATCGGTATAAATTTATAGTGGTTATGAGCATCTAAAACATCTTATGTCACCAGTATTAGCATATGGAATATGTGCTCTAGTGGTTAAAACGGCTTAGTGTGCAAGAAACCGGGGTCCGAATCATGGATGGGATGAGGATTTTTCATCCCCCTCAACTAGATAATGAGTGGTGGTCTAAGTGTTAGTCTTACGAATGAAGCGACAAACCAAGGTTATGTGTGAAGCATGCACTCAGCGCTTGTTAAACATCCCTGGGTAACAAAAGAGTTACTTTACTTTTACTTTTTCTGCCATCCTGTGTCGCTAAGTGTTGAGGGGAGATGCAGCTTTCGGACGTGGGTTATATCAGGTTGATTCTTTCAGTTATTTCTTTCACACCTTCTAACCATCTTTTCCTACGACGCCCTCTTCCTTTGGATCCCTGCCATTTCGTGTTGTAAGTTTTGTATGCTGGCTGTTCAACTGCAAACTTTCCTGGGGAGTTGTCCAGGCGAAATTCTGTAACAGATTCCATTTTCATAGATAAACAAATCACACACAGGAAAAGGAAAAAGTGATGCAGCATTGCAATGACACGTTCTCCCTGTGGAGAGAAGTTCAAATTTCACATGGAAAATACATTGTGAATAAAAAGAAATAAGTACAAATATACACAAATACATATTGATAATGGCTGTCATGCGCATGAACGAGCACATACGAATTTTGAAAAAAAAAACATGTATCAGAATAAAGCTAAAACCGCGTTTAGGTTATATGTTACATCTAGGACAAACAGTCCAAACGAATTTAAACAATGTTTCAAAGCGAAATTTTAGTGTTCATTGGTTACATTCTCACTTGGTTCATCTTGACTCTCAAGAACGCTTTTAACACAGATTTATTATGCTGTACTTTCACATCATTATCCCAAGGGGATTGTGATATCCAGTCACTAAAATATCACCCAACAAAGGGGAATTAGCTCTGTTGCAAGAAAAAGATTAATGAGTACAATAAACCAAGAGTAACTCTTTTGTTTAATTTTCGATCAGTCAATAGCAATTAGGATTTGCATGCAAGTAAACGCATTTTGATTTGTCTTGGACTTTTTTTTAGAGTATATCTTTATCGATATCAGAGAGGACTGCCTTTTATCTCCCTCCCTCTTCAGCATCTCTACATAGAATTATGATTGACGCTCAAGAAGATTACAATGAAACAGTCAGCATCAGTAGAAGGACACTTCGAAACTAACGACGACTTTTATGATTTTTATTACAAAGTCGGCAAACAATCTGTTTAAGTGCCTCCACAGAACAGTTGCATTGTACCGCATGATTAGTACTTCCAGAAGATCAAGCTGTTGATAAATATGAAGAAATAAAAGAAATGAAAAATTGAAAAACCTTCAGGTGGTCTATTTGAGCACACATTTTTCTCATATCCCATCAAACATATAAAACAGGATTATTTCAATTACCTATGAATATGCAAATGTTCTCGTATACGTAGTTTTTTCGATGGCACATATCGCACAACTGGACAAGTTGAAGGGTCAGAGCCTTGAAACACTTCCCTGCTCAGAAATCATTGGTGACATTATCACTTATAAAGGACCCAACCATAAATGTCTGGCCATAGTATCATGAGCACAGTAGTACTTCTAATAAAATAATTAAATGATAGAGAGAACAACAGTACTGTCAAATAGACTAGTTAGAATGATATCTCTTCCAACACCAAAATGAGATTGATGCGTTCATTTGTAATATCCAAATTTCTATGCTCGTTTAACAGTTTAATAGCTGATTTTCGAAGGGAAAAAAACAGGTTCTGGCGTTGAGAAGAGACTCCAAAATCCCTCACATTTCTTACAAATATATCATTATGAAAGTTAAAAGAGCCATTAATCCCTATAGAGATCTCAACGCAACTCTTAAAAACAGAAAATGAAATGGCATGGCTACGTTTCAAGATCATCTGCCCTTGAAAAATCTTCCTTCAGGCAACTGTACATAACAGGGAAAATAAAAAACAGGTAAAGAAGAGATGGCAAGATAATGTCGATCTATCATCATTATCACGTACCATGCTGAATGGCGTTGACAATCATGGCCCTCCATGCGAATCTATTCTTTAATGCTGCAAGTACATATCCAACTGTCTCTGTCTTCATCTACTCCACAAGTCCGTCCAACATTTTTCCCTGGGTCTGCCTGGAGCTCTTTTTCGCTCCAGATTTCTGGTTGTGACCAGGTGCTCTAATTTCTTTTGCCTTGTAAAATGTCCTATAAATGTTGCTTGTCTTTTCCTAATCTTTTTCATTTATGTTCTTTTTGTGTCTGCCTCTCTCAAGGCTGTTTCGTTTCTTTTCTTTGCTGTCTATGGAACTCTTAACGTTCTTCTTATAAACTACATTTCAGCTTCCTCAATCTTGTCCTGAATATGCGTGTTGACTGTCCACGCTTCACATCCGTGCGACGATATCGGTTCTATACAAAACTGAAGACGGGCTTAGATCTCAGAAGGTTACGCAGGATCAAGACAGATAGCCAGAACATATCATGTGGCACCAGTGGTGACCTAATAATTCTCAGCTCTGGTAAAGGAGGAAACAAGAATCAGGAAAAGAAAAAACGAATATTTAATACATTTGTGATTACCTGAGTTTCTGTTATTCAAACAATTCTATTCCCTGAAGATCTTAACAGTTTGCCGACCGTTTTGTCGACTACAAACTTTCAGCTTGAACCCCTGGTCTTCACTCAGCTCTCCCTACAACAACTGAAGACCAAAAGAAAGGAATAGAACGTCAACGAAGCATTACACTCAAATGATTACATTGGCCAGATCTTCAAAGTGCCATTTCCTTGTCTGCAATTAGACACAACTGAAGAAGAGAGGAAGATCACTCTGCAAACACTACAATGATTTTGTAAAAGGTCTTTTGAGTAGACCAATGACAACTTCCAGAAAATTTTACACATTAACTCTTCCTGTACGTTAAGGGTTTATAGGGTTCATCTGCGACCTATTTTGGAACAGGGGGTAAGGTCAGTAAAACACTTGTAGATGTGTTTGTATTCAACATAGAACAAAACAGTTGTTATTGGGTTGTGCAGAATTGAATTCTAAACAACATGCAGGTAATACAATTATGATAATGTTCATTATATAAAACTTGACCTGTGAGTTTTGCATGCATACTATTTGATGCAGATAATTTTTCATGCATACAGTTAGTACTAAGCAAGCTACAGCCGACCAGGTAATCCATATAGCTCCAAAGTCAGAGAAGAAAAAATATTCCTCAACATCCATTAAATGAACACAGCACCTAAAAAAGTTCACTTTTCATATAAGATGAAGTTACATAACACTGATCATTGTCAGGTCACGCACCTAAAATAACACAAAACTACTATTATTACACCACTGTCCATCCTGGGCTTGCACTGGTGTTAGGCCTACTTTGAGCAGGCCTGCCTCTATCCTTGTCACTCTCCCCCCTACAGCCCACATTACTACTGTCAGCAGGGGAATCAGCCGATCTGCCTTGTTCCTGCCCCAATGTGGCAGCTATTTCATCATCACTATTGTCAAAAATTTCTGAAAAAGTGCGACAGCCTGAGCAGCAGTGATCCTAACAGGACGCCGACTGCCTGACGCCTTGGCAACTCCACTTACGAAAGTGAAAACATATCAACAAACGAGGCGCACACACAAAGAAAACACATACAATGACAAAGCAAAATGGCTGAAAAGGAAAAGGAAGTATCCGAATGTCGTTATCTGCCGTCATGCAGTTGTATGTCGTTAAATGGGGAAGAAACGCAAGTACAAAGTGACCAACCGTGCCGAGCCACAGTGAGCGGCTCGCCGGCCATTTTGAAAGTCAGCCAGGCCGCTCACCGCCGCTCGTCGGACAGGAAGTGTTAAAACATTTTACACACTAAGATTCTAATTAATCCGCTCTGAAAAGAGAACCCTTAATGACAAAAAATGCTAACTCAATTTAATGAATGTGACACAATTATAGTCTTTGTTCAGGAGATATTCATCGTTCATGGACAATTCTATATATTCTTCACTCATTCTGCCAGTAAGTAACTGACAAACTCCTTTAGCCTACACAACCTTCTATACACTGGAGAGGTCTTGAAATGGGAAACGAGGAAAAACAGGATCTCTAAAACACTAAGCTGACAACACCAGAATGGTTAGAATCTTGGGATGACCACCGAAATGACTAGAGGTTTGTTTTTTGTTTCTTTGTTTGTTTTTGTTTTGTTTCGTTTTGTTTTGTTTTGTTTTTTTGTTTGTTTGTTTTTTCTTTCTTTGTTTTCGTTTTTGTTTTGTTTTGTTTGTTTGTTTGTTGACAAGCTGGGCCTGAACTCAAGACATCAGATCTTGTGTCTGTGACTGATGCAACAAGAGAAGGTACCAGCCTGCTGTAAAACTGTGGCCCACCTGACAATCGAACCTACAAACCCAGCGTTACCACAATTTCACTTTAACTAGCTGAGCCGACGGGGCCATTTAAACAAACAAAACTGTCACCAGCTTGATGATCGCACCCACGACTCCTACGTTATCAGCACGACGCTTTAACCAGCCAGTGTACCACACCACTTGTGACGGAATGGGTGACAAAATTTGCATCAGCAAAACAACTCGAACACCTGGCACCAGAATAAAGGAACGTTCAGTAAAAACACATTCTCTTTGAAAAAAGAGTGGGCTACTTTGCAGACACAGTGGACATAAAATCTTTTCTTCTAAAAATAGCAAACTCTTAGCTAGAGAAAATAAAATGACAAATATGATGAGAGAAGATATATTAAAAATTGAAGAACCTTACATATCATATCATATCATATCATATCATATCATATTATATTATATTTTATTATATCATATCATATCATATTATATCATATTATTATATTATATTATATTATATTATATTATATTATATTATATTATATTATATTATATTATATTATAATATAATATTATATTATAATATAATATAATAATATATTATATTACATTATATTATATTATATTATATTATATTATATTATATTATATTATATTATATATATATTATATCATATCATATCATATCATATCATATATCATATTATATTATGAGAACAATAGCATACCTTTTTTTATTCGCATCTTTGTTTTAAAGCAACATTTGATTCTTTTAACATTGTTAAACATTGTTCTACTTTCTGACTTTGAAGAAAATGAAATACTTCATAAAATCTCTCACAAGAATTATTTTTCGAAACAAATACTAATAATAATGATGATACTGTATATATATAATGTGTCCAACAGTGGTCTGGACACTAACTATTTGACAATAAAAAATTCGATGATACTAAAATAAGTAAGTGAAATATCCATATAAGATACAGTAACTGTTGTCACCTATAAACTTCATGCTCTCGCTCTTAGTAACGTCCATGCACAACATACTACAACAAACGCACAAACAGAAGGATTCGCAAAAAAGATGGGCTTTAAATAAGTTGGGTCTTAAAAAAGGAAACGTTGGCAAAGATTTCAGATCAAAGAGCAGCTTTCTCCACAGAAAAGGTCCAAATTGGGCAAAAGATCAGAAAGCAGGAGTCTTGCGTCTGTATCGAGGAATTGTAAATAGCCAATTATCAGAAGAGCGAAGTGTGCGGGAAGGAGAATAGGCATGGAGCAATTCAGATATAAGCAGAACGAAAGACGCAGTTGCAGAGACAACATTTTATGTATCCAAGCAGCCTTGTATCTAACACACTGTTGAATAGGAAGCCAGTGGAGCTTACAAAGCAGGGATGTTGACGTGTAGAAAGAGAATGTTCAACAAATATGCTGCATGAATCAGGGCTGAAATAGTGTGTTCTTTGTACGTGTGGTATGGCACGTATGTATGTATATATTTGTGTCCTTTCTGTACAACTATAATCCAAACAAAAAACCCTTGATTACACCAACAAAGTTTCTTGCTAACAAGTAACATATCATTTTCTTAGGAGGCAGCCATGCCCATCTACAGTTTTCCTCCATTGCCTTGCAGACTGGTAGAGATGGGACATGGCTGTCTACACTGGAAAATGTGGCTGATTTCTGAAGACCTAATGCAGAAACACGATCAGATGTTGGTATCAGCTATGAAGCTGGCCATGATCTGACCAATATACACACATCCAGGTTCTTTGTTCGCCACCCTACAGACCCACACCAGCCAGTCAATGTTGTGAAAGGTAGTACATCAGACTGCTGACTACAAGGTCGTGGGTTCAAACACCCATTTAGGTTTTGTTTTGTTTTGTTTTACCTTTATTGTCTAATTATCACAGAACATTATATCTGGGTACACTTCGAGCCGGTATTAGTTTATTCAGCAAGTATCTTTAAGTGCTCTCCATTCTGATTCCACCAGCCGATTGTAAGGTACGGTTGGTACTGTTGACGTGCATGTCTTTGTTGGATTCAGCTTTTCCGTGTATACACATCATCTCGTGCACAGTCTGGCGATACTTAGAGCCAAAAAAATAGTACACCAAGAAATTGAGAGAGGAATTGAGAGTGACACACAGTTCTACGATGGCCATCATGAAGAAGTAGAAATTAGCCCAGTCCCCTGATGGATTGAGCTCAGGAAAAAATACAACAAACACACGCTGTAGGACATTGAGCGTATTGAGCACGATGAACTGTATAGAAAGGTAAATCAACATTCTTGTCAAAGAAATTTCCCGTGCTGAGAGGGAGGAGACAGAGGCAGACGCTTTCTTGAATTGTATGCTCTGCTTGAGTTTAACAGCAGTAATTGTTGTGGAAATGATGACAGTGCTAAACATGATACCCATTAAAACCAGAGCATATATTATACCGTCCAAAATGTCTACCAAATCTTTGTAGTTCCTGTAGAATTCACTGCTGATCACCTGAAAAGATGTAGTTTCCGTCACCACGTCCATCACACACACCACACTGTACTTTTCTGCTACTAAAAAACGTCCTGCAATGATAAGAAGAATTCCAATGAGTAAAATCATACCTGTAGTTTTGGTTTTTAATACGATAGCAGAACGTAACGGCCAGACAACACAGAGACACCTTTCCACTGAAATAATGACAGAGACAAATTGTGAGGCCCAACCAAACCCACTATGCCAAGCCAGTAGATGATTATTGACAATGAACTGTGTGAAGTATCCAACAAGTCTGTAAGAAACAGTGAAATCCTTTATATTGAGCTTTTTACCATACAACAGTAATGTCATAGTTAGAAAGAGCAGATCCATCAGTGACAGACAGAAAAGACACAGGTTGATTCGTTGCTTCAGACCATGTTTGAAGAACACCACCATGTTGAGGATGTTGATGGGAAAACCGATGAAGATGAAGGCTGGCATGATGATAGAGTGGCAGATGTTGTTAATCATGTTGCTGGCTTTAGTGCTTACCACGTCCTTATTTTCATCGTGCAAATGGAAGGCTGAGTAGTTAACCATCAGGCATACATTTTCCCTCCTTGAATCAAGGATAGCGTCACCCACCGGATCCGTGCTAATAATGTCTGTGATATATGAAAAACTGCTCTCTGTTGTGATTCTGGTCGTGGCCATGATGTCAATCAGAGGTGTCGTCTTTGTTTATGTAAAAGAGAAAGTTATCTGGCAGGAAATTAACCATTTGATCCCCACACCCTATGCACCAACTGCAGAATTTTAACACTTGACTGCCTCATCCTATCCTATTCAGGAATCTGGTGGATAGGGTGAGAGAGTCAAAGGGTTACGTTTTTGCTTTGTTAGCATGGTTGACGATGTAGGATGCTGGTGGACAGGGTGCTGGCGTCAAAGGGTTCAGGTACATTTCCTGACGAAATGTAATGGTCAAATATTATCTCTTTTAAACACGTGAACTTCCTTATTCTTTTATTTATACCATACGAGCAGAGCTACGTAATGGTTCGTCTGTGAAAGATATCATTTCTGAGTATCCTAAGCTTTGAAACCTTACATCTTATCATTGGAGGGTATGTAAATTTTCTCTAGATTTCCTCTACACACTCATAAATAATCATGCTAAGTAACAAGGGACAAGTCTGGCTCTCTTACTACCGTGAAATTGCCCTGCTGTCTTTAGCTAAGAAATCTCAACAGAAGCATTTCTGACATGGTCTTCTGCCTGAGACAAACTCCAAAATCTCGGAATATAAACACGAGATAATATGTCATCTTTGTCAACTTTTCTAAAGCCTTTGTAACTGTGAGCAAAAAAAGGCTTAGGAGAATCCAAGAAAAAATATCCAAAGCAAGTGTGACTGCCCGCGTTCAAGTAAACAGGAACCAAGAAAAAATCAAAAAAAGAATCAGAACGCGTATTTGATACAACCAGACAAGACAAGACGAAAAACGAATGCGTATTTAATACAGCCAGACAAGACCAGACAAGACATGTCTGGTTGTATTAAATAAGCGTTCTTATTTTTCTTTTTTTTTCGTGCTTTTTTTTTCTGGGTCAAGAAAAACTAGTTTGCCCTATACATAACCATTCAGCGTTGTGAAAATCCACTCGACATGTTCAGATAATTATAACAACTTTTCATAGCTTTTCTTGATCATCAACAGAATGAAATGTGCTGTGTACGTGTTCCTACAACACTCACAATATTCTTTTAGCTTGATGTTCTTGGGAAATTGAGAGGACTTTGATAAGGATGATGGCATGTTCATTCCAGACTAAAATCATCTTTCCTCTTACAGAAATAGAGAAACTGGGTATAAGTATGTATAAGTGTGATTACTTCCTTCCACAGTGGCGTGCTGGTCAGGGTGTGAGAGAATGACGAGGCATCCGAATTCTTGCTTGTGCAGTACGGCATGAAACAAGGATGTGTTCCAGCACCCACACCCTTTTCCATCCTCTTTGCGGCAATGCTGACCAATGCATTCAGGAGCTCTTGTAGCGGTGTGAACATTAAGCTCCACTCAGACGGAAAACTCTTAAATCTGCGGAGACTCCGAACCAAAACCAAAGCGCTCAAAGCCTTCCCATGAGAATTTCTTTTTGCAAATGACTGTTGTTGCACACTTTTACAAGGACAATCAGCCTATCACATGTCCTTTTACTGCGATCTGCAAATGCTTCAGCTTACAGTCAGCCTCGGCAAGATATATGCTGTTTTTCAGCCGACGTCATCTCAGGGTTTTGGTGCTTCACCACCTCCAATTGACATCAATAATACGGAAAATAAGACTTAAACAAATTCTGTTATTTGTGCAGCACAGTGAGCAAATGATGGATCTCGATGAAGTCGCGCTGCACATCTTCAAGACTATCTCTGCATTTGGCAACACTATGGCATCAAGCTCACCACAGGAGTTCATGTGTACAGAGTAGTACTCCTGAGCGCATTGCTGTACAACTGAAAGACCTGTATTACCTGCTGACGGTAGATGAAACAACTGAAACGATTCCACCAAAGATGTCTGCGCAAGATCTGCAACATCACATGGCAAGATCGTGTCCAACCTTTACGTTCTGAAGAAGTGTGGCTTGCCAAATATCTTGTCAAATGGCACCTTTATTGGACAGAAAACGTCGTCTTTATGGAAGACAACCGCATACCGAAGATGCTTCTGTATGGAGAATCGAAGAAAGGATACTGAGACCATGTAAGACCAATGAATAGGTAAAAGGGCAGACACTGCAGTAATCGTTGTTTGAAAAAAGCACACCTGCTTGGCATGCTGCCCTGGTCCAAGACGTCCTTGTTTGGCATACAGCTCCTCCAGAAAATGCTGAGGATCCAGTGCAAGTACTCTAGGTGGAAGGCATTGAGCCTGTGCTCTTGGCATGTGATATCAGTGATATCAGTGTCTAGCTGGTGTAGAGAGAGGTACTCAGTGTGTAAGCTCTTTACACTCTAATCTTGGTTATTGTTATTTTTCCACACTCTGTTGCAAATCTTGGTCATGGCAGCGGCTGTGGCTGCTTTCCCTATCCGCCTTGTTGAGCTGTGAGTCGACGGACAGGACATGTCTGATACAGTTCCTGGAGACTATCAATTCTAAGCAGGTATATTTATCTACCACTTGCAGGATGCGATCGCCGTTGCTGATACTGGAGTCTTTATATATGTCCTGGCCCATAATCTCTGTCTTATGCAGACTGATGATGAAGCCAAATTCTTAGCAAGCATGCACTAGAAAGCTGAATTCTTAGCAAGCATGCACTAGAAAGCTGAATTCTTAGCAAGCATGCACTAGAAAGCTGAATTCTTAGCAAGCATGCACTAGAAAGCTGAATTCTTAGCAAGCATGCACTAGAAAGCTGAATTCTTAGCAAGCATGCACTAGAAAGCTGAATTCTTAGCAAGCATGCACTAGAAAGCTGAATTCTTAGCAAGCATGCACTAGAAAGCCGACTAGCCTCTGAAGACCAGACCGTGTATGAGATGTCAAGGAGTATCAGCAAGGAGTATCCCCCGAAGCAGGACCTGAAGCATTTTGGTCAGATCAGCACCGTACTGTTTGGGTTTGTCCGGAATGAGGAGGGGCGGTAGTTGACCGTAGAGATGGAATATCTTCTACCGTCAGAAACAACCCGTACCGCCTGTATCTTATGCAAACCCGTTTGTATTGATAACTCGTAACTGCTGATCATGTGTTGATTTCTCTGTTTTGGAGCATTTTTAGATGTTCTGAACGATAAGTATGGAGATCTTGGATTGCTCATACATCAGGATATCCCTCTTGGTTTCACTGAAGTGGTCCAAAGGATCATCACCATCATCATGTGCCCTGCCGCATGGCGACCATGGCCCTCCACACCAATCTATCCCCTGTCGCTGCAAGTTCATCTCCCACCCTCTCTGTCTTCAGTCACCCTGTCTTCAGTCACCAAGTCCGTCCAATATTTCCTCCCTGGGTGTACTCGGTGTTCTCTTTTCCTTCAGTTTTCCTGTTGTGACCAGGTGTTCTAATTCCCCTTTCCTCATAAACTGTCCTATAAATATTGCTTGTCTTTTCCTAATCTTTTTGAATACACAGCAGTACATTTGGCATTAGCTAGGCTGCAGGAGATGCCGGAAGGTAGCATGATACGTTGTCCAACTTCTTTTTGAGGTTCCACTCTGGATTTGTGTGGGACGTATTGTTTAGCCTTCTCTTCTCCCAAAGATACTCACAATGCAGTGGGTTCCAGTATTGTCCATCCTCATCCTTATTCACAGCCGTTGAGAATTGATCATGATCTGCCTTATCCGTGGCTGGGAAGTCCAGTCCTTGTATTTGCTCGTTTATGGAAGCCAGGACATATCCACACGATGGTGGACTACATGCCACGCACGTGTAGGGGCCCAGTCCTCCTCCGATGTTAAGTAGTTATACTGCCGGTACGCGTTCATGCCATGATATAACAGACTTTGTGACAACTACCGTACGCTATACCACAAGGTTTTCACACTTACACACTGTTCAGAGTTTGGAGCTTATTCAAGAGGGATTCACTGCGCTCGGAAAACTCCATATGCGCTCCACCCAAATCTGCAAGCAATTATCTGACAGACTTCCCAACCACGTGCAAAACCTTATGCGCTGGCGAGGTCTTGAAACGGGGAGGGCAGGGGAAGAACGATCTATGAAACATTAAGTTATCACCACCAGAATGATCAAACCTTTCAGATGGGCAGCGAATAGATAAGTTTTTAATGTTGTGGGCTGGGATTGAACTCAAGATATCAGAACTTGAGTCCATGGCTCTGCCAAACTAGAATAGTGCACCTGGAAAAGAGCGGCTTTAGTGTACACGTCAATTTCCTTTGGGTAAGCGGGACTTTATAACACCAGGCCTCATCATCATCCGCACTTTGGGTTGACTATCGTGATATATTCATGCATCCCTATGCATTTGTCAGTGTCAGCTGGTAACTGCATGCAAGAATAAAGCTTGAGACAGGTTTTCAGAACAAGTGGACCATTCTTAGTTGGTTTATTTTGTTTGTTTGTTTTTTTGTTTGTTTGTTTGTTGTTGTTTGTTTTTTGTTGTTCTTGTTGTTGGGTTTTTTTTGTTTTTGTTTTTGTTTTTTGGTAGGTGGTGCCAACGTTGTTGTCGTTGATGTAGTTGTTTCTGTTGGTTTTGCTGTTACCGCTGTTGTTAATGTTACTACTGCCATTGCTGTTACCGCTGTTGCTAATGTTGCTGTAGCTGTTGGTGTTGGTGCTGTTGATATACACGTAGATGTTACTATTGGTATTGCTGTTACCGCTGTTGCTAATGTTGCTGTTGCTGTTGCTGTTGGTGTTGTTGCTGCTTTTCGTTATTGCCGTCGTTTTGACCGAGACAGCTTGCGCACACTGATTTACTATTTTAGTTGTTTTAGACTTGCAAGCATAGCGATAAACTTGCTATTTAACTAGTGTCCTTTTACTTAAACTTGGGTGTCGTTATTAATGTGGTGTTAGCCCTGGTATGGCTCTAAAAGTTGGCTGGGCTATAAGCAATATGATTCTGACCCAGTCGTTTGCGCAGAGTGTTTGAAATCTCGTTGTTTGGTTTCGGATTCAGTTTTTCTCGACACAGCGTTTCGACAATCAGAATAAACTTTATACGCACCAATACTGCAAATGCCAGGTAATGAAGAAAGATCCAAACTGATCATGTCATAAGATATAAGTCTGCTCATAAACCCTACACCCTGTACAGTTCTGATTCTTACCACCAGACGTTGCTCCCGTGTTCTGCTTGCGAAATAAATAAGAGAAATAATTCCTTTATGCCAGTAGGTATTTGTCTTTTAAATCACATGATATTTGTATGTCGTCCTGTCTCCTCTCCATGCAGTGTGCGTATGCGTGTGTGTGTGTCTGTGTCTGTTTGTCTGTGTGTGTCTGTGTGTGTAGTGTGTTGTGTGCGCGCGCGTGTGTGTGTGTGTTGTGGTGTGTGTGTGTGTGTGTGTGTGAATGTGAATGTGTGTATATGTGTGTGTGTGTGTGTGTGTGTGTGTGGTGAATGTGAATGTGTGTATGTATGTGTGTGTTGTGGGTGTGTGTGTGTGTGTGTGTGTGTGTGTGTGTGTGTGTGTGTGTTGTGTGTGTGTGTGTGTGTGTGTGTTTGTATGTGTGTGTTATGTTGTGTGTGTGTATGTTTGTGTGAATGCGAGTGTGTGTGTGTGTCTGTGTTTATGTTTGTGTGTGTGTGTGTGTGAATGTGTGCGTGGTTTGTTTGTTTGTGTTTTTTTGTTTCTTTGTGTATGTTTGTGTTTGTGCTTATGTGCGCGCAGGCATGTGTGTGTTTATGTCTGTGTATGTGGTGTGTGTGTTGTGTTTGTGTGTTGTGTGTGTGTGTGTGTGTGTGTGTGTGTGTGTGTGTGTGTGTGTGTGTGTGTGGTGTGTGTGTGTGTGTCTAAGACGACAATTTAATGGACTTATCTTAAATGCAATGTTATGTTTGTAAATTGTTTTTGCCACTTTTCTGCGTGTGCTAATCATTAAAATGCATTGTTTGAAAAAGGAATACCTGAAAACATATGTTGTGCATGTCTATCTATGTTTTATACATGCTTGTGTCTGCTTGCCTGCCTGCCTGTATGACTGACTGTCTGTCTGTCTGTCTGTCTGTCTGTCTGTCGGTCGGTCGGGTCGGTCGGTCTGTCTGTTGTCAGTCTGTCTGTATGTCTGTATGTCTGTCTGTCTGTCTGTTTGTCTATCGGTCAGTCGGGTCTGTCTACCTGCCTGATTGTCGGTCAGTCGGTCTGTCTGTCTGCCATGGCTGTCGGTCAGTCGGTCAGTCGTCTGTCTGTCTGTCTGTATTCTGTCTGTCTATCTGTCTGTGTGTGTGCCTGCCTACCTGCATGCCTGCCTGCCTTCCTGCTTGTCTGTCTGTTTGTCTGTCTGTATGTCAGTCTGTCTATCTGTCTGCTTGCCTCGTTTTCTGTCCGTTCTTATCTCTGTCTGTGAGAGTATATGGATGAGTGTATTCGTGCTTTCAGTTCACTTCTTTTCACCGTGGTATTCAACGAATGAATGTTTATGTGTATATACTTATGTTTGTGTGTTGTGTAATGTATGAGTGTGTGTGTGTGTGGGGTGTGTGTGTGTGTGTGTGTATGTGTGTGTGTGTGTGTGTCAGTTTGTGTGTGTGTCAGTTTGTGTGTGTAAATGTGTGCTATTGTGTGAAAGAGAGAGGGTGAGAGACAGACAGACAAATGGACACACACACACACACACACACACACCACACACACACACACACACACACACACACAACGAAAACAAAAAAGAACAACACAAAGCACAGACAGAGGAGAGACAGACAGACAGACAAGACACAGGCACAGACACAAACACAGAGAGAAAGAGATTACGTATTTACACACCAAACTTCAATTTGTACTAAAATGGAAAAACAGACATTAAGATAACAAACTGACAAATGCTGGTTAAACAAGAGGCACTCCCGACATATGGGACACACCCTTTTAGCGCAAAACTTCACGATGTACAAACGAAATCGAAGATTTAGGTTCAGAGCTCCACGTATACAAAACCATTCAAGTGCGCTTCAATTCCAACACTCATCTGTATGCTTAACTCTTTCACTTTCTCATTATTACTATATCCACCAGCTGTCTGCATTATTAACGATAACATCAAATCAAAAACATTCCTATTTTACTCTCTCATCCTATCCATCAACTGTCTGTATTATTAACAAAAATAGCAAATCAAAAACATGACTATTTTACTCTCTCACCCTATCCATCAGCTGTGTGCATTATTAACGAATGATAGCAAATCAAAAACATAACTATATTACTCTCTCACCCTATCCATCAGCTGCTTATTATTAACAATAATAGCAATCAAAAACACAACATTTCTACTCTCTCACCCTATCCATCAGCTGTGCCGCATATTAACGATGTAGCAATCGGAAATGAAAGATGGATTGAGAACCGGGCTATAAAACTAAAGCATCGACAATGTGCCAGGAACTGAGTTGGATGAATTAAATAAAATGGATGGCTAAAGTATGGCCGGGTTTGTTGTTTTGGTTTTTGTGTGTTGTTTGTTTTTGTTGTTTGTTTGTTTTTGCTTCTGCTTGTTTTTGGGGAGGGTGGTTGGGGTTTTTTGTAGTTGTACTTTTTTGTTTTGCTTTGTTTTGTTTTGTTTTGTTTTGTTTTGTTTTTTTTGTTTGTTTTGTTTGTTTTGTTTTGTTTTGTTTTGTTTTGTTTTGGGGAGTTATGCCAACAGAGCCATCAAACAGACACTTTACCAAGCCAGTAGATTACATAATATGGGGTCTTAGATATCAATTGTCAATCGAATACTTTAATAGACAGGCAATGATATCAAAGCTCTCTTGGAAAAAATCTCGTACATCCATTCGGCAAACAAAGAAGATGACATAAATGAAAGTAATTTTCAGTCTCTGACATAATATCGTTCAGGCAAGAGATAAATAACAAGAAACACCACGAAGGTACGGAGAGGACCCGGCAGCCCCAATGCTCGCCACTCTCTGGACAATCACCTCCCAAACTCCCTACGCCACTCAACAGACATTTCATCAAGCAAAGGGAGGCTATCCATAGGTTGCATTACTCATTTGGACCCAGTCATCAGTTGCCTTATTTACATACCTAATGGCAAGGTGGGGAGATGACAAACCCTGGGGCATAGCTACACAAGCGCACCAACCAGGTCCATCCAACCTCCAGACCGAGAGAGAATGGAAGACCTGTCTCTCGCCAATTCTGATCTTCATCTTTCTTTCGGGCAGCCCGGCCTGCCACCAGCTCGCATAGCTGTCAGATTCTTTCCCCTTACCGTAGTCTCGACAGTTAGCAGTTCGAAGCTCCCAGTGTTACCTTACTTTAACCACCGGGGGTGTTTGAACAACCGCTAAAATGGTCAGGCATTATGTTCCAGACACAGTCCATTTTGCTGTTCAGCGAAGTTTGACATGCCCCGAGCGGGATCTAAAGTTTGCTGTCACAGGAATTGAAAGAGTCAAAAACGTTGATAAAAATGAATACATTCTATTACGCAACAAGAAACGTGCAAACACTAGAGGATAAAATCGTGCAAATGTGATGTTTGAATGCAATGCATTGTTAAAAGCTCTACCACAGGAGAAAAATAATCGTTCACATTCATGTGATTTAAGAAATTCTGAGCACCGCACATATTATTTCAAAACTAAAACCATACGTAAAATGCTACAACAAAATGGGGAAACAAATGATAACTGTGTATAATATGCAAGACAGTTTTGGCTCAAGAAACTAAATTAATATGAAACTGATAAAACAATTTGGCTAATACTATACACGACGATAAGACGACGACTAAAATGATGATTAAAAGAAACTTCAGTATAAAATTGTACACCATATTAATCAAACAAACATTGTGTTGCAAAAACCGAAAATTACTAAGAACAATGATTATTTTATTTGCAGAAATGTAGTAGACTATACTGATTTTTTCTACAACTATCCTCTTGAAGGAGGCAGACGCAAAAAAGAACATTAATAAAGAAGATTAGGAAAAGACAAGCAAATTTTATAGGACATATTATGAGGCAAGAGTAATTAGAGCACCTAGTCACAGCAGGAAAGCTGGAGGGAAAAAAGAACACCAGCAAGACTCGGGAAGAAAATACTGGACGACTTGTTCAGTGGCTGAAGACAGTGAGGGTGGGGGAAGTACATGCAGCAACAAAGGATAGATTCGCATGGAGGGCCATGCTTGTCAACGCTGTGCGGCAGGGAACAAGATCATGATGATCTTCCCTTTAACACGTTTTGGAGCAAAATTGAAGATATTGGCATGGAAAACTGTTAAAAGGGATACAGTTAAGTATTTACGATATTCTACTATGAAGGAAAATGGAACAAAGATTGGATTTCCCATAACATGGAATGTAACAATTAAATTTAGGCAATCATTAAATGGGATTAATTAGATATAGCAAATCATATAACATGGATGTAAACAAATTAAGATATTAGGAAATAATCGTGATCGAATTAATGAGATAAAAACAATACATGAGCATAATGTAAAGAAATATCAGAAATCCAAGGAAATAACAATAGTAACATAAATCAGCATCATCATCGTGAAACATTAATAAAACGAAAATCTCTGATAATAATACCAAAGCTCCCACGCTTTACAGACTGAATTGACAGAAACTGCAGCAT
>CM060311.1:68734418-68741918 GCA_030674185.1 Monoplex corrugatus | reverse complement strand
TGGTGGCATCCAATCTTTTTCAGGGATGACGGAGGCCTCTTCTACTAACCAGGTCAGAAGATTTGGTCAGGTCGATGAACGCAACATATAAAGATTGTCTCTTGTCCCGGCTCTTCTCCTGTATGTGAATAAGTGAGAAGAACACGTCGATGGTGGATCTGTCTTCCCTGAAGCCACACTGGGGCTCGGGATGGACACAATCTGCGAGTGTTTGCAGCCTCTTCAGAACCTTTCATGCAAAGGCCTTGCTGATGATGCTGAGCAGTGATATGCCTCTGTAATCAATAGTGATAATCATAACGGGACATTACTTTGCGCCTTTCATCAGACACAAAGCACTTTACAATTTACAACCTATTATAATTATGTGGATGTACACACACGCACACACACACACACACACACACACGCACGCACGCACGCACACACGCACAAAACGTGCACTCATGGCTACACACACACACACACACACACACACCGGCACAGATGTGCATGCACGCACACACTCGCACGCGCGCATGCACACACACACTTTGAAAGAATATGTCAGCAGATTAAGGAGGATTAAGCAGGTGGGCGCTAATGAAATTACTGCTGGAAAAGAAACGTTTTGAGATTGGATTTTAATGAAGGTAGGGACAGACTGTGTCACACAGTGAAAGGCAATGAGTTCCAGATTTCAACAGCAGAAGAAGTAAAATCTCTTCCGCCACGTTTTACTCTTTCAAATTTTGGGATGCAGAAGGTTCTGTCTTCAGTGGCGGAACGCAGAGATCGAGATGCAACACAGATTTGCAGACTTTCTGAAAGGTATTGAGGTGCAGTTCCGGAAATGACTTGATTGCAAAACAAGCAGCTTCGTATTTGATACATTCCTCGACAGGCACCCAGTGCAACTCCTTAACAGAGGGTGTGCAGTGTTGAGATCATTTTGCTTTAAAACACAGTTTGGCAGCAGAGTTTTGAGGTTCTTTTAGTGGTTTGAGAAGTGTCTGTGGGTAGTCAATAAGTTGAAAGTTGCAGTGATCTGATATCGACAAAATGCATGTATCAACTTGCGTTTTGGTTTCCTCCAGAATGAGGTAGGGGCGTAAAGAATTCGTTCGTCCAAGTTCAGTATATGCTGTTTGACAAGTTGTTTTGGGTGTGTGCTGTTGTATGGATAAATCTGTGTTGAGGGGAAAAAAGCCAAGGTCACGGACATGGTCAGAGAAGAGGATGATAGAGTTAGCAATAGTGGAAGGTAGGGAAGCAGATTTATTGGATGGAGGAAGGATTTTTAGGGCTTCAATCTTTTAGTTATTTAATTTTAATTGAGCTTCTGAAATCCAGGTTTTCATTTCTGTCACACAGTCTTAAAGACGTTTAGAACAAGAAACGGAAGAGGAAAATTTCGTGATCTGTGGAATCAAAAGCAGCTGAGAGGCCCAACAGTAGGAGAATAGAAATTATTTTGTCTTACCCTTGAGAATCTAATAAGTCATCATTAATGTGTAAAAGAATTGTCTCAGTGCTATGCCCAGGCTATATAGACAGATTGGTGAACACAAACAAGATGGGAAAAAAGCGACTTAGTCTTTCAAGGTTAGAGAGATATGGAAAATTTCAAATGGGTCTAAAACTTTTCAGAGTATTACCGCCCAGGCTTGATTTCTTGAAATCCAAGACAAGTGCAACCGCCGGCGTTCAAGAAAACAGGAACAAAAAATGCACGAAAATAGAATCAAAACGCGTATTTAATACAACCAGACAAGACAGACTCAAATTTTCGGCCAACTGACGTTTGTCAAGCGAAAACGTAAGATCACAAATGAACAAACACCAAAAAAAAAACATCAGGAGCAAAAGACTGAAACTTCCCTGCTGCTTCGTCCTTGGACAGATGTCAGCCAAACTGGCATTCATGCAAAAACCTAGGATCCAGCAACTGTTTTGTTACTAACGATTTTTGTGATGCGGGCATTACTTTTTGTCTAGTAACAAAGTTGTACTGGTCACATCAAAATTTACAATTCAATTCTATCTTAAAATTAGGACAATCAGATTCTCAGATTAATTCAAGCAATTGTGTACATCTGAAAGTCTTGCTTTTGTCGGAATGCTGACAACATCAATTAAGTGGTTTCTATGGTGGAACCGTTGGTAACTGCATCTTCTACTACATCACCTTATTGAATGCCACATTCTACATGTGCTCAGCATCTCGTGTACAGTTTCACGATACTTGGAACCAAAACAATAATACACCAATACGTTTACTGAGGAATTGATAGTGGCGCAGAGTTTTATAAAAGCAATCATAAAAAAATACAGATTAGCCCAGTCTCCTGATGTATTCAGTTTCGGAAGAAACAAGGTAAGCACGCGCAGTAGAATACTGGGTGTATTGGTAATGATAAACTGTAGAGACAGGTAGATCAACATTCTGGTCACAGCGATTTCACGTGCTGAGAGAGAAAGTTGAGCAGACGTGAACTCTTTCCTGAATGTCATGCTTTTTTGTAATTGGACAGCAGTGACTGACGTTGTGACAATGACAGTGCCAGTCATGCTGACAAGTAAAACCAGACCAAACACCAGACCATCTGAAATATCCACTAAATCTTTATTGGACTTATAGAATTCACTGTTTATCATCTGCAGAGATGTACTGCCTGTCACCGAGTCCATCATACACATTACATGGTACTTCTCCATCACCACAAAGCGTCCCCCAATGAAGAGAAGAATCCCAATAAGCAGAATAATGCCTGTAGTTTTGGTTTTAAACACATTTCTAGACTGCAAAGGCCAGACAACACAGATACACCTCTCCCCTGAAATGATGACGGAGACAAACTGTGAAGCCCAGCCAAAGCCAGCATACCACCCAAGTATGTGATTGTTGACGATGAACTGTTTGAGGTGTCCGGTGTGTCTGTAAGAAGAGGCGAAGTCATTGACATGGAGTTTCTCAACATCAACAAGGAAGCCAAACAAGAGAACGAACAGATCCATCAGTGACAGACAGAAAAGACACAGAACACCAGCAGATTGAGGATGTTGCTGGGGAATCCGATGAAGACAAAAGTAGGCATGATAATGACGTGGATGACATTGATGATGATGTTAGTGGCTTTTGTGCTTAAAACGCCCTTGTTTCCATCATGAAATTGAAAGGCAGAAAAGTTCACTGCGATACAGTTAGATTGATTCATTGCATTTGTTTCGAAACTGGCCAGCGAATCTGAGCCGAGGATAATGATATTGTCTGTAACGTGTGAGAAACTGTTGACAGTAGCGTTGATGGTCGTGGCCATAACGTCTGTATGTGTTTGTGTTTTTGGCTGATACGTCACCCTGGCGGTTAAGGAAGCTTTTCTTGTGACAAACCACAGAATGGTCAAGCACTGCTTCAAGTCTTATTTTTTCAGAGCAAAAGGATCTTTAATTTGATAGTGACTTTCAAATCAATTCAATTTCATTTATGGTAACAGTTTTAACGTTCGTATTACTTTTTATAGAAATTGTGTTTTTAACTATTACTTTGTTTTGGAAAATGTTTTGATCATGAAAAAATAGTACCACCATCCTTCGAAAATGTGCAGTTGCTTTTAAAAAAGAAGTTAACAAACAAAACGAGAATGTCCAGACATCTTACATGGCATTAAATATCATGTAATAACTGATATAAGGCCCACTTGTATAAAGCTGATAACATGTTGCTGCTATGGGCTGTGAATAAGCAGACATACAGACAACAAACAAACAAGTCGACAGACGAGTAGGCCTCGGTGTTCCATTTGGAAGACATCTATTTCGCCATCATTTAGAAAAAGGAAAACATTGTTTCATACCATTGAAGCAGTGATCCAAAGAAAACAATGGAGAAAGTCTTGAAGGAGGCAGACAAAAGAATATTAATAAACATTAGAAAGCGACAGGCAACATTTACAGGACATTTCATGAGGAAAGAGAAATTAGAGCACCTGGTCACAACAGGAAAGCTAGAGGGAAAGAAACGCCAGGTAGACCCAGGGAGAAAATACTGGATAGACTTGCAGGATGGCTGAAGACGTAGAGGGTTGGAGCTGTACTTGCAGCGACAAGGGATAGATTCGCATGGAGGGCCATGATCGCCAACGCCATGTGGTGGGGCACATGATGATGATGAAGCAGTGAGTCTCCACCTCCCCAACCTCTTTCCATCTGTCTCTCTCTCTGTCTCTGTCTCTCATTCTCTCTATTTCTATTTCTCTCTCTCTCTCTTTCTCTCTCTTTCTTTCGCTCTCTCTCTCTCTCTCTCTCTCTCTCTCTCTCTCTCTCTCTCTCTCTCTCTCTCTTTGCCTGCTGGTCTGTCAGACTGTCTGCCTCTCTTTCTGTGTGTATATTATTTGTCTGTCTGTGAACAAAATGTTCAAGCAATGTCTCTGTAGTAGCATGTGGATGTATTTTCACAACATTTAGATCGTTGTTTGATAGCAAATTCAGTAAAATCACCTTAGTTTTTCTGTGTTTGGAGTTGAGGAATTGTGAATTAAAAATAAAAGATTCACCGTCATGTTTGCATCGTTTATGGGCAAGATATCCAGCAAATCTATTCAAGATTCAAGATTCAAGATCACTTTAATGTCTCTTTAGAGAAATTCAGTACATGTTCAGCGTAAAATTCTGCAATAGACAAACAATTACATAACTCCCGCTCTCTCACACTCCTTTAGTCACTCACACTCCAATCTTGTTCAGATACTCAACTGACCTATTTACAAAAGACATTCTTGCTCTGTTGGTGGAACATTTCAGAGTTCTGTACCTTTTTGATGATGGCAAGAGCTCATAATGCTTAGCTAGCACGTGAGTGGATTCACCTAAGATCATTCTCGCCTTGCTCACAATACGACACTCATATAGTTCATTAATGCTCCTCTGTTGTACTCCCACTACTTTGCCACTCACCTTCACCACCCTGTCCAACACTCTCTTATTCTTCACACTCAGACCAGCAAACCAGCACAAAAATCCAAAAGTTAAGACAGATTCAATAAAACAACGATAGAAATTACCAAGAATGGACTCATTCATACGCAGAGACCTAAGTTTTTGAAGACAGAAAAGGCGTGACTGACATTTTTTGTGTATTATTTGCGTGTTTGTATCAAAGGTGAGTTTGCTGTCAAGAATCGTTCCAAGATACTTATACTCATTCACACGCTCAACTTTCACACCATTGATAAAAAGGTCAGGGATCACACCGGGCTCTCTCCGGAAATCCACGATCATCTCCCTGGTCTTTCTAACATTTAGATCTAAAAAGTTGTCTGTACACCAGGTAGTGAACTTAACTACTTCTTGGTTGAATGTTGTGTCTGAGTTGGAGAGGTCTTGGATTGCTGTGTCATCTGAATATTTTATAACAGGAGTGAGATCAGTGCCAGAGCAGTCATTGGTGTAGAGAGTAAAGAGGACAGGAGAGAGGACTGTACCCTGAGGAGCGCCCGTTGAGGTGGAACGAGAGTCAGAGAGTGTATGATGAAAAGAGACAGTTTGAGAACGATTAATAAGAAAATCTATTATCCAGAGAATGAGCTTAGGACAAACATTGAGTTTGAGGAGTTTGAGTGCCATGAGATGAGGTTGAATAGTATTGAATGCTGAAGAGAAGTCTACAAATAGAATGCGTACGAAAGAGCCTGGCTTTTCTACATGAGTGTATGCGTTGTGTAAAAGAGTGAGTGTTGCGTCATCAGTGGATCTGTTTTGTTTGTATGCAAACTGAAAAGGGTCAAGAGAGCGCTGTGTCTGGGTTTGTACCTGGCGTAAGACTATCCGTTCAAAGCATTTCATTACTATGGAGGTCAAGGCTACAGGTCTAAAGTCATTGAGCAGTTTTGGACCTTTGGATTTTGGAACAGGAGAAATGATCGAGTTTTTCCAGAGAGAAGGCACAGCGCAGACTCTAAGCGACCATGAAAACAGCATGCTAAAAACATATGACAACTGACTAGAGCACGTGCGTAACAACCCTCCACTGATATAGTCTGGTCCAACAGCTTTGTGAATGTTCTGTTTTCTAAAAATAGCCTCAACAACAATAACTCCTATTCAAGCCAAAAGGACTCTTCAGAATTTCTTAGAAATACACTTATCCAGTATTATCAGAAAGCTTCTTTCCTTAGCTGTAATTTCCAAAGTTTATGATGTCAAACAATTGCATAACATTGTAAATGCTATACGTAGATTCGCAGCGACAAGGTAACGTCTTATAATCAGATTTCTAAAGTTGCATATTGTGACAGAATAAAGTACTACATCATTTATTTTGCAACATGCAAAAGGATATTTTCTTGAGCCCATTCTAAGAAGCTGCCATTTCTTCCAACGCATTTGCAACCGTATTGCTTTCTCTACATCATCACTGGTTATCATATATGATGTCACATTAAGTACCATATTTCCACTATTAAACTGCTTCTGGGTTGGTTGGTTGGTTGGTTGGTTGGTTGGTTGGTTGGTTGGTTGGTTGGCTGGTTGGTTTGTTGGTGGGTTGGTGGGTTGGTTGGTTGATCAGTCGGTTGGTTGGTCAATTGGTTGGTCGGTCGGTCAGTTGGTTGGTTTTTTGGCTGGTTGGTTAGTCAATTGGTCGGTCGGACTGAAAGCGACAGAAACCAGATAGCGACTCAGCCTTCGAAACTAATTCCCCATATTCATTAACATTACTGATGGCATTTGATGAAGAAGATCCAAAATGACCATGGCATAATTCATAAGCCTGCGCATGAGCTACATACTTTTGGGAAGTCTTCAGTGGCTCGAAAATCATGGTTATCTATAGTGCACCTCTCTACCTCACCAATCCCCCTCCACTCCAATCGTCCATTAGACCTTGAATGGCAAACAATAAAACAAGAAGAAGAATGATGATGATGATGACGACGATGATGATGATGATGATGATGATGATGATGATGATGATGATGATGATGATGATGATGATGATGATGATGATGACGACGACGACGACGATGACGATGATGATGATGACGATAATTATAATAATAACAGTGATAATGTTGATGATAATAGGGACGTAGTAATGGTGGTCTGGGTGCTAGTCTTTCGGATAAGACGTTAAAGCGAGTTCCCGAGTGTAGCGTATATTTGGTGCACGTGGACGAAGCTGCGGCAACAAAAGATTACCCCCCTGACAAAACTTCCACAGAAAACCCGCTCTGACAGGCAAAATATACATCATAGAGAGAGGGGTAAAAAAAAAAAAAAGGATGGTGCCCCCTCATGACAATGTTTTACTCGGGAAGAACAACTGACATTTCGTACAGAAAAATCTCGTTATGACCAAAGAAAATAAAAACAAAGCAAAACACAGTGAACTCAGATTCTCCAATCTACATAAGACACGTTACGCGTCCCAGGGACAACAGATTTCTTTGAATATATATATATTAAAATGGATCAATTAATCGTAAAATCTTGACGATGTCATAGCTTCACCTAACACTTTGT
>CM060311.1:68724418-68729418 GCA_030674185.1 Monoplex corrugatus | reverse complement strand
CATGCCCATCTACAGTTTTCCTCCATTGTCTTGCAGACTGGTAGAGATGGGACATGGCTGTCTACGCTAGAAAATGTGGCTGATTTCTGAAGACCTAATGCAGAAACATGATCAGATGTTGCTATCAGCTATGAAACTGGCCATGATCTAACCAATATACACACATCCAGATTCTTTGTTCGCCACCCTACAGACCCACACCGGCCAGTCAATGTTGTGAATGGTAGCACAACAGACTGCTGACTACAAGGTTGTGGGTTCAAACACCCATTTAGGTTTGTTTTATTTTGTTTTGTTTTGCCTTTATTGTCTAATTATCACAGAATATTATATCTGGGTACACTTCGTGTCAGTATTAGTTTATTCGGCAAGTATCTTCAAATGCTCTCCATTCTGATTCCACCAGCCGATTGTAAGGTACAGTTGGTATTCTTGACGTGCATGTCTTTGTTGGATTCAGCTTTTCCGTGCATACACACCATCTCGTGCACAGTCTGGCGATACTTAGAGCCAAAAAAATAGTACACCAAGAAATTGAGAGAGGAATTGAGAATGGCACTCAGTTCTACGATGGCTGTCGTGAAGAAGTGGAAATTAGCCCAGTCCCCAGATGGATTGAACTCAGGAAAAAATACAACAAACACACGCTGTAGGATATTGAGCGTATTGAGCACGATGAACTGTATAGAAAGGTAAATCAACATTCTTGTCAAAGCAATTTCCCGTGCTGAGAGGGAGGAGACAGATGCAGACTCTTTCTTGAATTGTATGCTCTGCTTGAGTTTAACAGCAGTGATTGTTGTGGAAATGATGACAGTGATAATCATGACGCCAAAAAAACCAGAGTGTATATTATACCGTCCAAAATGTCTACCAAGTCTTTGTAGCTCTTGTAGAATTCACTGCTGATCACCTGAAGAGATGTAGTTCCCATCACCACGTCCATCACACACACCACACTGTACTTTTCTGCTACTACAAAACGTCCTGCAATGATAAGAAGAATTCCAATGAGTAAAATCATGCCTGTAGTTTTGGTTTTTAATACGATAGCAGAACGTAACGGCCAGACAACACAGACACACCTTTCCACTGAAATGATGACAGAGACAAATTGTGAGGCACAACCAAACCCGCTATACCAAGCCAGTAGATGATTATTAACTATGAACTGCGTGAAGTATCCAACAAGTCTGTAAGAAATAGTGAAATCCTTTATACTGAGTTTTTCACCATACAGCAATAATGTCACAGTAAGAAAGAGCAGATCCATCAGTGACAGACAGAAAAGACAAAGGTTGATTCGTTGCTTCAGGCCATGTTTGAAGAACACCACCATGTTGAGGATGTTGATGGGAAAACCGATGAAGATGAAGGCTGGCATGATGATAGTGTGGCAAATGTTGTTAATCATGTTGCTGGCTTTAGTGCTTACCACATCCTTACTTTCATTGTGCCAATGGAAGGCTGAGTAGTTAACAATTATACATTCATTTTCCCTCATTGAATCAAGAATAGCGTCACCTACAGGATCCGTGCTAATAGCGTCTGTGTTATATGAAAAACTGCCCTCTGTTGTGATGCTGGTCGTGGCCATGATGTCAATCAGAGGTGTTGTCTTTGTTTCCTGTAAAAGAGAAAGTTATCTGGCAGGAAATTAACCATTTGAACCCCACAACCTATGCACCAACTGCAGAAACTTAACACTTGACTGCCTCATCCTATCCTAATCAGGAAGCTGGTGAATAGGGTGAGGGAGTCAAAGGGTTACGTTTTTGCTTTGTTAGCATGGTTGACGATGTAGGATGCTGGTGGACAGGGTGCTGGCGCCAAAGGGTTAAGGTACATTTCCTGACGAAATGTAATGGTCAAACATTATCTCTTTTAAACACGTGAACTTCCTTATCATTCTTTTATTTATACCATACGAGCAGAGCTACGTAATGGCTCGTCTGTGAAAGATATCATTTCTGAGTATCCTAAGCTTTGAAACCTTACATCTTATCATTGGAGGGTAAGTAAATTTTCTCTAGATTTCCACTACACGCTCATAAATAATCATGCTAAGTAACAAAAGGGACAAGTCTGGCTCTCTTACTACCGTGAAATTGCCCTGCTGTCTCTAGCTAAGAAATCTCAACAGAAGCATTTCTGACATGGTCTTCTGCCTGAGACAAACTCCAAAATCTCGGAATATAAACACGAGATAACATGTCATCTTTGTCAACTTTTCTAAAGCCTTTGTAACTGTGAGCAAAAAAAGGCTTTGGAGAATCCAAGAAAAAATATCCAAAGCAAGTGTGACTGCCTGCGTTCAAGCAAACAGGAACCAGAAAAAAATCGAAAAAAGAATCAGAACGCGTGTTTAATACAACCAGACAAGACCAGACAAGACTTGTCTGGTTGTATTAAATAAGCGTTCTTATTTTTTTTTTTTTTTTTTTTCGTGCTTTTTTTCTGGGTCAAGAAAAACTAGTTTGCCCTATGCATAACCATTCGGCTTTGTGAAAATCCACTCGACGTGTTCAGATAATTTATAACAACTTTTCATAGCTTTTCTTGATCATCAACAGAATGAAATGTGCTGTGTACGTGTTCCTACAACACTCACAATATTCTTTTAGCTTGATGTTCTTGGGAACTTTAAGGGGACTTTGATAATGATGATGGCATGTTCATTCCAGACTAAAATCATCTTTCCTCTTACAGAAATAGAGAAACTCGGTATACATGTAAGTATGTATAAGTGTGATTTCTTCCTTCCACAGTGGCGTGCTGGTCAGGGTGTGAGAGAATGACGAGGCATCCGAATTCTTGCCCGTGCAGTACGGCATGAAACAAGGATGTGTTCCAGCGCCCACACCCTTCTCCATCCTCTTTGCGGCAATGCTGACCAATGCATTCAGGAGCTCTTGTAGAGGTCTGAACATTAAGCTCCACTCAGCCTTCCCATGAGAATTTCTTTTCGCAAATGACTGTGTTTGTTGCACACTTTTACAAGGACAATCAGCATATCACATGTCGTTTTACTGTAATCTGCAAATGCTTCAACTTACAGTCAGCATCGGCAAGATAGATGCTGTTTTTCAGCCGACGTCATCTCAGGGTTCTGGTGCTTCACCACCTCCAAATGACATCAATAATACGGAAATATAACACTTAGACAAATTCTGTTATTTGTGCAGCACAGTGAGCAACTGATGGATCTCGATGAAGTCGCGATGCACATCTCCAAGACTATCTCTGCATTTGGCAACGCTATGGCATCAAGCTCACCACAGGAGTTCATGCGTACAGAGTAGTACTCTTGAGGGCGTTGCTGTACAACTGCAAGTCCTGTATTACCTGCTGACGGTAGATGAAACAACTCAAACGGTTCCACCAAAGATGTCTGCGCAAGATCTGCAACATCATATGGCAAGATCGTGTCCAACTACATGTTCTGAAGAAGTGTGGCTTTCCAATGTCTTATCAAATGGCACTTTTATTGGACAGAAAACGTCATCTATATGGAAGACAACTGCATACCGAAGATGCTTCTGTATGGAGAACCGAAGCAAGGATACTGTGACCATGGAAGACCAATGAAGAGGTAAAAGGGCAGACACTGCAGTAATCGTTTGAAAAAAGCACACCTGTTTGGCATGCTGCCCTGGTCCAAGACGTCCTTGTTTGGCATACAGCTCCTACAGAAAATGCTGAGGATCCAGTGCAAGTACTGCAGGTGGAAGGCATTGAGCCTGTGCTCTTGGCGTGTGATATCAGTGATATCAGTGTCTAGCTGGTGTAGAGAGGGGTACTCAGTGTGTAAGTTCTTTACACTCTAATCTTGGTTATTGTTATTTTTCCACACTCTGCTGTAAATCTTGGTCATGGCAGCGGCTGCGGCTGCTTTCCCTATCCGCCTTGTTCAGCTGTGAGTCGACGGACAGGACATGTCTGATACAGTTGCTGGAGACTATCAATTCTAAGCAGGTATATTTATCTACCACTTGCAGGATGCGATCGCCGTTGCTGATACTGGAGTCTTCATGTATGTCCTGGCCCATAATCTCTGTCTTATGCAGACTGATGATGAAGCCAAATTCTTAGCAAACATGCACTAGAAAGCTGAATTCTTAGCAAGCATGCACTAGAAAGCTGATTCTTAGCAAACATGCACTAGAAAGCTGAATTCTTAGCAAGCATGCACTAGAAAGCTGAATTCTTAACAAGCATGCACTAGAAAGCTGAATTCTTAACAAGCATGCACTAGAAAGCTGAATTCTTAAAAAGCATGCACTAGAAAGCTGAATTCTTAGCAAGCATGCACTAGAAAGCCGACTAGCCTCTGAAGACCAGACCGTGTGTGAGATGTCAAGGAGTATCAGCAAGGAGTATCCCCCGAAGCAGGACCTGAAGCATTTTGGTCAAATCAGCACCGTACTGATTTAGGTTTTTCCGGAATGAGGCGGGGCGGTAGTTGACCGTAGAGATGGAATAATATCTTCTACTGTCAGAAACAACCCGTACCGCCTGTATCTTATGCCAACCCGTTTGTATTGATAACTCGTAACTGCTGATCATGTGTTGATTTCTCTGTTTTGGAGCATTTTCAGATGTTCTGAACGATGAGTATGGAGATCTTGGATTGCTCATACATCAGGATATCCCCTCTTGGTTTCACTGAAGTGGTCCAAAGGATCATCATCATCATCATGTGCCCTGCCGCATGGCGACCATGGCCCTCCACACCAATCTATCCCCTGTCGCTGCAAGTTCATCTCTCACCCTCTCTGTCTTCAGGCACCCTGCAAGTCCGTCCAATATTTCCTCCCTGGGTGTACTCGGTGTTCTCTTTTCCTCCAGTTTTCCTCTTGTGACCAAGTGTTCTATTTCCCCTTTCCTCATAAACTGTCCTATAAAGAGTGCTTGTCTTTTCCTAATCTTTTTCATTAATGATCTTCTTTTGTCTGCCTCCTTCAAGGAATACACAGCAGTACATTTGGCATTTTCCAGTG
>CM060311.1:68709418-68714418 GCA_030674185.1 Monoplex corrugatus | reverse complement strand
CCACCAGTTCTTCTTTGCTATGCCAGCAGTGTCCCGCGAAACGCAGTCTTTGTTGACGTGTTGATTTACTGATTGGTGGGATCTTACCATATAACTCTTTGTTAGTTGGATCTCCAGGATTTGTTCAGGGCTGCACGCAGCATTCGTGTGTATGCTCCATCAATCTTCTTCTCCAAGTCATTGTTAGAGTCCAAGAGATTGAGCCATATGTAAGAACAGACTCTACTGCTGCTCGGAAGAAGTTCCTTTTCAGGTTGTCTGGTAGATTGGATTTCCAGATTTTGTCCAGTTGATTTAGAGTGCCCCAGGCATTTCCGAGTCTGGTATTGACGTTTTGTTCTGTGGAGTCAATGCATCTGCCCAGGTATTTAAAGTCTTGAACTTGTTTGATTGCATCTCCATTGAGACTACTCATACCTTCTGATGCGTCTTGATTCAGACTGATGAACTCTGTTCTGTTCGCATTGAGGTGGAGCCAGATCTCCATTGCTGTTCTTTCGATATTGTGAAGGAGAGATGTTGCATCCTTTAGGAGGTCTGCGAGAACAGCCAGGTCATCAGCGTAATCCGCATCTGTTATCTTTACCGCAGGTTAGCTTCTGCTCTTCTTTTTTGTGAGGGTAAACCCGAGTTTTTTGTTCTTATCCATTGCTTTCCTCAGCACATAGTCGAGACAGATGATGAAAATGTAGGGGGCAAGCCTATCTCTTTGAAGGACTCCAGCAGTGATGTTGAAGACTGTGTCTCCATCGGGGGAAAGAACCATAGAGCAGGTATTCTGATACAGCATCATGATGGCGTCTACTGTTTCCTTGGGTAGTCCATATGCAGTTAGAATCTCCTTCATTTTTCCTTGGTGGATCGAATCAAAAGCCTTGGAAAAGTCGATAAATAGGAGAACAGCTGGGAGGTTTTTGGTTTTTATGCCTTCCAATATGCGTCTGATGGTGAGTATTTGTCCAGATGTCGATCTGTTTTGGCGACAGTTTGCTTGAAATAAAGTCTGTACGTTACCTACGCGATGTCGAAATCTGAAATCCCCACGTAACATGCAGATTCCATCCCTTAACATAAAACATCATTTTCCATCCTTTCCTGTCATCATCAAGCATACGTCCAATCTCGAGATAAGTTTCCATACCAGTCTCCATGGTGTAGTGGTTAGCGCAGCGGACTGCCGCCTGGAAGGTTGTGGGTTCGAATCCCCACCAGTCCCTCCAAAAATCATTGTTGGATTTTTCAGCTCTAACCGACTCCTACCCGGAGTTAGAGGCGTGCTGTGGGCTCATTGGAAAGACTGGGACCATACAGTCGAGTCTCGTCTACTTTGCAGATGCGTCACTGAGGGTGTTGCTTAAATTTTCTGACCAGCACCGCAGATGTCTGTATCTCTCGGGCCTGGTTGACGCCAGGATATATTATGATAGTAAGCGTAAAGTACAGTCATGTCACGCAGTCTCTATCCTAGACAGTACTCCATAGCACCGTGACTATGGAAGATTTGAAATAGGTCTATAATTTTTCAGGGTATTGCGGTTCAGGATTGATTTCTTGAAATCCAAGACAGGTGCAACAGCTGGCGTTCCAGAAAACAGGAACCTAAAAACACGAAAATACATGTAGAATCAGAACGCGTATTTAATACAACCAGACCAGACAGGCGCAAGTTTTCGGTTAATTGGCCTTTGTCAGGTGTAAACGTAAGATCACAAACAAACAAACTCCAAATACAAAAATCAGAAGAAAATGACTAAAACTTTCCTGCTGCTTCGTCCATGCTTCTTCAATGGGAATAGCAGTACTCGAGATGTCAGCCAAACTGGCATTCATGCAAACACCTAGAATCCAGCAACTGTTTTGTTACTAACGATTTTTTTGATGCGGGCATTAATTTTTGTCTTGTGACAAAGTTGTACTGGTCACACAAAAGTTTACATGGCATTACATTCTTTTTTAAAAATAGGACAATCAGATTCTCAGATTAATTCAAGCAATGCTGACAACATCAATTAAGTCGTTTCTATGGTGGAACCGTTGGTAACTGCGTCTTCTTTTACATCACCTTATTGAATGCCACATTCTACATGTGCTCAACATCTCGTGTACAGTTTCACGATACTTGGAACCAAAACAATAATACACCAATACGTTTACTGAGGAATTGATAGTGGCGCAGAGTTCTATAAAAGCAATCATAAAAAAATACAGATTAGCCCAGTCTCCTGATGTATTCAGTTTCGGAAGAAACAAGGTAAGCACTCGCAGTAGAATACTAGGTGTATTGGTAATGATAAACTGTAGAGACAGGTAGATCAACATTCTGGTCACAGAGATTTCACGTGCTGAGAGAGAAAGTTGAGCAGATGTAAACTCTTTCCTGAATGTCATGCTTTTTTGTAATTGGACAGCAGTGACTGACGTTGTGACAATGACAGTGCCAGTCATGCTGACAAGTAAAACCAGACCAAACACCAGACCATCTAAAATATCCACCAAATCTTTGTTGGACTTATAGAATTCACTGTTTATCATCTGCAGAGATGTACTGCCTGTTACCGAGTCCATCATACATATTACATAGTACTTCTCCATCACTACAAAACGTCCCCCTATGAAGAGAAGAATCCCAACAAGCAGAATAATGCCTGTAGTTTTGGTTTTAAACACATTTCTAGACTGCAAAGGCCAGACAACACAGATACACCTCTCCCCTGAAATGATGACGGAGACAAACTGTGAAGCCCAGCCAAAGCCAGCATACCACCCAAGTATGTGATTGTTGACGATGAACTGTTTGAGGCGTCCGGTATGTCTGTAAGGAGAGGCGAAATCATTGACATGGAGTTTCTCAACATTAACAAGGAAGCCAAACAAGAGAATGAACAGATCCATCAGTGACAGACAGAATAGACACAGGTTGATGCGTTGTTTCAGACCCTGTTTGTAGAATACCAGCAGGTTGAGGATGTTGCTGGGGAATCCGATGAAGACAAAAGTAGGCATGATAATGGCGTGGATGACATTGATGATGATGTTAGTGGCTTTTGTGCTTAAAACGTCCTTGTTTCCATCATGAAATTGAAAGGCAGAAAAGTTCACTGCGATACAGTTAGATTGATTCATTGCATTTGTTTCGAAACTGGCCAGCGAATCTGAACCGAGTATAATGATATTGTCTGTAACGTGTGAGAAACTGTTGACAGTAGCGTTGATGGTCGTGGTCATAACGTCTGTATGTGTTTGTGTTTTTGGCTGATACGTCACCCTGGCGGTTAAGGAAGCTTTTCTTGTGACAAACCACAGAATGGTCAAGCACTGCTTCAAGTCTTTTTTTTTCAGAGCAAAAGGATCTTTAACTTGATAGTGACTTTCAAATCAATTCAATTTCATTTATGCTAACAGTTTTAACGCTCGTATTACTTTTTATAGAAATTGTGTTTTAACTATTACTTTGTTTTGGAAAATGTTTTGATCATGAAAAAATAGTACCACCATCCTTCGAAAATGTGCAGTTGCTTTTAAAAAAGAAGTTAACAAACAAAATGAGAATGTCCAGACATCTTACATGGCATTAAATATCATGTAATAACTGATATAAGGCCCACTTGTATAAAGCTGATAACATGTTGTTGCTATGGGCTGTGAATAAGCAGACATACAGACAACAAACAAACAAGTCGACAGACGAGTAGGCCTCGGTGTTCCCTTTGGAAGACATCTATTTCGCCATCATTTAGAAAAAGGAAAACATTGTTTCATACCATTGAAGCAGTGATCCAAAGAAAACAAAGGAGAAAGTCTTGAAGGAGGCAGACACAAGAATATCAATAAAGATTAGAAAGCGACAGGCAACATTTACAGGACATTTCATGAGGAAAGAGAAATTAGAGCACCTGGTCACAAAAGGAAAGCTAGAGGGAAAGAAACGCCAGGTAGACCCAGGGAGAAAATACTGGATAGACTTGCAGGATGGCTGAAGACGGAGAGGGTTGGAGCTGTACTTGCAGCGACAAGGGATAGATTTGCATGGAGGGCCATGATCGCCAAAGCCATGCGGCAGAGCACATGATGATGATGAAGCAGTGAGTCTCCACCTCCCCAACCTCTTTCTTTCTGTGTCTCTCTCTGTCTCTGTCTCTCATTCTCTCTGTTTCTATTTCTCTCTCTCTCTCTTTCTCTTTTCTCTTTCCTCTCTTCCCTCTCTCTCTCTCTCTCTCTCTCTCTCCTCTCTCTCTCTCTCTCTCTTGCCTGCTGGTCTGTCAGACTGTCTGCCTCTCTCTCTCTGTGTATATTATTTGTCTGTCTGTGAACAAAATGTTCAAGCAATGTCTCTGTAGTAGCATGTGGATGTATTTTCACAACATTTAGATCGTTGTTTGATAGCAAATTCAGTAAAATCACCTTAGTTTTTCTGTGTTTGGAGTTGAGGAATTGTGAATTAAAAATAAAAGATTCACCGTCATGTTTGCATCGTTTATGGGCAAGATATCCAGCAAATCTATAACTCCTATTCAAGCCAAAAGGACTCTTCAGAATTTCTTAGAAATACACTTATCCAGTATTATCAGAAAGCTTCTTTCCTTAGCTGTAATTTCCAAAGTTTATGATGTCAAACAATTGCATAACATTGTAAATGCTATACATAGATTCGCAGCAACAAGGTAACGTCTTATAATCAGATTTCTAAAGTTGCATATTGTGACAGAATAAAGTACTACATCATTTATTTTGCAACATGCAAAAGGATATTTTCTTGAGCCCATTCTAAGAGGCTGCCATTTCTTCCAACGCATTTGCAACCGTATTGCTTGCTCTACATCATCACTGGTTATCATATATGATGTCACATTAAGTACCATATTTCCACTATTAAACTGCTTCTGGGTTGGTTGGTTGGTTGGTTGGTTGGTTGGTTGGTTGGTTGGATGGTTGGTTGGTTGGTTTGTTGGTGGGTTGGTGGGTTGGTTGATTGATCGGTCGGTTGGTTGGTCAATTGGTTG
>CM060311.1:68661918-68701918 GCA_030674185.1 Monoplex corrugatus | reverse complement strand
GTGTGTACCTTGCTTTGTGTTTTAGTAAAATGTGTGATGTGCAATCTGTCCAAATGAGTTTGAAGCATAGCGCTACACAAAAATATTTGTTATTGTTTAGATTTCAAATGTATGATGAGGCCTTGCATCCAACGGTAGAGTCAGTCCTTTTTCTGGTACAAACAGAAGCAGGGCTTATGTCCTCAGTCACCTGAGGTAACTATTGCTGAATACGGGAACGACCAATAACGTGTGTCGTTGGAAGACTTGAATGATATTTACTTTTTGAAGTCTTCCAGTCGTCGCCACCGTTATTGTGTATCGTTGAACCGCCCCTTTCAAATGACAGATACAACGGACTAGATGAAAGAAGAGGAAGGTTTCTAAGCATCATGAACTCTTCGGAGACGTAACAGCGGATATTCCGCTGCAGCTGGCCAAACCATTAGAGACGTGACAGCGGACATTCCGCTGCAGCTGGCCAAACCATTAGAGACGTGATAGCGGATATTCCGCTGCGGTTTTTAAAAATAGATGCAAGCCGGTCGCTGGTCTAGGGGAACTAACTACACATATAGGAACACTCTTTGATATCTTCTGAAGTGTTTGTTACTTCCCTTGCATCGATTTTATCCCGATTAGTTACAGTTTTTGCCTTTATCCAAACCAACCGGAGTGACCGTCCTTGCACCAAAATGGCGACATTTAGGCCTTCTTCTTCTTCTTCTTCTCTTCAAAGGATCGTCATAATCACTTTGCTGCTTCACCTGTGTGAAAACAAAGCTGTGTTTGTTCTTTTATATCTTCTGGTCATACCAAGGACTTGTGATTACCTGGATTTCTGGATTACCTGGTCAAGAATGGGTGTTTTACTGACTTTATGTGTTGGCTTACTGTCAATCAAAAACTTCTTTCCCAGAGCCAAAACCCTACCCCATTTCACCTTCTAGGAAGGTAAGTAGAATAGATGTATTGTCCTTGTATGTAGCTTCAGCTCAAAGAGCGTAAATTGAATTTTATTTTGATATAAAATATGTTCTTGTGCTCTAAAATCTGTATTTTTGAGAATTTTTTGAAAAACCCCAAAATCGTGCGTCTCCAAGGGTTGTGGCAGGTCCCGTTGATCGCGTCCACAGTGGTTGTGCAAGGCAACTATATTACTTCTTCAAAGAGTGAAGCTGACTTGTAGTATGAACCCGATCTTCTATAATGATTGCCGAGAACTCATACATACAAAGCAATGTACGTGACATCATGTTCTCACGCCTTAAAAAAAAAAAAACAATACTTCCAGATGCAACAAAAGAGTCTTCATTCTACCTGAAAGCTTTGGGAGCGCCAATCTATTTCGATCTTTAAGATTTTCTTATGTTCAAAAGTATACTTAAACCTGAAAAAGGCATTTCCCTTATTAAAACTTGCATGAGTTCAATCCTGACCTGGAAAAAAAAACGTGCGCTTGGTCTGCTGGTCCACCCAGCTGTGATTGGGTACCTGATCCTGCTCAAAGTCAGAGAAGGGAAAGCGGTGTGGGAGAGGAGATAGACATTTCCCTTATGATGATGACGATCCCGAAGAAAGATGACATCTTTACCGCCTCACGCTGGGAGCTAGTTCAGTTGGAATTGGAATGAAAGCTGCCAGGTTACAGCGGGAAGGTTAGGAGCTTAACTAGTAAGTATTTTAGGATTCGTTTGTTTGTTTCAATTGTCACAACGAATAGCCATGTGAAATGCGGGCTGCCCTCCCTGGTGTAGCCTAATGCCATAGTTCACCACCCTTTATTTCTGTTTGCGTGTATTTTTGTTTACCTACGTATGTTGCCAAGGATTTTTTTTACCTGTGGTACGTATACCCTTGATGTGGCTCTACGCAGTTGGCTGGGCTTTAAACAACAATAACAGTAGCATTAACCTGTGATAGTGCAAGCTGCAGGTGGTCTGTTTATCATTTCATCTTAAAGGTTAGCAAGCACTCAGATCACCGTTCGAAGTCTAGTATAGACATCTTGTGCCCTGCCGCATGGCATTGGCGATTATGGCCCTCTATATGAATCTATCGCTTGTTGCCGCAAACACATCTTCCACCCTCTCTGTCCTCAGCCACACTGCAAGTCCGTCCAATATTTTCTCCCTGAGTCTACCCGGTGTTCTCTTTTCCTCCAGCTTTCCTATTGTGACCAGGTGCTCTAATTCCCCTTTCCTCATAAAATGTCCTATAAATGTTGATTGTCTTTTCCTAATCTTTATCAATGATCGACTTGTGTCTGCCTCCATCAAGACTGTCTCGTTTGTTTTCTTTGCTGTCCATGGAACTTTCAACATTGATGTGGGGGTGGGGAGTAAAAAAAATTCTAATCGATCCGTGATTGGCTTTCAAGACTTTCTGCATCTTAGGCAAGTGGTTTAATCATAATGTCATCTGAACTACACTGTTGTTTCCGATGATGGCCCTTCCAGTAGTCGTGACGTTCATACCAATACTACTGCGCTATATTAGCGCCCAAACTACTGTCAAGATCAAGGTGAGGTACAGATGGTTCAGGAGGTAAAATACCTACATGTATCTCAAGCGGGCTGGAGGGGGGTCGAACCTGGGACTGTTAGCCTCTTCAGAGACACTTCTCGAACCATTGATGGTTGATTACAATGATGATGACGATGATGATGATGATGACGAAGACGATGACGACGATGACGGCGACGACGGCGACGATGATGATGATGATGATGATGATGATCATCATCATCATCATCATCATCATCATCATATTGTGGTGGTGGTGGTGGTGGTGGTGGTGGTAATGATGATGATGACGACGACGGCGACGATGATGACGATGGGCTCTCCCGTCGATCTGACAGGCATTCTGGTCTTCAGTGCCTTGCAGGGAACTTCATGCATGATGGAAGACAGTCCTGAAGGCACATGTTGTTCTGCAGGTGGTACTGCCTGGGAAAGAAGTCTTGCTTTCCCGCCCATCTCTCGTCTATTGAATAACCACTATGCTGTGCAACGCAAACGTAAACCCCAAAGTGCTGAGTATGCACACACGCACGTATATATTTACATACACATAAACGCGCCTGCACAAACATGCACACACACACACACACACACACTACACACACACACACACACACACACACACACACACACACACACACACACACACACACGAACACACTACACACACACACACACACACATACACACACACACACACACACACAAACAAACAACCATACAACAAGCACACACACACACACACACACACACACACACACACACGCACACACACGCACTCACACACACACACACACACACACACACACCATGAAATGTCAGACCCGTTCAGTCCAAAGATATAACAGTTGTTGGTCCATGATGTAGATGTCGCGCCAGCAGGCAGCAAAAGTGTGTGTGGTATTTTACAGTGATTTTATCGTGGTTCTATTTGTTTTTGTACATTGAATTTATAATTCAGTTTATTCCTCTTGGGTCCCGACAAATGGTGATGTAAATATTTTTTTTTAATTTTGAATATTTTACCGGATAATCTGATTTTAGAGTTTCGTATGCCTACTTTTCGTCATTTTAATTCTGCCGTTCAGGTCGGACATTTAACCTGTGAACTGTGTTAACATTTTAGCCAACTGTGTTCGCCCAACGCTACAGCTCCCAAACCTTCGTTGTTCTCTGCAAACATCATCCTCTCCTGACTGGCTCTCAATTATGGATCCGTCCGTCCTTAAACAAATTGGACTGACATTTTTAAACACAGCAAATGCTACCTCGGTGGAGGCGTCTACCAGCGCATACGTACATTGGGGCTGTGTAGCAAGCCCCGCACTGCGCGATCCTGTCGTGGTGGACGTCTCCACCGACTTTGGCACAACTTGCCTCCTGCTGTGCCAGCCCGACGCCACTTTTCTTTTTCTGCTTCTTCGTCTCCTCCGCTGCCCCTGCCTTCGACCTCGCTGCTGCGGGCTTCGTCTCCTCCTCTGCCATCTTCGCCTTCGCCTTCTGTCCTGGTGGTGCCGCCTTCGCCTTCTGTCCCGCCGGTGCTGCCTTCGTCTTCTGTCCCTCCGGCGCTGCCCTCGTCTTCTGTCCCGCCGGTGCTACCTTTGTCTTCTTCTTCTGTTCCATCGTTGCTGCCTTCGTCTTCTGCCCCGCTGGTGTCGCCTTCGTCTTTTGTCCCGTCGGTGCCGCCTTCTTCGCCACCTCGGCCGCCGCCATATGACTGTGATAAACTTAAACTATGCCTTTTTAACGCTCAATCAATATGCAAAGATGGCAAAGCCGAAGTCATTGCCGATTTTATCGCTGATGAGCACGTTGACATTGCTTTTATCACAGAAACATGGCTTAACCCCCTTGGTCATGAACCTATGCATGCTAGCCTCACTCCGAGTGGTTACAGGCTTGCTTCTTTCCATCGCTCATCTCGAGGTGGCGGTATCGCCATCCTCTACAACGACTCACTCCATTCCCGCCTATCTTTCTCGCAGTCTCTGCCTTTCTCCCATCCTTCTTTCGAGCACGTTGAAGTATCCTTCCAATCCACCCCTCACCCCATCACCTTCTCCTGTGTCTATCGACCTCCACCTAGCTCTGCCAACAAACTCACCACATCCACGTTTCTCTCTGACTTTGACCAACTGCTTGACCACTACTGCCTCTTACCTGGAAATCTCATCATTCTAGGTGACATCAATGTCCACTATGACAACACTCACCGTTATGACACAAGACATATCATCAACTCTCTGTCCAATCACAATATGACTCAACACATTTCTGAACCAACCCATCAAAAAGGTCACATTCTTGACTGGATCATTTCTCGTGATCACCACAATTCAGCTACTAACAACTGCTTAGTTCTTTCTACCCGTCTAACTTCAGCCCTTCCATCTGACCACTCTGCAATTCTCTGTTCTCTTGACATTTCTCCTCCTTCCCGTACCACGCGCACAGTGACTCGACGCATTCTCAAATCTATCGACCTCTCCACATTTTCATCTGATGCCTCCCGTCTCCTTTCTGAAAAGTCACATAACCTTGCCGATGAATTCTATACTACTCTCCACCATCTTCTGGACACTCATGCTCCAGCCACAACCCGTCTTTTACCTGACCGCCCCCCTACCCCCTGGCTCACTCATGAGATTACCTGTGCAAAACGTGCCCGCCGCAGAGCAGAGCGCCGCTGGCGCAAATCCAAACTCACTGTACACAGGCAACTTTTCCAAGCCTCTAAAACAAAAGTATCCACCCTCATTGCATCTGCAAAAACAAGCTATTTCCAAACCAAAATCCTGAATGCCTCTTCTTCAAAAGAACTCTTTACAACCATGAATCATCTCCTTGGCACACGAAAAGACTTACCTCTCCCAACAAAACATACAAATGAAGAACTCCCATCTGTATTCTCTAAGTATTTCACCACCAAAATACAAACTCTTCGTGACAGGCTTGACAGGACACCCTGTCAACCATGCCCACCTGACCCTTCCTTCTCTGGCACACCTCTCACTACTTTTACCCCAGTCTCACAAGAAGAAATTTTCAACACAATCAGATCCATGTCGTTCAAAACCTGCGAACTGGATCCTCTTCCAGGTTCTCTCTACTCCGATTGTCTCCCTACTCTCCTCCCATTCATCACTGACATCATCAACACTTCTCTCCAAACTGGAACTGTCCCAGATTCTTTCAAGTCTGCTATTGTTCACCCTCTCCTCAAGAAACACAATTTAGACCCAAATGAACTGAAAAATTACAGGCCTATCTCTAATCTCTCTTTCTTGTCAAAACTCCTTGAAAAGGTCGTCCTCAACCAGCTGAACTCTCACCTGTCTGCCAACAATCTCCTCAATCCTTTCCAGTCAGCCTACCGCCAGTGCCATAGCACTGAAACTGCCCTACTACACATTCTCAACAATCTCCTCCTTGCAACTGATACTGGCAAAGTCTCTCTCCTCACACTCCTTGATCTGTCTGCAGCCTTCGATACCATTGACCATGGTATTCTCCTTTCTAGACTTCATCATACTTTTGGCATCTCTGACATTGCTCTCTCCTTTTTCACTTCGTATTTATCAAACAGAAAACAAACTGTTCTCATCAATGGCACTTACTCTCAACCTGCATACCTGACCTGTGGTGTTCCACAAGGATCTGTCCTTGGCCCTGTTCTTTTCACTCTTTATACCTCCCCCCTGTCCACCATCATCAACTCCCACTCTATACAACACCACTTCTATGCTGATGACACCCAACTTCAAGATAGTGACTCACCTGATAATATACAGCGCCTGTTGACTCGCACCACTGAGTGTTACTCGGACATTAAGAACTGGATGACACACAATAGACTTCAGCTTAATGACGACAAGACAGAAGCTATCCTCATTGGCACCCGTCAGAAACTTTCCCAGCTGCCTCCTCTTTCTCTCCCATTATGTAACACATCAGTCCCAATTTCTGATTCAGCTAAAAACCTTGGTGTCTGCATTGACTCTACCCTGTCCATGAACAACTTTGTTTCTCAAACTGCCAGATCTTGCTACTATCATCTCCATCGTATAAGCCTGATCAGGAAGTATCTCTCTGTCGAAACAACTGCAAAACTCGTTCTCTCCTTCATAATGTCTCGCATTGACTATTGCAATTCACTCCTGTCTGGTCTTCCTGCCTCCACCATTCACATCCTACAGCGCATTCAAAACAATGCTGTACGCCTTGTACTCAAAAAGAAAAAAGCTGACCACATATCTCCTCTCCTGGCACAACTTCACTGGCTCCCTGTATCAAAGCGCATACAGTACAAACTAGACACCATGTGCTACAAAAGCCTCAATAACGCAGCCCCCGATTACCTGTCAAGCCTACTTGAGATCTATGTTCCCTCACGTACCCTCCGCTCTGCCTCCGATCCTCTGACTTTTCGCTTTCCACGCACTAAGCTCAATACCTATGGTCCACGAGCCTTCTCTGTTTCTGGTCCACTCTTCTGGAACAAACTTCCTCTCTCAGTCCGTCAGCAACCTACTTTTGCCTCCTTCAAGTCCGCTCTCAAAACTCACCTTTTCTCCTCTGCATAAAATCCTAACCTCACTCAACCCCCCTCTGCAGCCTGTCTCCGCTCGGAGGGGAATCACTTTGTTTTAATATATAATTGTATATGATGTGCTCTCTGTGGTTTTCCATTGGTTTTATTCTTGCTTTTATTCCTTTTATTCTTTTCTCCCCATTTGTGGCCATGCATGTGTGTGTGTGTGTGTGTGTGTGTGTGTGTGTGTGTGTGTGTGTGTGTGTGTGTGTGTGTGTGTGTGTGTGCGTGTGCGTGCGTGCGTGCGTGTGTGCGTGTGTGTCTTTTCGGCGCTTGGATTTGATTTTGTCGAGATTTGCGCTATATAAATATTGTAATTATTATGTATGCATGTGCGTACGTATGTATGTATGTATGTATGTATGTATACGCTTAGATTTATGTATGTATGTATGTATGCATGTATACGCTCAGCTTAGATTTTTGTATGTAAGTATGTAAGCATGTAGGTATGCATGTATACGCTCATATGTATGTAGGTATGTATGCATGTATACGCTCAGCGCTTAGATTTGATTTTATCAAGATTTTGCGCTATATAAATAAAATATATTATTGTTGTTATTATGACACTTTTCAATCGTTTCGCCACAAGACCTCACTCTTTCCTACAGGAGGAAGACTCGTGGTGAAACACTTGTTTCGTGGTGGCGCGTTGTTTGTGTCAAGGGCTTTCAATCTTCGTGGGCTGGTTGGTAGAGCCCTGAATCAAGATCTGATATCTCGAGTTCAATCTTAGCCCGCAACATTAAAACCTGGTCTGTTTGCTGCCCATCTTAATGTTTATATACAATACAAAAAAATGACGTGGAACCTGCATATCTTTAAAAGAAATGGATGCCTTAATTACCATAAAGAGCAACCGAAACTTGACACTGTTCACTCAATATACAACACACATAATTAGTCTCAATGCACGTTATGAAATACGATAGCGAGTCTGATTTTTTAATGATATACCTGAGTATTCTGGCACTTTTTTGTGTGTGTAAATTTGTGTGTAGTTTTTATTTCTTCATGTTATGTATTTTTCTATTGTCAGTTATGGTTTACATAGATGTGTACATACCTGTATTTTAAACATATGGATATTTTCCATGAACTGGATTTTCTACGATGTGACTGCAATTACGCATTGCTTTTGTATTTTCAAAGGCTCTTTTCCAACGTCGTTGCATCACCGGTTGAAATGTAGAAGTGAACATTTTTTCACATTTCATTTGTATTGTTTCGTTAACGTTGTTTTTCTTACAGTTTTGTCTGTATTCGTCAGAGGTTAGAGCTGATATGCATTTGCTTTGCATTTGTCTATGTTATTCATGCTTTTGTGAAACGCTTAGGGCTTTTGTGAGATGACATGCTGTGCAAATAGTCATTATTATTATCATTATTACATCAGCACTCGATAATCAAAGAGAAAGACAGACAGTCAGACAGAAAGAAAGAAAGAAGAGGAAGGGACCAAAGAAAACCGGCAAGAAAATAGGGAGAAAAAGTCTTGATATTTCTTGCAAAGCCTTTTCTTGTGTGAAAATGTTCATTGATAGAATCATTTTCATAGAAGAGGACTATGCCCATCTGTATCAATTTCTCCAAGTCCTTCTGAAATCAGAGATCAGATGAGACATGGTCATCCACCCTTGAAAACACAGGTCTCTGCAAATGACCAGAAGCAAATAATTGACCCGATGTTCGTGCAGGCAGCATGGCTATAGACATTCAGGTTCTTGTGTATCAACCTATAGAAAGTTGGTTAGATTTCAGCCCTGTTCAAGGTTAGATAGGGTGTTGGTTAAATTTCAGCCCTGTCAAGGTTAGATAGGATGTTGGTTAAATTTCAGCCCTGTTTAAGGTTAGAAAGGATGTTGGTTAAATTTCAGCCCTGTTCAAGGTTGGATAGGAAGTTGGTTAAATTATGGGTGTTGGTTAAAATTCAGCCCTGTTCAAGGTTGGATAGGAAGTTGGTTAAAGTTCAGCCCTCTTCAAAGGTAGATAAGGAACTGGTTAGATTTCAGCCCTGTTCAAGGTTAGATATGAAATTGATTAAGTTTCAGTCCTGTTCAAGGTTACATAGAGTGTTGGTTAAATTTCAGTCCTGTTCAAGGTTACATAGAGTGTTGGTTAAATTTCAGCCCTGTTCAAGGTTCGAAAGGTGATTGGTTAAATTTCAGCTATGTTTAAAGTTAGATAGGTAGTTGGTAAATGTTAGCTTTGTTTAAGATTAGATAAGGAGTTGGTCACATTTTAGCAATGTCCAAGGTTAGATGGGAAGTTGGTTAAATTTCAGCCCTGTTCAAGGTTAGATGGGGAGTTGGTTAAATTTCAGTCCTGTTCAAGGTTAGATGGGAAGTTGGTTAAATTTCAGCCCTGTTCAAGGTTAGATAGAAAGTCGGTTAAATTTCAGCCCTATTCAAGGTTAGATAGGGTGTTAGTTAAATTCCAGCCCTATTCAAGGTTAGATAGGAAGTTGGTTATGTTTCAGATTTGTTCAAGGTTAGATAGGAAGTTGGTTAAATTTCAGCCCTGTTCGAGGTTAACAAAGCAATTGGCTTCACAATGAGGAGCGTCGAGGCAAATCCAAACACATTTTTAATCAAGGTTAATAAAGCTTGGTTTTTATCTGTTGTCTTTTTAACTAAATTTGGAACTGATTACAAGGAGGTGTTAACCCTAATCCTTTGACCTGAAATACCTACGCAAGATCGTTGTCATCAAATGGACAGACTTTGTGACAAACGATGAAGTAACTTCAAGAAGCAAACAGATCCAAGTTGCCAGCACCATCTGCAAATGTTGATCGAGTTGGCTGGGTATTAGACCTGCTGACTACGTCCTGAACTGGAACCAAGGAGGACGGGGAAGGAGAGGAGGACAAAACAAATGAACTGGCGCCAGGTGGTTGACAGGAACCTTCAAGGGTGGATAGACGCTGGAGCGAAGCCCTAAGACTGCCGACCGACCTCTTTGGAGCGCTCTTGCTGTCTCATGCATCGCGCTATGCAGGAGCGTCTACGTAAACCCTTACATAGGTTCAGTGATCCGCTGGGCTATAAGCAATAGGAATTGAACTGTACTGAATCCTAATGCTGTTTCAACAGGAATGATTTTGAAGTCGTGCATGCTTAAACGTGATCAAAAGGCTGACATTTAAAACAGTTGTGAGCTAAAAAAAAAAAAATAGAAAGGTGAAATGAAGGGCCAGACCATAATCAGGCGATCTGTCTAGATAGTGAAATGAAGGGCCAGATCATATATCAGGCGATCTGTCAGACAGTGAAAGGAAGGGCCAGACCATATATCAGGGATCTGTCTTAGTAGTGAAATGAAGGCCAGACCATATATCAGGAGATCTGTCTTAGTAGTGAAATGAAGGGCCAGACCATATATCAGGCGATCTGTCTTAGTAGTGAAATGAAGGGCCAGACCATATATCAGGCGATCTGTCAGAACAGTGAAAGAAGGGCCAGACCATATATCAGGCGATCTGTCTTACTAGTGAAATGAAGGGCCAGACCATATATCAGGTGATCTGTCAGAATAGTGAAATGAAGGGCCAGACCATATATCAGGCGATCTGTCTTAGTAGTCAAAAAAGGGCCAGACCATATATCAGGCGATCTGTCTTAGTAGTGAAAGGAAGGGCCAGACCATATATCAGGATTGTCAGATTAGTTAAAGGAAGGGCCAGACCATATATCAGGCGATCTCTCAGAATAGTGAAAGGACGGCCAGACCATATATCAGGCGATCTCTCATTAGTGAAAGGAAGGGCCAGACCATATATCAGGCGATCTGTCTAGTAGTGAAAGGAAGGGCCAACCATATATCAGGCGATCTGTCTTAGTAGTGAAAGGAAGGCCAGACCATATATCAGGCGATCTGTCAGAATAGTGAAAGGAAGGGCCAGACCATATATTAGGCGATCTGTGGGAATAATGAAAGGAGGGCCAGACCATATATCAGGCGATCTGTCAGAATAGTGAAAAGAAGGGCCAGACCATATATCAGGCGATCGTCAGAATATGAAAGGAAGACCAGACCATATATCAGACGATTTATCAGAATAGTGAAAGGAAGGGCCGACCATATATCAGGCGATCTGTCTTAATAGTGAGAGGAAGGGCCAGACCAATATCAGGCGATCTGTCAGAACAGTGAAAGGAAGGGCCAGACCATATATCAGGCGATCTGTCAGATAGTGAAAGGAAGGGCCAGACCATATATCAGCCATCTGTCTTAGTAGTGAAAGGAAGGGCCAGACCATACATCAGGCGATCTATCTTAGTAGTGAAATGAAGGGCCAGACCATATATCAGGCGATCTGTCAGAATAGTGAGAGCAGGGATCAGACCATATATCAGACGATTGTCAGAATTGTGAAATAAAGAGCCAGACAATATATCAGGGGATCTGTTAGTAGTGAAAGAAGGGCCAGACCATATATCAGGCGATCTGTCTTAGTAGTGAAAGGAAGGGCCAGACAATACATCAGGCGATCTGTCAAAGTAGTGAAGGAAGGGCCAGACCATATATCAGAAGATCTGTCTTAGTAGTGAAAGGAAGGGCCAGAACATATATCAGGCGATCTGTCTTAGTAGTGAAAGGAAGGGCCAGACCATATATCAGGCGATCTGTCAGAATATGAAAGGAAGGCCAGACATAATATGGCGATCTGTCAAATAGTGAAAGAAGGGCCAGACCATATATCAGACATTTGTCAGAATAGTGAAACGAAGGGCCAGACCATATATCAGGCGATCGGTCAAAAGAGTGAAAGGAAGAGCCAGACCATATATCAGGGATCTGTCTAGTATATGAAAGAAGGGCCAGACCATATATTAGGCATTCTGTCTTAGTAGTGAAAGGAAGGGCCAGACCATATATCAGGTGATCTGTCTAGTAGTGAAAGGAAGTGCCAGACCATATATCAGGCGATCTGTTTAGTAGTGAAAGAAGGGCCAGACCATATATCAGGTGATCTGTCTTAGTAGTGAAATGAAGGGCCAGACCATATATCAGGCGATCTGTTTTAGTAGTCAAAGTTAGGGCCAGACCATATATCAGGCGATCTGTCAGAATAGTGAAAGTGGGCAAGCCATATATCAGGCGATCTGTCTTAGTAGTGAAAGGAGGGTCAGACCATATATCAGTGATCGTCTAGTAGTGAAAGGAAGGGTCAACCATAATCAGGCGATCTGTCTTAGTAGTGAAAGGAAGGTCAGACAATATATCAGGCGATCTGTCAGAAAGTAAAGAGGCCAGACCATATATCAGGCGATCTTCAGAATAGTGAAAGGAAGGCAAGACCATATATCAGGCGATCTGTCTAGTAGTGAAAGGAAGGCAGACCATATATCAGGCGATCTCTTATAGTGAAATGAAGGACCAACCATAATCAGGCGATCTGTCTTATAGTGAAAGGAAGCCCAGACCATATATCAGGCGATCTCAGGAATAATGAAAGGAAGGGCCAGACCATATATCGGCGATCTGTCAGAATAGTGAAAAGAAGGCAGACCATATATCAGGCGATCTGTCAGAATAGGAAGGGAAGGACCAGACCTTATATCAGACGATTACAGAATAGTGAAAGGAAGGGCCGACCATATATCAGGCGATCTGTCTAGTATGAAAGGAAGGGCCAGACCATATATCAGGCGATCTGTCAGACAGTGAAAGGAGGGCCAGACATATATCAGCGATCTGTCAGAAAGTGAAAGGAAGGGCCAACCATATATCAGGCGATCTGTCAGAATAGTGAAAGGAAGGGCAGACCATATATCAGCGATCTGCAAATAGTGAAAGGAAGGACCAGACCTTATATCAGCGATTTCAGAATAGTGAAAGGAAGGCCGACCATATACAGCGACTGTCTATAGTGAAAGGAAGGGCCAGACCATATATCAGGCGATCGTCAGAACAGTGAAAGGAAGGCCAGACCATAACAGCGATTTCAGATAGTGAAAGAGGGCCACCATATATCAGCGATCTGTCTAGTAGTGAAAGAAGGCCAGACCAATATCAGGCGACTGTCTAGTAGTGAAAGGAAGGCCAATCATATATCAGGCAATCTGTCTAGTATGAAAGAAAGGCCAGACCATAATCAGGAATCTGTCTTATTAGTGAAAGGAAAGGCCAACCATATACAGGCGATCTGTCTTAGTAATGAAAGGAAGGCCAGACCATATACAGGCGATCTGTCTAGTAGTGAAAGAAGGGCCAGACAAATCAGCGATCTGTCAGACAGTGAGAGGAAGGCAGACATATATCAGGCGATCTGTCTTAGTAGTGAAATGAAGGCCAACCATATATCAGCGATCGTCTCAGTAGTGAAAGGAAGGATCAGACCATATATCAGGCGATCTGTCAGAATAGTGAAATGAAGGCAGACAATATATCAGGCGATCTGTATTAGTAATGAAAGGAAGGACCAGACCATATATCAGCGATCTTCTTAGTAGTGAAAGGAAGGCCAGACCAATAATCAGCGATTTCTCGATGAAAGGAGGGCCAGACATATATCAGGGTCGTCTTAGTAGTGAAAGGAAGGGCCAGACCATATATCAGGCGATCTGTCAGTAGTTTAAAGGAAGGGCCAGACCATATCAGGCGATCTGTCAGAATAGTGAAGGAAGGGCCAGACCATATATAGGCGATTGTCAGAATAGTGAAAGGAAGGCCAGACCTATATCAGACATTTTGTCAGAATAGTGAAAGGAAGGGCCAGACCATATATCAGGCGATCGTCAAAATAGTGAAAGGAAGGGCCAGACCATATATCAGGGATCTGTCAATAGTGAAAGAAGGCCAGACCATATATCAGGCGATCTGTCTTAGTAGTGAAAGAAGGGCCAGACCATATATATCAGGCGATCTGTCAGTAGTGAAATGAAGGCCAGACCATATATCAGGCGATCTGTCAATAGTGAAATGAAGGCCAGACCATATATCAGGCGATCTGTCTAGTAGTGAAAGAAGGCCAGACCAAAAAAAAAAAAAAAAAAAAAAAAAAAAAAAAAAAAAAAAAAAAAAAAAAACAAATCAGGCGATCTGTCAGATAGTGAAAGGAAGGGCCAGACCAATATATCAGGCGATCTGTCTTAGTAGTGAAAGGAAGGGCCAGACATATATCAGGCGATCTGTCAATATAGTGAAAGGAAGGGCCAGACCATATATCAGGCGATCTGTCTTAGTAGTGAAAGGAAGGGCCAGACCATATATCAGGCGATCTGTCTTAGTAGTGAAAGGAAGGGACCAGACCATATATCAGGCGATCTGTCGAATAGTGAAAGGAAGGGCCAGACAATATATCAGGCGATCTGTCAGAATAGTGAAAGGAAGGGCCAGACCATATATCAGGCATTTGTCAGAATAGTGAAAGGAAGGGCCAGACCATATATCAGAATCGTCAATAGTGAAAGGAAGGGCCAGACCAATATATCAGGCGATCTGTCTTAGTATGAAAGGAAGGGCCAGACCATATATCAGGCGATCTGTCTTAGATATGAAAGGAAGGGCAGACCATATATCAGGCGATCTGTCTTATAGTGAAATGAAGGCCAGACCAATATATCAGGCGATCTGTCTTAGTAGTGAAAGGAAGGGCCAGACCATATATCAGGCGATCTGTCTTAGTAGTGAAAGATAGGACCAGACAATATATCCGGCGATCTGTCTTAGTAGTGAAAGGAAGGGCCAGACCATATATCAGGCGATCTCTCTTAGTAGTGAAATGAAGGGCCAGACCATATATCAGGCGATCTGTCTTAGTAGTGAAAGAAAGGACCAGACAATATATCCGGCGATCTGTCTTAGTAGTGAAAGGAAGGGCCAGACCATATATCAGGCGATCTGTCTTAGTAGTGAAAGGAAGGGTCAGACAATATATCAGGCGATCTGTCTTAGTAGTGAAAGGAAGGGCCAGACCATATATCAATCGATCTGTCAGAATAGTGGAATGAAGGCCAGACAATATATCAGACGTTCTGTCAGAATATTTAAAGGAAGGAGCCAGACCATATATCAGGCGATCTGTCAGAATAGAGAGAGGAAGGGTCAGACCATATATCAGGCGATCTGTCAGTATAGTGAGAGGAAGGGTCAGACCATATATCAGGCGATTTGTCTTAGTAGAGAAAGGAAAGGCCAGACAATAATATCAGGCGATATGTCAGAATAGTGACAGGAAGGATCAGACCATATATCAGGCGATCTGTCTAAGTAGTGAAAGGAAGGGCCAGACCATATATCAGGCGATCTCTCTTAGTAGTGGAAGGAAGGGCCAGACAATATATCACGCGATCTGTCTTAGTAGTGAAAGGAAGGGCAAGACCATATATCAGGCGATCTGTCAGAATAGTGAAATGAAGGGCCCGACCATATATATCAGCGATCTGTCAGAATAGTGAAATGAAGTGCCAGACAATATATCAGGCGATCTGTCAGAATAGTGAAAGGAAGGGCCAGACAATATATCAGGCGATCTGTCAGAAAAGTGAAAGGAAGGGCCAGACAATATATCAGGCAATCTGTCAGAATAGTGAAAGGAAGAGCCAGACATATATCAGGCGATCTGTCTTAGTAGTTAAAGGAAGGGCCAGACCATGTATCAAGCAATCTGTCAGAATAGTGAGAGGAAGGGTCAGAAAATATATCAGACGATCTGTCAGAATAGTGAAAGGAAGGGCAATACAATGTATCAGGCGATCTGTCAGAAGAGTGAAAGGAAGTGCCATACAATATATCAGGCGATCTGCCAGAATAGTGAAATGAAGGGCCAGACCATATATCAGGCGATCTCTCTTAGTAGTGAAAGGAAGGGCCAGACCATATATCAGGAGATCTGTCTCAGTATTATTATTATTATTATTATTATGAACATTTAGTACGCCTAATCAAATTAATGCCCTAGGCGTTTACAATGGCAAAACATATAACCAGAATCACAAGCACACACACACACGCCCACAGAAGCACCCACGCACACACAAACACACACACACACACACAAACACACACACAGCATGACATGCAAATACAATGACACATTGACACTAAGACACTATAATGTCACCATTACATTACATGGGGGGAAGGGGGCAGAGATTACCAGTTTTGGGAAACAGGTGAGTTTTGAGGGAGCGTTTGAATGTGGACAGAGAGGGTGAGTATCTAAGAGAGCGAGGTAACTGATTCCAGATGGTTGGAGCTTGATAGGAAAAAGAACGCTGCCCAAACCTTTTAGTGCGGACTATGGGGATACTATAGAGACGGGTATCAGATGAGGACCGCAAAGCTCGAGATGGCGTGTAGAGATGTAACAGATGGGTGAGATACTCAGGACAGGAAGACTCAATAGATTTGAAGCAGAGGCAGGCAATCTTGTAGGATATTCTTTGCTGAACAGGGAGCCAGTGGAGAGAACAGAGCAATGGCGTAACATGGTTAAATTTTGAAGAGCGGAAGATGAGACGGGCAGCATGATTTTGAACTTTCTGAAGTTTGTTAATGAGATGAGAGGGGGAACCAGAAAAAAGAGCATTACAGTAATCGAGACGGGATAGAACAAATGCACAGACAAGAGCCTTTGTCGTGTCTTCTGAGAGGAGGTGGCGGATAGAAGCAATTCGGCGGAGTTCAAGAAACAAGTCCGACAGACGTTGCTCACATGCTGGTGGAAGGACAGGGTTTGATCAAGAGTTACACCAAGGTTACGGGCAAAATGGGCGAGAGGGATAGATGAGTCAACAAGTGTGACAGAGGTTGGAAGAGAGGGGTGATTTTGGAGTTTGGGTGGGGTGATCAAGATCAATTCGGATTTCTCTTCATTTAATTTCAGTTTGTTATCAGTCATCCAATCCTTCAGGTCAGCTACACAAGATTGGGTTTTCTGGATCATGATGGGAAGGTCAGGGAGAGGCCCAGAGACATACAGCTGATTGTCATCCGAGAAAGAATGATGCTGAAGCAGGTGTTCTTGGACAATAGAGGAGACAGGGTAGGTGTAGAGAATGAAAAGTAGGGGGCCCAGAACAGATCCTTGTGGCACTCCGTAAGTCAGACAGGAAGGATTAGAAGAAAGACCATTGACAGAAACTACTTGCAGACGATTGGTGATGTAAGAATGAAACCAGTTCAAGACAGTATCATGGAGCCCAAAAGAGTGATGTAGACGGGAGAGAAGGATAGAGTGGTCAATAGTGTCAAAGGCAGCAGATAGGTCCAAGAGAGTCAAAAGTGATACGTTGTTAGAGTCGAGAGTAGTCAGTAAGTCGTTGCAGATTTTGAGAAGAGCGGTTTCGGTACTATGTCCAGAACGGTAAGCAGACTGAAGGGAATAGACAAGGTTATTGGAATGAAGGTGGTTTAACAGCTGGTCAAGAACAACTTTCTCTAAGACCTTGGAGAGAAAAGGAAGATTTGACACAGGTCTATAGTTTTTCAAATTCTCAGGGTCAAGAGTCGTCTTTTTTAGAAGAGGTCTTACAATTGCTGACTTGAAAGAAGAAGGAAAGGAGCCAGTTGAGAGGGAATGGTTAATGATATTGGTGATGTGAGGGAGAAGAGTATCGAGACAATGGGTGAGAAAAGAAGCTGGCAATGGGTCGAGTTCACAGGTTTTAATGCCAGATTTCATGATGATTTTCTTAACAAAGTCCTCAGAAACGGGTTGGAAGAAAGTAAGGGGGATTCCAGAGAAAGGGGGTTCAGGAAATGTAGCATGAGTGTTCGTCGTGGAATCGAGAGAAAGCCTGAGGTTAGCAATCTTGTTGAAAAAATAGTCAGAGAAAGCCTGTGGAAGATCAGAAGGTGGCAGGTGAGATGGAAGAGGAGAAGAGCCAGTTTTGCCAAGAAGAGTATTAGTTATATTATGCAGTTGTTTGGAAGTGGAACAGGCAAGAATTTTAGCATTGTAATAGGCTGATTTAGAGGCATCTACGAGGCTATTGACAATTTTGTTGGCAGTTTGAAAAATTTGCTTATGAACAGTCAGACTAGACTTGAGCCACTGTCTCTCGGCTCTGCGCCTTTCACACTTGGCCGCTTGCAGCTGAGGCCCAATGGAGGAGAACCAAGGTGATGGTGGCCTCTTGGAAACAAGGCGGCCACAGGCAGGAGCGAACCGATCCAGGAGCCCAAGGAGAAGGGAGTTGAGGTCATCAGGTGTGGTTGGCGGGGAAGCAGATAAGAGAGACTGAAGGTCAGCCTCAAAGACAGTCATGTCCACTGCAGAAAGGTGTCTGGCTTGAATGTACGTTTTGCGGGGTGGAGGGCGGGAAAAATGAAGATCAGCAACAAGGCAGACATGGTCAGATGGGAGGGTGTGGTTGATGATGATGGAACTCACCATGGTCTGGTCAGTCCTGTGGATTATATTATCCAATGTGTGCCCACGAATGTGAGTGGGAGCGTGGACGCACTGAACCAGGCCGTAGCAGTCCAGGAAATCGATGACTTTGGAGGTGGTGGGTTCGGAGGGGCGATCAAAATGAATGTTAAAGTCACCAGCGATGATGTAGGAACCATGGAGGGAGTTACAGTAGGACAGCAGATCCGGGAATTCGTCAATGAAGTTGGAGTCAGTGAGACGGTTCTTAGAGTTTGGAGGAGGACGATACAAACACAGAAGGTGGAAAGTGTGGTGGGGGAAGGTGAGGGTAAGTTGTGCCAGTTCGAAAGAAGTGTGGGTGAAAGGGAAGGAGGATTTGGTGGAGAGGAAAGGGGAGAGTGGATCAGCAACAACAAAGGCAATGCCACCACCACGGGACTGGCGGGGGAAGGAGAGGGTGTGGTGGCCAGGGGGAGCGATGTCACGGCACTTAGCCTCGTCACCTTCAGCACGAAACCAAGTTTCCACCACAGCAAAGACATCGACGTTGTTGTCGTGGATGAAGTAGGACAGAGCAGAGCGTTTTTCTGTGCCAGTCCCAAGCGCTTGGGCGTTGAAGACAGACAGACGAAATGAAGCAGATCGGCGGGAGAAGCAATTTACAGGAGAGCCAGTGTTGATGCGAGTGAGGTTGGCAGTGTTATGGTAGACGGTAGAACTTCGTTGTTTTTGATCATTTCTTCTGTTAGATACGATCACGGTAATGTTGTGTTGTTTACGTCTGCCGCCACGACGTGAGCGCCTGCGTGGTAACGAGTAACCAATGCCAAGTTGGCGAAGTCGAGAGGTCAGGTCAGGGGTCAAAGGCACTGCACCGATAGATACCAGTAGTGAAATGAAGGGCCAGACCATATATCAGGCAATCTCTCTGAATAGTGAAAATAAGGGCCAGACAATATATCAGGCGATCTGTTTTAGTAGTGAAATGAAGGGCCAGACCATATATCAGGCGATCTGTCTTAGTAGTGAAAGGAAGGGCCAGACCATATATCAGGCGATCTGTCTTAGTAGTGAAAGGAAGGGTCAGACAATATATCAGGCGATCTGTCTTAGTAGTGAAAGGAAGGGCCAGACCATATATCAATCGATCTGTCAGAATAGTGGAATGAAGGCCCAGACAATATATCAGACGATCTGTCAGAATATTTAAAGGAAGGGCCAGACCATATATCAGGCGATCTGTCAGAATAGTGAGAGGAAGGGTCAGACCATATATCAGGCGATCTGTCAGTATAGTGAGAGGAAGGGTCAGACCATATATCAGGCGATTTGTCTTAGTAGAGAAAGGAAAGGCCAGACAATATATCAGGCGATATGTCAGAATAGTGACAGGAAGGATCAGACCATATATCAGGCGATCTGTCTTAGTAGTGAAAGGAAGGGTCAGACCATATATCAGGCGATCTGTCTTAGTAGTGAAAGGAAGGGCCAGACCATATATCAGGCGATCTGTCTCAGTAGTGAAAGGAAGGACCCGACCATTTATCAGGCAATCTGTCTTAGTAGTGAAAGGAAGGGCCAGACCGTATATCAGGTGATCTGTCAGAATAGTGAAAGGAAGGGCCAGACCATATATCAGGCGATCTGTCAGAATAGTGAAATGAAGTGCCAGACCATATATCAGGCGATCTGTCTTAGTAGTAAAAGGAAGGTCCAGACCATATATCAGGCAATCTGTCAGAATAGTGAAAGGAAGGGCCAGACCATGTATCAGACAATCTGTCTTAGTAGTGAAAGGAAGGGCCAGACAATATATCAGGCGATTTGTCAGAGTAGTGAAAACAAGGGCCAGACCATATATCAGGCGATCTGTCTTAGTAGTGAAAGTATGGGTCAGACCATATATCAGGCAATATATCAGAATAGTGAAATGAAGTGCCTGACCATATATCAGGCGATCTCTCTTAGTAGTGAAAGGAAGGGCCAGACCATATATCAGACGATCTGTCAGAATAGTGAAATGAAGGGCCAGACCATATATCAGGCGATCTCTCAGAATAGTGAAAGGAAGTGCCAGACAATATACCAGACGATCTGTCAGAATAGTGAAAGAAAGGGCCAGACCATATATCAGGCGAATGTCAGAATTGTGAAAGGAAGGGCCAGACCATATATCAGACGATCTATCACAATAGTGAAAGGAATGGCCAGACCATATATCAGGCGATCTGTCAGCATAGTGAGAGGACGGGTCAGACCTCATATCAGACGATTTGTCAGAATTGTGAAAGGAAGGGCAAGACCATATATCAGACGATTTATCAGATATATGAAAGGAAGGGCCAGACCATATATCAGGCGATCGGTCAAAATGTGAAAGGAAGGGCCAGACCATATATCAGGTGATCTGTCTTAGTACTGAAAGGAAGGGCCAGACCATATATCAGGCGATCTGTCTTAGTAATGAAAGGAAGGGCCAGACCATATATCAGGCGATCTGTCTTAGTAATGAAAGGAAGGGCCAGACCATATATCAGGCGATCTGTCTTAGTAGTGAAAGGAAGGGCCAGACCATATATCAAGCGATCTCTCTTTGTAGTGAAAGGAAGGCAAAATAATATATCAGGCGATCAATCAGAACAGTGAGAGGAAGAGTCAGACCATATATCAGGCGATCTGTCTAAGTAGTGAAAGGAAAGGCCATACCATATATCAGGCAATCTGTCAGAAAAGTGAAAGGAAGGGCCAGACCATATATCAGGCGATCTGTCTTAGTAGTGAAAGGAAGGGCCAGACCATATATCAGGCGATCTGTCTTAGTAGTGAAATGAAGGGTCAGACCATATACAGTAGGCGATCTCTCTTAGTAGTGAAAGGAAGGGTCAGACAATTATCAGGCGATCTGTCGATTAGTAGTGAAAGGAAGGGCCAGACCATATATCAGGCGGTCTGTCAGAATAGTGGAATGAAGGGCCAAACAATATATCAGACGATCTGTCAGAATATTTAAAGGAAGGGCCAGACCATATATCAGGCGATCTGTCAGAATAGTGAAAGGATGGGTCAGACCATATATCAGGCGATCTGTCAGAATAGTGACAGGAAGGGTCAGACCATATATCAGGCAATCTATCAGAATAGTAAGTGGAAGGGCCAGACAATATATCAGACGATCTGTCAGAATAGTTAAAGGAAGGACCAGACCATATATCAGGCGATCTGTCAGAATAGTGAGAGGAAGGGTCAGACCATATATCAGGCGATCTGTAGAATAGTAAAAGGAAGGGCCAGACCATATATCAGGCGATCTCTCAGAAAGTGAAAGGAAGGGCCAGACCTTATATCAGGCGATCTGTCAGAATAGTGAAATGAAGGGCCAGACCATATATCAGGCGATCTGTCAGAATAGTGAAAGGAAGGGCCAGACCATATATCAGACGATTTCTCAGAATAGTGAAAGCAATGGCCAGACAATATATCAGGCGATCTGTCTTAGTAGTGAAAGGAAGTGCCAGACCATATATCAGGCGATCTGTCAGAATAGTGAAAGGAAGGGCCAGACCATATATCAGGCGATCTGTGTGAATAGTGAGAGGAAGGGCCAGACAATATATCAGTCGATCTGTCTAAGTAGTGAAAGGAAAGGCCAGACCATATATAAGGCTATCTGTCTTAGTAATGAAAGGAAGGGCCAGACCATATATCAGGCGATCTGTCTTAGTAGTGAAAGGAATGGACAGACAATATGTTAGGCGATTTGTCTTAGTTGTGATATGAAGGGCCAAACCATATATCAGGCGATCTGTCAGAACATTGAGAGGAAGGGTCAGACCAATATATCATGCGATCTGTCTTAGTAGTGAAAAGAAAGACCAGACAAAATATATCAGGCGATCTGTCTTAGTAGTGAAATGAAGGGCCAGACAATATAACAGGCGATCTGTATTAGTAATGAAAGGAAGGACCAGACCATATATCAGGCGATCTGTCTTAGTAGTGAAATGAAGGTCCAGACCATATATCAGACGATTTGTCAGACAGTGAAAGTAAGGGCCAGACCATATATCAGGCGATCTGTCAGAATAGTGAGAGGAAGGGTCAGACCATATATCAGGCGATCTGTCAGAACAGTGAAAGGAAGAGCCAGACAATATATCAGACGATTTGTCAAAATAGTGAAAAAAAGTGACAGATCATATATCAGACGATCTGTCTTAGTAGTGAAAGAAAGGGCCAGACCATATATCAGGCAATATGTCTTAGTAGTGAAAGGAAGGGCCAGACCATATATCAGGCGATCTGGTTTAGTAGTGAAAGGAAGGGCCACACCATATATCAGTCGATTTGTCTTAGTAGTGAAAGGAAGGGCCAGACAATATATCAGGCGATATGTCAGAATAGTCAGAGGAAGGATCAGACCATATATCAGACGATCTGTCAGAATAATGAAAGGAAGGGCCAGACCATATATTAGGCGACTCTCTTAGTAGTGAAAGGAAGGGCCAGACAATATATCACGCGATCTGTCTTAGTAGTGAAAGGAAGGGCCAGAACGTATATCAGGCAATCTGTCTTAGTAGTGAAAGGAAGAGCCAGACCATATATCAGGCGATCTGTTTTAGTAGTGAACGGAAGGACCCGACCATTTATCAGGCAATCTGTCTTAGTATTGAAATGAAGGGCCAGACCATATATCAGGCGATCTGTCAGAATAGTGAAAGGAAGGGCTAGACCATATATCAGGCGATCTGTCTTAGTAGTGAAAGGAAGGGCCAGACCATATATCAGGCAATCTGTCAGAATAGTGAAAGGAAGGGCCAGACCATATATCAGACAATCTGTCTTAGTAGTGAAAGGAAAGGCCAGACCATATATCAGGCAATATATCAGAATAGTGAAATGAAGGGCCAGACCATATATCAGGCGATCTCTCTTAGTAGTGAAAGGAAGGGCCATACCATATATCAGGCGATCTGTCAGAATAGTGAAAGGAAAGGTCAGACCATATATCAGACGATCTGTCAGAATAGTGAAATGAAAGGCCAGACCATATATCATCCGATCTCTCAGAATAGTGAAAGGAAGTGCCAGACAATATACCAGGCGATCTCACAGAATAGTGAAAGAAAGGGCCAGACCATATATCAGGCGAATGTCAGAATTGTGAAATAAAGGGCCAGACCATATATCAGGCGATCTGTCAGAATAGTGAAAGGAAGGGCCATACAATATATCAGACGATTTGTCAGAATAGTGAAAGGAAGGCAAATGACCATATATCAGACGATCTGTCACAATAGTGAAAGGAAGGGCCAGACCATATATCAGGCGATCTGTCAGAATAGAGAGAGGACGGGTCAGACCTCATATCAGACGATTTGTCAGAATTGTGAAATGAAGGGCCAGACCATATATCAGGCGATCTGTCAGAATAGTGAGAGGAAGGGTCAGACCATATATCAGGCGATCTGTCAGAATAATAAAAGGAAGGGCAATTCCATATATCAAGCGATCTGTGGGAATAGTGAGAAGGAAAGGCCAGACAATATATCAGGCGATCTGTCTTAGTAGTGAAAGGAAGGGCCAGACCATATATCAGGCGATCTCTCAGAATAGTGAAAGGAAGGGCCAGACCATATATCAGGCAATCTGTCAGAATAGTGAAAGGAAGGGCCAGACCATATATCAGACAATCTGTCTTAGTAGTGAAAGGAAGGGCCAGACCATATATCAGGCAATATATCAGAATAGTGAAATGAAGGGCCAGACCATATATAGGCGATCTCTCTTAGTAGTGAAAGGAAGGGCCATACCATATATCAGGCGATCTGTCAGAATACTGAAAGGGAAAGGTCAGACCATATATCAGACGATCTGTCAGAATAGTGAAATGAAGGCCAGACCATATATCATCCGATCTCTCAGAATAGTGAAAGGAAGTGCCAGACAATATACCAGGCATCTCACAGAATAGTGAAAGAAAGGGCCAGACCATATATCAGGCGAATGTCAGAATTGTGAAATAAAGGGCCAGACCATATATCAGGCGATCTGTCAGAATAGTGAAAGGAAGGGCCATACAATATATCAGACGATTTGTCAGAATAGTGAAAGGAAGGCAAATGACCATATATCAGACGATCTGTCACAATAGTGAAAGGAAGGGCCAGACCATATATCAGGCGATCTGTCAGAATAGAGAGAGGACGGGATCAGACCTCATATCAGCGATTTGTCAGAATTGTGAAATGAAGGGCCAGACCATATATCAGGCGATCTGTCAGAATAGTGAAGGAAGGGTCAGACCATATATCAGGCGATCTGTCAGAATAATAAAGGAAGGGCAATTCCATATATCAAGCGATCTGTGGGAATAGTGAGAAAGGCCAGACAATATATCAGGCGATCTGTCTTAGTAGTGAAAGGAAGGGCCAGACCATATATCAGGCGATCTCTCAGAATAGTGAAAGGAAGGGCCAGACCATATATCAGGCGATCTGTGGGAATAGTGAGAGGAAGGGCCAGACAATATAGTAGTGAAAGGAAGGGCCAGACCATATATCAGGCGATCAGTCAGAATAGTGAAAGGAAGGGTCAGACCATATATCAGGCGATCTGTCATAGTAATGAAATGAAGGGCTAGACCATATATCAGGCGATCTGTCTTAGTAGTGAAAGGAAGGGCCAGACAATATATCAGGCGATCTGTCATAGTAATGAAATGAAGGGCTAGACCATATATCAGGCGATCTGTCTTAGTAGTGAAAGGAAAGGCCAGACCATATATCAGGCGATCTCTCTTAGTAGTGAAAGGAAAGGCCAGATCATATATCACGATCTGTCTTAGTAGTGAAAGGAAGGGCCAGACCATATATCAGGCAATCTGTCTTAGTAGTGAAATGAAGGGCCAGACCATATATCACGGATCTGTCTTAGTAGTGAAAGGAAGGGCCAGACCATATATCACGGATCTGTCTTAGTAGTGAATGAAAGGGCCAGACCATATATCACGGATCTGTCTTAGTAGTGAAATGAAGGGCCAGACCATATATCACGGATCTGTCTTAGTAGTGAAATGAAGGGCCAGACCATATATCACGGATCTGTCTTAGTAGTGAAAGGAAGGGCCAGACCAATATCAGGCGATCTGTCTTAGTAGTGAAAAGGTGGCCAGACCATATATCAGGTGATCTGTCAGAATAGTGAAAGGAAGGGCCAGACCATATATCAGGCGATCTGTCTTAGTAGTTAAAGGAAGGGCCAGACCATATATCAGGCGATCTGTCTTAGTAGTGAAATGAAAGGCCATACCATATATCAGGCGATCTGTCTTAGTAGTGAAAGAAGGGCCAGATCATATATCAGGCGATCTGTCTTAGTAGTGAAAGGAAGGTCAGACCATATATCAGGGATCTGTCTTAGTAGTGAAAGGAAGGGTCAGACCATATATCAGGCGATCTGTCTTAGATAGTGAAAGGAAGGGCCAGACCATATATCAGGCGATCTGTCTTAGTAGTGAAAGGAAGGGTCAGACCATATATCAGGCGATCTGTCTTTGTGACGTGTGTTGACAGTAAACAGCGTGCGGATAGTAGCACGGCATGATATTCGTTTAAGTGATACCTGATTGCTGTTCACTGTGATATGTATATATACTGTAGTTAGTTGAGAATCGGCCAGTCGACGACATGCCAAGATTCCCTTGCCTCCTAAACTTGATGTGAATGGAGGAAACCTGCAGAGCAGCTGGAGGAAATTCAAGAGGCTTTGGGACAGCTATGAAATTGTGACAACACAGACAGAAGTAGACTCAACATACAGAACAGCAGTTTTTCTTTCTTGCATCGGGCTGGATGCTATGGACATCTATGAAGGATTGGCATTTGCTAATGAAGCTGAAAGAAATGACATTGACACCGTTCTGCAGAAATTCGAAGAATACTGTGTGGGTTCAACCAATGAAATTTACGAAGCATTCAGATTCAACTGCAGACATCAAGCAGCAGGAGAATCTATCGAACAGTTTGTAGCAGAACTGCGGAGACTGGTCAAGACCTGTAATTATGGTACACTGGAAGACAGACTGTTGAGAGATCAAATCGTATTGGGTGTACATGACGAGACTCTGCGATCAAAATTACTGGAAGTGCGACAGCTGACATTGACTGCATGTATTGATATGTGCAGAGCGCATGAATCAAGTCAACATCAAACCGTCCAAATGATGAGAAAAACGCAGGACATGCAGGAAGTCCAAGTTTTCAAAGAAAAGAAGACAGCAAAGCAGTATAGCAAAGGAAACAAACCAGAGTACAGAGAGAAATGCGGATATTGTGGTGGAAAGCACCCAAGAGCAAAAGAGAAATGTCCAGCATTTGGAAGAAAATGCAAAGCTTGTGGAGGAAATAATCACTTTGCTTCATGCTGCAGAACACCCAAGAAAAATCAAAAGAAAACAAGAGTTCGGCACTTCGAAGAAGAAGAGACTGACACTGAAAGCGATAATGAAATCCTCGGGATCGAAGACAAAACCAGAAAAAAGGAGAGAAACATACGAGCAAAAATGTTGATAACATTTCGGTAACATTTTTCTGAAGGTATCCGACTACACCGAGTAGTCTCTGCACAACTGCTTTGTCTTCTGGCACTGGGAGTTATTGGACAGCGTCCAATTTGTTGATAACATGCCGGTAACATTTCTTCTTGACACAGGTGCAACAACAAACGTGATGTCTGAGATTCTGTACAGAGAAATCACAGGAGATGAAAGAAAGTCTGACCTGCAAGAGACGAAGAAGAAGCTGGTGATGTTCAACGGAACAGAAATGAAGCCTGTGGGGGAGATAGTGCTGCGAGTGAAAAACCCCAAGAACAGAAGGAAATACAAAGTCAACTTCGCGATCACCAAAACGGACTATAAGCCAGTACTGGGACTGAAAGCTGTACAGCACATGTTGACGATCAATGAAGAGAACATTGCAACGATAGCGGCGAATCAGAAAGAGGAGGAAAATGCAAAAGATATGCTCACAAAGTACAACGATGTCTTTGAAGGAGAAGGAAAACTAGAAGGGAAATTACACCTAGAAACAGACCCCAGTATTGCTCCAGTGAAGATGCCTTGCAGAAAGTGACCGATAGCAGTGCAAGAGAAAGTGAAGGACGAGCTGAAGAGGTTGAAAAAACTGGACGTGGTCCTAAAGTAGACACGCCAACGGAGTGGATAAGCAGTTTGGTCGTAACAACAAAGAGCAATGGGAAAATCAGACTGTGCATCGACCCTAAGCCACTGAACAAAGCCCTCAGGAGAAACGAGTACCCCATGCCAATCATTGATGACGTACTGCCTCTCCTCAAAGATGCAAAATACTTCACACACCTGGACGCGAAAAACGGGTTTTGGCACGTTGAATTGGACGAAGACAGCAGCTACCTGACAACATTTGAGACGCCTTTTGGCAAATACCGATGGAAACGAATGCCCTTTGGAATTTCACCAGCCCCAGAAGAATTCCAGAGGAGGATTGACATCGCTCTGGCAGGACTGCCAGGCGTGGTAGCGGTTCATGATGACATCTTTGTTTTTGGCAGAGGACCAACCGACGAAGCAGGAGCACAAGTTCATGATACCAACCTGAACCGTTTGCTACAACGATGCCGAGAGACTGAAATCAAACTCAACAAGGAGAAGGTTGAGATGAAACGAACAGAGATATCATATTTGGGACACATCTTCTCAAGAGAAGGCTTGAAAGCCGACCCAAAGAAATTGGACGCTGTCCAACAACTCCCAGTGCCAGAAGACAAAGCAGCTGTGCAGAGACTACTCGGTGTAGTCGGATACCTTCAGAAATTTGCACCAAACCTGTCTGAGGCAGCAGCACCACTCAGAGAACTGGTAAAAAAAGGACGTCCACTTCAGATGGGATGAAGACGTCCATGGAGAAGCCCTGAAGAAAGTGAAGAAGATACTGTCTGAGCCACCGGTGCTTCGCTACTTTGACTCTTCAGGAAAGCATACAACCACCCTTCAGTGTGATGCTTCACAGTTTGGACTTGGAGCTTGTCTCATGCAGGATGGTCAACCGATTCAGTACGCATCACGAGCCTTGACCGAGACAGAAAAAAGCTATGTTCAAATAGAAAAGGAGATGTTGGCAATACTGGTGGAGACCGACCACAAACCACTAGAGACCATTCACAAGAAGAGCCTGCTCTCAGCACCTAAGAGGATTCAGAGGATGCTACTCAGAACTCAGAAGTTCAGGTACACGGTAGTGTACAAGCGTGGATCTGAGATGCACCTGGCTGACACCTTCAGCAGAGCAGTCTGTGGAAAAGCGGAACAGCAAGTCACCCACAAGGAAGCCGTTTTCCTCACAGACCTGGAGAAAACAGACTCATTGCAAGAACTGGCCATCAGCCAAGAGAGACTGAACAGTCTGCAGCAAGCAACTCAGGAAGATGCAACCATGAAAACCATGAAAGCTGTCATTCTACAAGGCTGGCCAGAGGAGAAACAACAACTTTCATTACAGTTACAAGAATACTTTCCTTTCAGGGAGGAACTGTCAGTCCACAACGGACTTGTCTTCAAAAGCCACAGAGTAATTGTACCTCAAAGCGAAAGAGCAGACATCCTTGAGAAACTTCATGCAAGCCACTCAGGAATTCAGAGCTGCATAAGAAGAGCACGTGAGGTAGTCTACTGGCCCAGGACTGGTTCGGTGTCCCACTTGATCTCACTGATGTTGCATTCTACTGTCGTCAAGCAATGCTGAAGCTACCTCTCAAATCCATAGTGGAGGAATACAAAGTTGGAAAAGCAAGACTGTTGAGCATGCTGGAGGAATCGGAAGACAATATCGTGAGATCAGTTCATCCAAAGCTGAGAACTGGCAGAAAGTGGAAAGTCCAAGAGGCTGTAAACAATGCCAATAGAAACCTCAGCATCAAAGAAATAATTGGACACACGCAAACCAACAGACAGGGACTGGGAGCAACAAAAATGCAGTGGTGGTCCAAAGCCAAAGGGAAGGAAAAAAGAGACATGATCATACAGGAGTTGAAGGAAGAAGAAGATGTCAAAAGAGTGCAGAAGGCAGTCCAGCAAGGTCAACAGGGGCAATGGACAACATGGGACAGTGCACTCCAAAGAAGTCTCAGCTGGAACGATATGTGGCACATGGCTCCTCTAAGGATAAGCTTCCTCCTCAGATCTGTATATGACCTGCTCCCCTCGAATGCAAACTTAGTGAAATGGGGGAAATCAGACGACCCAGCATGTCCGCTCTGTCAGAAGAAACAAACAGTGGAACATGTCCTAAGCTCTTGCAAAGTAGCGTTAGCCCAAGGAAGGTATACATGGAGGCACAACCAAGTTCTGAAAGTGATCACAGACGTGGTTAGCGAAAAAACCATGACCCCAAACGCACCAATTGCTATGACAACGTTCTACAAAGCAGGAGGGAAACAGGTCTGGCCCGAAAGTGCTATGACAACCAGCACATTGCCAAAGGATCTTCTGGATGGAGCAGTCGACTGGGAGTGTACAGCAGACCTCCCAGAGTGGAGAAATTACCCAGATGTCATCAGCAAGACAGGCATGAGACCAGACATCGCTCTCCACTCTGACTCCTCGAAACAAGTGATTCTGATAGAACTCACTGTGCCATACGAAAGCAGAATGGAAGAAGCACATATCTACAAGACCGAAAAATACGCCGGTCTTGCCAGCACCCTGAAGAAAGCAGGTCTGCGGTCAAAATCTTCGCCATAGAGGTCGGGGCAAGAGGGTTTGTGGGCACCTCCGCTTATGATCTCATGAAACAACTCGCCATTTCTGGGAAGAAGAGGACTAGAGCCCTTAAAGCGATGGCAGAGGCAGCAGAAAGGAGCTCAAGCTGGATCTGGGCAAGGAGGAACCAAAAGTGAAACTTCATAAGGATTAAATTCCCTACAGATGATGTGTGCCCCGTTAGCACATTGGTAAAACCGCGTACCGCAGTTCTGAAACGCAGAATCGCCCAGGTTCGCTCCCCGGCGTGGGAAAAAAAATAGACAACAGCAGAAGGGCATCCAGGAGTCATGACCTGGATGTGGCCCGGCCCCCCGAGAGTGTAAGGAATTCAGGGCCGAAACACTTGTCTAAAGGGGGTTACTTCTCTGAAGACCTTCTGTTGTCTAGCTCTCCCTAGAGTTTCTTTCTACCTGGCCCAGGATGAACAGGGACATTGAAGATTTTGTCAAAACATGCAGCGCCTGTAACACATACCAACGTGGTCAGCAGAAGGAACCACTTATCAGTACAGAGATCCCTGACCTGCCCTGGCAACACATCGCTTGTGACATCTTTGAACATAATGGCAACGAATACCTGGTCACGGTCGATCACTACTCTGATTTCTTTGAGATTGATCGGTTACAAACAAGAGAATCCAAAGAGGTCATCATCTGTCTGAAGAGACACTTGGCAAGACACGGAATACCAGAACGCCTGACAACAGATTGTGGAACTCAATTCACATCAAACCAGTTTGGAAAGTTCAGGAAAACATATGGGTTTGAACACGTAACAAGCTCACCACACTACCCTCAGTCCAATGGAAAAGCAGAGAGCGCGGTGAAGGCTGCAAAGACATGCATGAAGAAAGCAGAACACAACAATCAAGATCCCTTCCTCGCTTTACTTGAGCTGAGAAACATCCCAACAGAGACTGTAAACAGTTCGCCTGCTCAGAGACTGTTCGGCAGAAGAACACGAACACAAGTGCCGACGTCAAAGACATTACTCAAACCTACAGTTGTACCAATCAAGAAAGAACTTGAGAAAAGGAAACTGAAGCAAGCGCACTACTACAACAGAAGCGCCGTAGAGCTGACAGAACTGAGTCCGGGACAGATTGTGAAATTCCAACCTCCAGGATCCAAAACGTGGATCAGCGCCAAAGTAGACCAACAGGTGAACGTCCGGTCATACAACATTCGCACAGAGGACGGACGTCAGTACAGAAGGAATCGTCTCAGCTACGAGACACAACAGAAACGGAGCTTCAGCAGACAATCAACCCTCAACGACTTGTCCAGAGAAGGATGATTTCTGGAAGACATCAGGAAAGCAACAGCAAAATCATCATTCCATCAAAACAGATGCTGGAAGATAACAAGAAAACTGGAACTGGAACAGATGTCAGGACGCCAGCATCGTCTGTCCGTGAGAACTCATTTGATCACACAGTCATCAAAATGTCTGAGACAACCAGCATCAAGGAGCCAGATGAAGTTATCAAACAAACAAGGACAGGACAACCCGAACCAGTTAGTTCTCCTTACAGAACAAGATCTGGAAGACAAAGCATAAGGCCAGATTTCCTGAAATATGAATGAAACTGAAGACTCTACCACAATCAGGTAAACTGATAGCATTGCGAAATATGGACATGATGATGATGGATAGTATAATGATCAGAGATAAAATGAGGTGAATGAATGTTTGGGCCCTGTGCATGAGAGAAAGAATGAGTGTTTGTTAAGTTAATGTTGTGATAAAGATAGGAAACACATTTATTTCGTATGGACTGAGAGATGGGAAAAATTATTGATTTTGTTTCCTTAAAGAAAGGGAGATGTGACGTGTGTTGACAGTAAACAGCGTGCGGATAGCAGCACGGCATGATATTCGTTTAAGTGATACCTGATTGCTGTTCAGTGTGATATGTATATATACTGTAGTTAGTTGAGAATCGGAGAGCGAGGAGTAAAGACGAAGAAGCATCGCCCTGTCTTCCGAGTTGGCTGTAGAAAGAACGAAACAGTCTTAGTAGTGAAAGGAAGGGCCAGACCATATATCAGGCGATCTGTCAGAATAGTGAAAGGAAGGGCCAGACCATATATTAGGAGATCTGTCTTAGTAGTCAAAGGAAGGGCCAGACCATATATCAGGCGATTTGTCTTCGTAGTGAAAGGAAGGGCCAGACCATATATCAGGCGATCTGTCAGAATAGTGAAAGGAAGGGCCAGACCATATATCAGGAGATCTGTCTTAGTAGTTAAAGGAAGGGCCAGACAATATATCAGGCGATCTGTCTTCGTAGTGAAAGGAAGGGCCAGACCATATATCAGGCGATCTGTCTTAGTAGTTAAAGTAAGGGCCAGACAATATATCAGGCGATCTGTCTTAGTAGTGAAAGGATGGTCAGAATATATATCAGGCGATCTGTCTTCATAGTGAAAGGAAGGGCCAGTCATATATCAGGCGATCTGTCTTAGTAGTTAAAGTAAGGGCCAGACCATATATCAGGCGATCTGTCAGAATAGTGAAAGGAAGGGTCAGACCATATATCAGGCGATCTGTCTTAGTAGTGAAAGGAAGGGCCAGACAATATATCAGGCGATCTGTCTTAGTAGTGAAAGGAAGGGCCAGACAATATATCAGGCGATCTATCTTATTAGTGAAAGGAAGGGCCAGACCATATATCAGGCGATCTGTCTTAGTAGTGAAAGGAAGGGCCAGACCATATATCAGGCGATCTGTCATAATAGTGAAATGAAGGACCAGACCATATATCAGGCGATCTGTCTTAGTAATGAAAAGAAGGGCCAGACCATATATCAGGCGATCTGTCTTAGTAGTGAAAGGAAGGGCCAGACCATATATTAGACGATTTGTCAAGAGATGAATACGATTCTGTAATTATCATTAAAAGGTCAGTGTTGAATAAAGACTTGAAACAATCGTCTTGTTAGGAAAGGGGGCAGTGTTTTAATCGAACCGATGACAACTGATTAAGAGATCTTAACAAAACAGTTTCAGTTACAGTTTTCTTGAAACAGTGTTTCCGAACTCGGAATGATTTTTATATCTGCCAGTGCTGCATGTGATGGGAAACCGAAAGGTCACAGCACATAAAACAGTAATAGTATATATACTTGTGCTTAGTGTTTTCTGCTCAGACAAAGTTGTTCAAGTGGTGTACAAGTGATATTTTGTTGCATTCTACAAGCTGGTTACGATGAAATGTTAGTGCCAACGACACGCAACTCTTTGCTGACTTTTCCTCTTTTGCATGTACCCAGTATCTTATGTGCCGTTTCACGATACTTGGAACCAAAGAAATAGTACACCAAAATATTTAGTGAAGAATTCAAAGTACCACAAATTTCTACAATGGCAAGTACCAAAAAGTACAGATTAGCCCACTGCCCGGTCTGGTTGAATTTAGGAAGAAAGAGGATAGATACACGAAAGAGAAAGTTGGGCGTAGTGAGAATGATGAACTGTATGGACAGATATATCAACATTCTAGTCAAAGCTATTTCACGTGCTGAGAGTGATGCGGTGGAGGTAGAGGACTGTCGCTGGAACTCCACACTTTTCTGGAGTTTGACAGCAGTGACCAGTGTTGCGATAATCACGAAACCACACATGGTGAAAGGAAAGGCCAGACCATATAGTAGACCGTCCATAACATCTATCCATTTCTTATGGGTCTTGTGGAACTCACTGCTAGTCAGCTGAAGAGTTGTGGTTCCTGATACCACGTCCATCATACATACCACACTGTACTTCTCCGCTACTATAAATCGTCCTCCGATGAGAACAAGAATCCCAGCCAGCAGAATAAAGCCTACAGTCCTGGTCTTCAGCAACGTGCCAGACCGCAAAGGCCAGACAACACACAAACACCTCTCCAAAGAAATGACGACAGAGACAAATTGTGAAGCCAAATTAAAACCAGAGTAGCATGCCAAGAGATGAACGTCCACAATCATCTTTATGACGTAACCAACGTCCCTGTAAGACACAGTGAAGTCCTTTAAACTGAGTTCTTCAGCGTACATTAAAAAGGCAAAAATCATGAGGAGCAGGTCCATCAATGACAGACAGAAGAGACACAAGTTGATTCGTTGTTTCAGGCCATGTTTGAAAAACACCACAAGATTGAGGATGTTGCTGGGGAAGCCGATGAAGAAGAGAGTTGGAATAAAGACAGCGTGAATGACGTTGTTGACTATATTGCTGGCCTTGGTGCTTACCGTGTCATTGCTTTCATCGTGGAAAAAGGCCGAGAAGTTCACAGTCACACACATGGAATCTCTTATGGAATCCAAGCTGATGTCATTTGGAGTATCCACGTTACTGGCGTCATCTGTGACGTGTGCAGAACTGCTTGTTGTACTGTTGATGGTTGTGGACATGACGTCACACAGATATTCGAGCCACTACCAAAAGAAGACACATGGATACATATCAAATCGGAGATTAAAGGAAATCTTGATGAGTAACCTAAGCTTGTCAGTTCATAAGGAACCTCTTCATTTTTGGAGACTTGGATTGTGTTGTGTGTGTGTGTGTGTGTGTGTGTGTGTGTGTGTGTGTGTGTGTGTGTGTGTGTGTGTGTGTGTGTGTGTGTGAATGTGTGTGTGCGTGTGTGTGCGTATGTGAGCGCGCGCGCGCGTGTGTGTGTGTGTGAATTTTACCCTTGAATTTAAACCATTTTAAAAACAATGTCACCGGAAAAGCGCCTTTCTTATATACCAAATGCTTTGAATCATATGTGACCTTAGACAAAACTATAGATTAAATGCAATGAAGCTCAGACAAACATGCAACCTAAGAAACAATGCCGGCTCATTAAAGATTCTTTATTTCTTGAGTGGCCTAGTCCCAGCAGACTGACTGTGTTCTTAGTGAGAGTCTGAATCTGAATGTCTTTGAGAAGACTACGTGCACTGTCTGTTCTGGAATTTGTCCTTTTTGATAGGTACGGCAGGAGGGTATTTTTGTGTATCATCATCATCATCATCAGGTGCCCTGCCACATGGCGTTGGCGACCATGGACTTCCAACCATCTCTATCTCTCGTTGCTCCTAGCATCTCTCCCACCCTCCTCATCCCCAGCCACTCTGCAAGTCTGTCCAGCATTCTCTCCCTGGGTCTACCTGGTGCTCTCTTTCCCTCCAGCTTTCCCGTTGTGACCAGGTGCTCCAAATCCCCCTTCCTCATAAAATGGCCTGTAAATGTTGCTTGTCTTTTCCTAATCTTCCTTATGAGTGATCTACTTGTGTCTGCCTCCATCAAGACTGTCTCGTTTGTTTTCTTTGCTGTCCACGGAACTCTCAACATTCTTCTGAGAAACCACATCTCGGCTGCCTCAATCTTGCTCTGGCTTTGCTTGCTGACTGTCCACGTCTCGTATCCGTACAACAGTGTATGGCGAGGTCAATCCATCATCATGTTCTCTTTCTAATTTGAACTGTTGTTTTAGAAAATTGACACTGAGAATCTCTCGCCGACTGTTACTGACGAGAGCATGAAAACGAAGGGCGGCAGATAGCCTTGTCACACTCGTCTTGCTGTTTTGTGAACGTCCCAATGTAAAAGACGTGGCAATTTAACTCATTTTGAGATTGTTGATGAAAGTAATATTTCACTAAGGGTTACGTCGTGTTAAAATTATCCCGAGAGACTGCCGAAACTGTCATACTCTTTTTTTCAAAATCCGCATGTCAGTGAGACAGTGCACTATCATCTGATCATCTGCTCAATAGTAACTGTTAACTTGGCAACCTGGATAGGTGTAGGATCGTTCTGTCCAGAAACAAATCTTTCATGTTGTTATTCTTTTATCGTGTGTGTTTTTTTTCGTTTCCTCCAAAGCCTTCGGATTAATATTTACTGCAGGGTGATGCTTATTCATTTTCTACACTATGGCAGATCATCATCATCATGTGCGCTGCCGCATGGCGCTGGTGATCATGGCCCTCCACACGAACCTATCCCCTGTCGCTGCAAGTACATCTCCCAACTTCTCTGTTTTCAGCCACCCTGCAAGTCCGTCCAATATTTTCTCCCTGGGTCTACCTGGTGTTTTCGTTCCCTCCAACTTTCCTGTTGTGACCAGGTGCTCTAATTCTCCTTTCTTCACAAAGCGTCTTATAAATGTTGCTTGTCTTTTCCTAACTATGACAGATATTAGTTTAAAAAATTTTACCTAGGGGTCCTTTCTTCAAAGCTCTTACCAAGCTGATTTGTGTAGCAAATTTATCAGTTCTGCTTTTATCAGAACTTATGGGAGAGAGCTAACGCTTAAAAGGAATGTTCCGTTCTCCGGGTGTTTCATGGTTTTTTTTATACCTGACTCGATGATAACTCATTCATTGATGTTCAGAAGATCCTGGGGTTAAGTGTTAGGGTCAATGTAAACAAACGTTCATTCATTTGGGTGGTTTGTCTTCCAGTGATGTGAGGAAGGATTTTTTGCGGTATGTTCGTGTAGATTTCAGACATCACTTCTAACTGATGTCCGACAGTGTCTATCCTGCTTCGCTACTAGTAGTTATATATGGTTTGGAAACAGAAGGTTGTGGCATGACCAGACGTTCGCTCCTCTCTGACTAACAACTGAAAGGTAATGAAACATCGACATGAGATGGCACGGTAATTAGCTCCGAGAAGACCATGTTGATAGCCAGCCACAACACCACCATCACTACTGATATAACTGTTCATGACTGAAGCTAGACACTCTTCACCAACTTACTTACATGGGATCCATCATTAGAAATGAGGAATCAAAACTAGAAATGCACTCTTTTTCTTCATCTTTCAGCCATCGAGATTCTGTTGGACATAGGCTTTCCCCAGCTGCTTCCATTCACTTCGGTCCAGCGCTTTTCCTCTCCAGCTCTTGTTAAATCCTTGTAGATGGTCTCGCCACCTAGTTTTCTGTCTTCTTCTATTGCATGTGCTGTCTATTGGTATTCAGAACCTGGTTTTTGTTGTCGAACGATGGTCCATTCTCCAGGGGAGATGTCCTGCCCTGTTCCACTTCAGTTTGTTGATGATTTACTGGATGTCTCGCACTTTTGTTCTTTCTCTGATCCACTGAGCCGTTTTGCGATTTTTCCAAGTGATGCCAAGCATGATTCTTTCATGTGCTCGCTGTATGGTTCTTAGTTTCAAAGCGAGTTTTTTCTTTAGGATCCACGTTTCTGCACCGTAGGTGACTGTGGGCAGAATGCATTGATCGTAGACTTTTCGTTTCAGGACAGTTGGAATTTTTGTCATTCATGAAAACCCTCAGAGGCAGGCAAAGATAACAGCAGCACTGCCCAGGCTGAATTTTGCATGGAAGGACAAGAACAATTCCATGAAACACAAGATCAGGCTGCTATGTGCACTGTTATAATCCATCCTTCTGCATGCATGCAATACATAGTTCATCACAGCAGATTTGGAATAACAAATCCAAACCACGGAAATGAAGTGTTATTGCATGATAGTAAACACTAAACAGACTGCTCATAGTACCAATAAACAAGTGTGCCAAACCATGGAAATGAAGTGTTATTGCATGATAGTAAACACCAAACAGACTGCTCATAGTACCAATAAACAAGTGTGCCAAACCATGGAAATGAAGTGTTATTGCATGATAGTAAACACCAAACAGACTGCTCATAGTACCAATAAACAAGTGTGCCAAACCACGGAAATGAAGTGTTATTGCATGATAGTAAACACCAAATAGACTGCTCATAGTACCAATAAACAAGTGTGCCAAACCATGGAAATGAAGTGTTATTGCATGATAGTAAACACTAAACAGACTGCTCATAGTACCAATAAACAAGTGTGCCAAACCATGGAAATGAAGTGTTATTGCATGATAGTAAACACTAAACAGACTGCTCATAGTACCAATAAACAAGTGTGCCAAACCATGGAAATGAAGTGTTATTGCATGATAGTAAACACCAAACAGACTGCTCATAGTACCAATAAACAAGTGTGCCAAACCATGGAAATGAAGTGTTATTGCATGATAGTAAACACCAAACAGACTGCTCATAGCACCAATAAACAAGTGTGCCAAACCACGGAAATGAAGTGTTATTGCATGATAGTAAACACCAAACAGACTGCTCATAGTACCAATAAACAAGTGTGCCAAACCACGGAAATGAAGTGTTATTGCATGATAGTAAACACCAAACAGACTGCTCATAGCACCAATAAACAAGTGTGCCAAACCACGGAAATGAAGTGTTATTGCATGATAGTAAACACTAAACAGACTGCTCATAGTACCAATAAACAAGTGTGCCAAACCATGGAAATGAAGTGTTATTGCATGATAGTAAACACCAAACAGACTGCTCATAGCACCAATAAACAAGTGTGCCAAACCATGGAAATGAAGTGTTATTGCATGATAGTAAACACCAAACAGACTGCTCATAGTACCAATAAACAAGTGTGCCAAACCATGGAAATGAAGTGTTATTGCATGATAGTAAACACCAAACAGACTGCTCATAGCACCAATAAACAAGTGTGCCAAACCATGGAAATGAAGTGTTATTGAATGATAGTAAACACCAAACAGACTGCTCATAGCACCAATAAACAAGTGTGCCAAACCATGGAAATGAAGTGTTATTGCATGATAGTAAACACCAAACAGACTGCTCATAGTACCAATAAACAAGTGTGCCAAACCACGGAAATGAAGTGTTATTGCATGATAGTAAACACCAAATAGACTGCTCATAGTACCAATAAACAAGTGTGCCAAACCATGGAAATGAAGTGTTATTGCATGATAGTAAACACTAAACAGACTGCTCATAGTACCAATAAACAAGTGTGCCAAACCATGGGAAATGAAGTGTTATTGCATGATAGTAAACACTAAACAGACTGCTCATAGTACCAATAAACAGTGTGCCAAACCATGGAAATGAAGTGTTATTGCATGATAGTAAACACCAAACAGACTGTTTCATAGTACCAATAAACAAGTGTGCCAAACCATGGAAATGAAGTGTTATTGCATGATAGTAAACACCAAACAGACTGCTCATAGCACCAATAAACAAGTGTGCCAAACCACGGAAATGAAGTGTTATTGCATGATAGTAAACACCAAACAGACTGCTCATAGTCCAATAAACAAGTGTGCCAAACCACGGAAATGAAGTGTTATTGCATGATAGTAAACACCAACACGACTGCTCATAGCACCAATAACAAGTGTGCCAAACCACGGAAATGAAGTGTTATTGCATGATAGTAAACACTAAACAGACTGCTCATAGTACCAATAAACAAGTGTGCCAAACCATGGAAATGAAGTGTTATTGCATGATAGTAAACACCAAACAGACTGCTCATAGCACCAATAAACAAGTGTGCCAAACCATGGAAATGAAGTGTTATTGCATGATAGTAAACACCAAACAGACTGCTCATAGTACCAATAAACAAGTGTGCCAAACCATGGAAATGAAGTGTTATTGCATGATAGTAAACACCAAACAGACTGCTCATAGCACCAATAAACAAGTGTGCCAAACCATGGAAATGAAGTGTTATTGAATGATAGTAAACACCAAACAGACTGCTCATAGCACCAATAAACAAGTGTGCCAAACCATGGAAATGAAGTGTTATTGCATGATAGTAAACACCAAACAGACTGCTCATAGCACCAATAAACAAGTGTGCCAAACCATGGAAATGAAGTGTTATTGCATGATAGTAAACACCAAACAGACTGCTCATAGTACCA
>CM060311.1:68634418-68656918 GCA_030674185.1 Monoplex corrugatus | reverse complement strand
CTCGTTGCATTTTACAGTAATATAATAATCTATTGTCAGATCAGGGATGGGACTGAGCTAACTGGGAAATAAAGAAGAAAACTAAGAGCCTGGTCATATGCTACTAGATAGTAGACGAACTAAGAAAGATTACAAAATGAATCTTACACGCTATACAGAACAGTGCCTCCTGAAGTCCAACCCCCTGATCCATATCGTGGGATGTGGATACTCACACACAGTCTGGATCACGGTACTCTTTTGAAACTGCAAGTGGCCTAGCAAGCCCCGTAGCGGATTACTCAAACTTAACCCTTTGACTCCCGCGCCCTATTCACCAACAGCAAAACTTGCAGGAAGCCCGTGGATAGGGTGAGGGAATCAAAAGGTTTATGGTTTTGCTTTGCTGGCATGGCTGACAATGCAGGATGCTGGTGGATAGTGTGCGGGGGTCAAAGGGTTAAGAAAAGAAAGGGAAAGGCTACTAACTGTTAACCCCTTCTAAAACAACCAAGCATCACCCTGTGGAAACAAACAGCCAGGCTTATCAGCACAATTTTTGTAGGCTGCCTGCCCACACTGACTTAGCAGTGCCAGACCAGGATTTTTGATACATAAAACACTTGGGAGAAAAATCACAGCCCATGAGATGAGATGTCTGAAAAAGAAGAGGCGGGCCATTCTGATACAGACATGATTAGAAACGAAAGGTTCCGACAGGTGGTTGGAACAACACTCGTCTTGCCATTCCATCACACAATAGCAGATCAAGTGGTGTGGCCAACTACCCGGATGCCGGTCAACCAGCCAGTACTGCAGCCTTTTAACCCTTTGGCTCTTGCACCCTGTCCACCAACTGCAAAATCTTAACCCTTTCACTCCCTCACCCTTCAAGCCTTAGCGAGCTTGACACAAGCGGCCTAGCAAGGAAGCTGGTTGATAGGTGAGGGAGTCAAAAGTTTAAGTTGTTGTTTTGCTAGCATGGTTGATAATGCAGAATGCTGGTAGGCAGGGTGCGGGAATCAAAGGTTTAACACCAGATATTCGGGCTACAGAGACAGAGGAAGACTACGGCGGTGCTCGATTGTCATTGTTATAGTTAATTTTGCTTAATGCCCAGCCGACTGCGTAGAGCCATATCAGGGCTATAACCATTTCAAAACACACACGATCTTCAGTCAACACTTCAAACCAGTGGCGTAGACCGTCTTCCGTCCTAACACAGCATCTTGAGTCGCTGTAAATGTTCTATATGGCCGTAATTACTTTTCGTGGAATGCCGCAGGCTCGCATGATCTTCCAAAGTGATTGTCTGTGGATGCTGTCAAAGGTCTTGGTGAAAAGTCAATGAAGCTAAAAGCCAGGGACACTTGGAACTCTGTGTAGCTTTCAATAATGCGACGTAGTGTGAATATCTGCCCTGTGTATGAGGTTTGGAATGGAATCCTGCTGGCTGTTCCCTCTGCTCTCTGTCTTCAATGTCAGGCTTTCTGTTAAACATGAACTGGCAGAAAACTGCACGACAGCACGACAGTCCATTAATAGCCATCACAAAAATAGCACATACAGTTTTGTGTATTTTCATTATACTGGTGAATCACACATAATTACAGTTAATAGTCTCTGTGTGTGCGTGCGTGCGTGCGTGCGTGCGTGTGTGTGTGTGTGTGTGTGTGTGTGTGTGTGCGTGTGAGTGTGTGTGTGTGTGTGTGTGTTTGTGTGCGTGTGGGTGTGTGGGTGTGTGTGTGTGTGTGTGTGTGTCTGTGTGTGTGTATATATGTATGGGTGTGTGTGTGTGTGTGTGCGTGCGTGTGTGCGTTGTGTGTGTGTGTATATGTGTGTGTGTGCGTATATGTGTACAAACCCTTCTTTTAGTGCAACACCACATTCCCATTCCAACCCAAATAAACATGATTTAACTACCTCACAGATTGTGCACTTTCAACTGCTGTTGGGAATCGTGTAGAGGTGTCTATTACCTCTGTGTGTAAATCTGCAGCTAGTCTTGAGAATCTGTTACAGTCAGCTATTTCTGTGAAGCACAAAAGTGACTTCGGAGAGCAGAAGTAATGTGTATTGTGTGTTTGTGTTTCTTTGCTACAGGTGGACTCTACCAGAAAGTAACACAAAGCCAGCTTCAGGGCTGTATCCCAAAGAACAGCGTAGACTGTGCTGCCTGTGTTTCTGAACCATTCAGCCACTCTTAGGGTAAAAAGTGGCAGGATGGTTCAGACGCTCGCCTGCCAATAACTAAACTCGAGGTTCCAGGGTTCGCTCCCCGTAGAGGCCTCGACTTTTCTCCTCAGTTTGACCAGCAAATCGAACTGAACGTCTAGTCCATCGGAAGGGGAAGAAAAACGAGGACCCATGTGCTTTCTGGCTGCGCACATTTAAGATCCCACGGCAGTTAAAAATCGTGAAGAGCAGGGCATTGCCCAGCTGCTTTGGTATAAAACATTGGAGAGATAGGTTGATTTTCCAGGTCCCACCCCTTGAAGACCAATTAGCCTTCTTGCCTTTCTGAAACTTTGGTAAAAAAAATATGAATATGAATATGAATTTGAAGTGAGGGAGAGGGGATGGGCGCTGCCCTCATAATGCTGATCCCGGGAAAAGTTGAGGTCTCTGTCACCTCGCTCCCTCAGGGTTATGGAACTATCTAGGTAGGACTTCAGGACCTGGCTAGCTATTGGGTTTATATGCAGGCTTAAGGCTTGTGCCTTGATCATTCTGGATTTTCTCCATCACATGGCACCTGTGACGATTGTGCATATGGAATTCATTCCGAGCCAATTTACAACAGCTGCCAGACATGAACAAAACAAGCAGTGTCACCCAGCCGCGTAAATAAAGTAGATAAAATAAATAGAAATGCAACGATCGGAGGAGACAATGCATTATGGGACTGTGGTGCATTTATCTCAAAATATAAAGACTAGAAACAAAACTTTTGCAAACGGACACATAGTGAGGACAATGTCATGACTCGTCATGGCAAAACCCCCTTTTATGTAAAAAATTCAAAGATCACACTTCACACGGGTGGCCTCTCAGTCTGTTGCACTAACGAGGAGATATTAAAAAGTCAATGATGACACGATAGAAAATGAGAGTGCAGTCCACAATCATAGGCAAATCAAATGGGACAGAGAGGGACTGTTACTGTTATTTTTGTTCAAAGTCCTGCCGACTGCGTAGAGCCATATTAGGGCAATAACCGCTTCAAAACAAACAAAATTTCAACAGCTAAAAAAAGAGAAAAAAGAAAATTAAGTACACAGATCAATGCATTCGCGGACACAATCCAAGGACACGCCCCAGGCGTTGACCACTCCGTCCAATCCATGGCACAAGGGGCCTAAAAAAGACACCTGAATACAAAATTTAAGCATACCTACGGACACCAAAACATACACAAAAACAGGCATAAATTACCCAAAACCGCCTCTGCACATCTCACCTCCCAAGAGCCGAAAATGCACCCAATACATGCACCCAATTACCAATCCCAAGAAAAAGTACGCAAGACCCCATCGAACACATACAGATGAATGGACCAGCAAAGCGACAAGGCAGAAACAAAGAGGATGACAGAAAAGAGGAAAATTCTAGCACAGAATTTCCAGAAGGAGGGGATACTTTTTATACTGAAAGAGCCCCCGGCATCCCCACGGGGGGAGAGAGGGACTAGAAAACTGTGAGGTAGAACACAAGATGCTTGATCATGTACGCTGGTGTCCTGTATACTTTCTTCTTTCAGCTGTTCACGTGTATCATCATGGCTGTTGCAGGGAGAAAGAACTGGCTGACAGCAGCCAGCTAGTAGACTGGAAGTGGAGACATACTGTATAACGTTAAGGTCTCCTTCATGCTGTCCTAGTTACACCGCTACAGGACATCAGTATTTTTCATTGCTCAGATTAACAAAAACAGTCAAGATCCCTTACCTCCAACAGATCATCATCATCATCATGTGTCCTGCCACATGGCGTTGGCGATCAAAGCCCTCCATATGCATCTATCCCTTGTTGCCGCAAGCACATCTTCCACCCTCTCTGTCCTCAGCCGCACTGCAAGTCCGTCCAATATTTTCTCCCGAGGTTTACCTGATGTTTTCTTTCCCTCCAGCTTTCTTGTTGTGACCAGGTGGTCTAATTCCCCTTTCCTCATAAAATGGCATATAAATGTTGCCTGTCTTTTCCTAATCTTTATCAGTGATCTTCTTGTGTCTGCCTCCATCAAAGCTATCTCGTTTGTTTTCTACGTTGTCCATGGAACTCTCAACATTCTTCTTAGAAACCACATCTCGGTTGCCTCAATCTCTTTTCTGGCTTTGCGTGTTGACTGTCCACGCCTCCGACAGACATTTCAGAGAAACCTAGCCTTCATCTTTCTGTCCCAGGCCAGTTCAATGTTGACGGTGTTGCAGGGAAAGACGCAAGGCAGGTAGTAAAGCACATGCCTAATGAGTTCACCCTGCCAACACCGACCTCACCTTGAGAGAGGAATCCACAACACAGGAACGACTGAAACAGTTTAATTGCAACCTGCGCTACTGACGCCAAAAACAGGATGACAGCAAAAGCAGCGAAAGAAAGAGGACATCTTTCATCACACCCGAAGCATCAGTTATATTTTTTAGTCTCCTTTTTTTTAATAATATCTTTTTATAATATAATACCCGTGAGGCTTGTGTATATGTGTCTGTTCTGTTTTGTTGAGTTTAAAGTCCTACCACTCACAGAGTATATGAGGACTAGCTGTAAGAATGTTGCTCAAAGCAGCATGAAAATTTTTTGGTTGCATTGTGAGATACAGATGCTATCGATCGGATTCTCTGATTTTTAGTGTGTTTCGAATGTCTGTTAAACAATGTAAGGAGCCAGATTTTCTCAGCTTTTTCTGGGTTAACTTTTATCAAATTAGGGTCAAAGCTGTGGACCGTTAATGAGTCGCAAAAGCATGAGTTTGAAAGAAAAGGCTTCAAGGTCAGGATCACACAAACTCAAACAATGACTAAACAGCACTTTTTCAGGAAGGTATATGAACAGCACTTTACTCGGAAACTTTTAATAATACTTGAAATCCATTTTTATTGCTCTGACAATCTACTATTGTCCTTGATACATGTCAAGCTTTATTTCAGTAGAGTTGATTCAGAAGTCACAGTGACCTTAAGAAGTACAAAACCTTGATTTTCCGTAATAATCTGTGTACGAAAAGGGAGATTACTAGAATCTCTGCACTGTCTTGGTCTCCTTAGTCTTATGAGCTGTTCAGAATGGCAACACAGACACACACAAAAACCCATGGCAGTGGAAATGAAGACAACTCAGAGTCAAACGAAGAGCTGGGGAGGGACAGCGCGGTTTCGGTTCAACAATAGAGTTGCAAAATCTTCTGCTGTCTTCTGCCATGACGGTCTGGCTTCATACAGCAACTGCCAAACTGACCTGTGTTCTATGTTTAATTGCCAGGCTTATGTCTCTGTCTGTCTGTCTGTCGTCTCTTGTCTTTGTCTCTGTCTGTGTGTCTGTGTGTCTGTCTGTCTTGTCTCTGTCTCTGTCTGTCTGTCTCTGTCTCTCTCTCTCTCTCTCTCTCTCTCTCTCTCTCTCTCTCTCTCTCTCTCTCTCTGGCAGTTTCTGTGCATTAGTATTAGAGAGTTGAAAAACATGTGAAATGCACAATATTTCGTTCCCTAAGAATTCATCGTTGATCTGCTGCAGGTCATTAGAGAGGCTAGGGCACATGGCCCTAATGTTTCAAGTGGCCAGTTCATGGTTGAAGATGGTGGTTTCTTTTTTGTTCTCTGTTATTTGCCTGGTGCAGTGATAGCTGTCTGCTTTTCGACCAAGTCTAAGCCCAACTCATCTTTTGTGGTGGATCAGAATCCTATTGTCCGGTGGCTGCCCGTATTGAGGTGGGCGCTAGCTGATCGTTGAGATGAGTTCCTCCACCGCCGGGCACAACTCATGACGCCCGACATATAATTTAGTAACTGCTGTCTCCCGTTTTCAGTCCTCTTCTCCCACGAAGTAGCAGGGAAGTTTCAGTCTTTTTCTCTTAAATTTTTTTATTTGGTGTTTGTTCATTTGTGATCTTACGTCTACGCTTGACGAAGGTCAGTTGGCGAAACTTTGCGCCTGTCTTGTCTGGTTGTATTAAATACGCTTTCTGATTCTTTTCGTGTTTTTGTTTTGTTTTGTTTGTTTGTTGTTGTTTTTTCAGGATGCTGTCTCCTGTGTTGATTTTCTTACATTGCAGCAGCACCACAGTGACTTCTCCAGTGCACAGACCTCGGTGATGAGTATGGAAATCCTGAGCCGTCCACACGTCAGGATCCCCCCTCTCGAACTCGCTGATGTGATCCATAGGAATACACAGCAATACATTTGGCATCAACTTGGCTGCAGGAGCTTCCGGATGTGGCGTAGGGCTCCACTCCGGATTTGTGTAGAGATTACTCCTTAGTCTTCTCTTCTCCCGAAGGTACAATGCGTCTTAAAACATTCAGGTTTTGTATTTCAAACTGCAGCAATTGGTTCGTAGCGGACACAATTTTCAAAAACGCAGAAAACACAAATACTAATCAGACATGCTTTAACGCTAAAAAAACTAATAAATTGTTATAGCAAAGAAAACAGAAAAGAACCCCCATTATCTAGACATGATATATGTTATGATAGATAGTGACAGGATAGACAGAGACAGAGACAGACAGACAGATAGCTAGATAACTAGATAGATAGATGATAGATCAGATAGATAGACAGACAGATAGATAGATAGACAGACAGACAGACAGACAGATAGACAGATAGACAGATAGACAGAAAAATAGATAGATAGATAGATAGATAGATAGATAGATAGATAGATAGATAGATAGATAGATAGATAGATAGATAGATAGATAGATAGATAGATAGATAGATAGATAGATAGAAGAAACACGCACACATATACACACATAAATGTGTTTAAAAGATGGAAAGCATTTAAAAAGAAAGGCTTTTTTCATAAACAAAAACAGTAGAGTTCTAAATCAAATACTGACACAGTTAGACCTTTATGACAGTCTGTGGACGCTCCACTCTGGTAAAAACGTTTTACATGGAGTTGAAACTAATCAATGACAGTGCAGTGGTACTTACTGTACCTGTCTTTACTCCTCATAACTATAGTTCACCTTTACCCTGTGGTCACGGACTTACCATTGGTTACTTTTTTGATAAGTTCCATCGTCTGTCTGGGTCCAGCGTTACCGTTTCATTTCTCAATGCTGACATCGCCATCACATTTATTTTTCTCTTTCTGTGTCTTCTTTTCCCTATGGAGCGTTCCTTGATGGAGAGATTTCAGCTGCACTGCGATCTGTCTGCGCACTGTCACAGTTAAAATGGTTTTGAGGAGGAGGAGGAGGAAGAGAGGAGGAGGATTATGATTATGATCACGATCATGATCATGATGAGGATGAGGATGAGGATGATAATCATGATCATGATCATGATGATGGTGATGATGGTGTTGATGGTGATATCATCTTCCCAGTTAGTAGTGTTCATGTCACAGCTTGATGAGGTTGGCATTCAGAGTATCCTTGTATCGCAAGCTGATGAAGTAGGCCTTCAGAGTATCCTTGTATCACAGCTGATGAAATCGATGTTCAGAGTATCCTTGTATCACAGCTGATGAAACATCGGTCCTTTCATGATGTATATCCTTGTATCACAGCTGATGAAATCGGCTGTCAGAGTATCCTTGTATCACAGCTGATGAAATCGGCTGTCACAGCACCTTTATATCGTTCAGTAACCTGCTCTGGTCACGGTATCCTTGCCTCTACCGATCCGTGCTGGAGCATCTTAAGGAGGTGGTGTCCTTCCAAAGGGCATGGCATACTGTCCAACGAAGCTGGTATTTCATGAAAATAAAGCTGATTAAACGAGACAGTCTTGATGGAGGCAGACACAAGTAGATCACTCATAAGGAAGATTAGGAAAAGACAGGCAACATTTATAGGCCATTTTATGAGGAAGGGGGATTTGGAGCACCTGGTCACAACGGGAAAGCTGGAGGGAAAGAGAGCACCAGGTAGACCAGAGAGAGAATGCTGGACGGACTTGCAGAGTAGGCTGGGGATGAGGAGGGTGGGGGAGATGCTAGGGGCAACGAGAGATAGAGATGGTTGGAAGTCCATGGTCGCCAATGCCATGTGGCAGGGCACCTGATGATGATGATGAAAGCTGATTAAAACTCCTTCGTTCTACCATACGTTACCTAGACTGATGTCACTGTTTTCTGTCAATATTGCGGATACATCGACCGCTAAGTTTGAAGATACATTTCCCTGAAAGCTATAACGATAATAATATTGATATCAATATCAATATTATATTAATATCAATAATACTATTGTTGTTGTTAATATTAATGATGATGACGAGGAGGAGGAGGAGGAAGGATTTAAGGTGCAAAATATCAATGTTCAGATCAAAGTGCACACTCTCATCATTCACTCAAACATTCACTCGCAGTAACAAAAACAAGTCTACAAAGCACGTGCATGCCGGGAGTGGAGAGGAAGGAGAGAAGTGAGAAGAAGGGGTAGGATGAAGGGGGGAAATCACTTCTGGACCAAAATGTGTGTTTTCAAATTAGACTTAAAGGGAGAAAGAGTAACTGTTTGTAACTGTCAAAAAGACGGCCGAAACTCATTACAGTAATATGGACCAGACACCGAAAATGAACGGCGACCAAGTATGAAACATCTATATAGAGGAATTTGTAAACAATGTCAGAAGCACAAGAGAGAAGTCAGGGACGGGTTTTTCATTCGGAGGTGTCCACACAGATAAGAATGTGCAAAACAGATAACATACATTCAGCAGATCGTATTGATTTTGTGTGAAACTCTCCGAATAACAGGCAGCCAGTGGAGGGACTGAAGCAAGGGATGACATGATCATGCCTCTTGTTTATGAAGAGACAGGCCACAGAATTCTGAATACGCTGGAGCGAGAAGACAGCAGAGAGCTACGACTATCACTTAGAGATAGGCGAGAAAAGTGACTAATTTAGATACTGCTTCTGTTGAAAGATACTGGCGAATAGAACTGGCTCGCTGCACTTGACGGTAAGTAGCAGGACTGACAAATTTGGTTGATGAACTTCTGCATAGAGAGCTGATGATCAAGAACAATGCCTGTCTTTCGAATAAATCGAAAAGTGCCGTAGACTGTCATTTCATCATTATGTGCCCTGCCGCATAGCGTTGGCGATCATGGCCCTCCATACGAATCTATCCTTTGTCGATGCAAGTACATCTTCCACCCACTCCGTTCTCAGCCACCCTGCAAATCCGTCCAATATTTTCTCCATGGGTCTAGCTGGTGTTCTCTTTACCTCCAGCTTTCCTGTTGTGACCAGGTTCTCTAATTCCCCTTTCCTCATAAAATGTCACTTAGTCGGATAAAACAAACTGTTACAGTGGACAGCTTGGGTCTTGTGCCAGTGACCTTTGCCCTACGATTCGACAGCAAAGGCAGAACAAACACAACGAACATTTATGCCTGAGGAAGGATTCGAACAAGTCGTTTATGATGCCAACAGTGGTAATAACGTCGGTCTCGATAAAGTTGAACCTCGTGAATTCGATGCCAGTGACCCGGATTTTGATCTCAAGGCGCAAAGCTGAATGATGATTCTGATGAAAATTATCAGCCTTCGTCACAAGCTTGTGTGACAGCCTGATTTAATGTTTGTGAATCATGTCATCACAAGGAGAATCTTTTTTTCTTCGGTTTTACTTCATTTGATATAAACTTGCATGGTGTTGTCTGCAATAGTTTTGAAGACGTGAGTAAGACAAAAATTGTAGGTGTAAAATGTCAGTGTTCCCAGACATTTTCTCATCGTTACCAGCGAAGGGGTCAAAAGATGTCTGATCAGATTCAAGCTTTTTAACAAACTGTAATGCACTAATATTGAAAGATAGTTTTGAATTTAGCGAAATCAGTAGAATCTGAAAAACAGGCAGCATTTTATTTTTCATGAAGAGGGTTATTATTGATTGCTTAATATGCTGTTAAAAATGTTTTTATCAAAGAAAGACAATGATCATTCCTCTGGACGAAAAAGGCCACCTATAGTCACGTTTGTATTGCCTAGTGAGAGAACATAGTCTAACTGATGAAATACATATTTTTCCAGTGTTATGTAACTCAGGCCTGAAAGCACAAAACGTTGTCCTTCTCCTTCAACCAGTTGACTATGATTTATAGTTCTCTCTATCAACAGTCGTGTCTTTATTGGATCTGCGTACTGTGCGTATGCCCAGCATTTTGTGCACAGTCTCACGATACTTGGAGCCACAGAAATAATACACCAGAAAATTCAGCGAGGAATTTAGTGTACAACAAACTTCTGCTATCGCAACTGTCAGGAAGTACAGATTAGACCATTCTCCAGTTGGACTTGAATTCAGGCAGAAAGAGGACAGACACACGCAGCAGAATATTCGGTGTGTTCAAAATTATGAACTGAATGGACAGGTATATCAACATCCTGGTCAAAGCCCGTTTCTCGTGCTGAGAGAGATGGGGTAGATGAGGAGCATTCTCTCTGAAATGCACACTTTTGTGGAGTTTGACAGCAGTAACCAGTGTTGCAATACTGACGAAACCACAATGGCAAAAGGAAGGACCAGACCATATATCAGAGCATCTACAATGTCCACTAATTTTCTGTTGTTCTTGTGGAACTCGCTGCTCGTTAACTGAAACGACGTTATCCCCGTTTCCACGTCTTTGAGACATACCACAACATACCTTGCTGCCGCAATAAAACGTCCCCCGGTTATCAAACTAAACCCCACAAGCAGAACGATGCCTATAGTTTTGGTCTTCAACATGGTGCCAGACTGCAAAGGCCGGACAACGCAGAGGCATCTCTCCCCTGAAATTATGACAGACACGAATTGTGAAGACAAAGAGAAAGCAGAGTACAACGCCAAGAGGTGATTGTTGACGATGGCTTCTGTGACATAACCAACGTCCCGGTAAGAAACGCTGAAATCCTTCAAGGAGAGTTTCTCAGCATAGAGTAAGAAGACGAAAATGACAAAAATCAAGTCCATCAGTGACAGCCAGAAGAGACACAGGTTGACTCTGTGTTCCAGGCCGTGTTTGTAGAACACCAGCAGATTCAGGATGTTGCTGGGGAAACCGATGAAAAAAAGAGCTGGGATGAAAATGGCGTGAAAGACGTTATTGATGACATTGGTGGTGTTGGCGCTTACAACGTCTTTGTTTTCATCATGAAAAAAGGCTGAAGTGTTCACCATCACACATTCAGATTCACTCACGGAATTAAATTTGATGACATCCGGTGTATCTGAGATAATAGCACCATCTGTGATCAAAGAAATATTAATCTGGGCTTTGCTGGATGTAACCATAACGTCACGAAGATCGGTTTGTGTTACTGTGAGAATGAGACACAAGAAATATATCAGGCTGTTGTCTAATAGAAACAAACTTGTTCAAGAATTCGAACTGATTCATTCCAAACAAATACATCTCTTTCTCTTGAATTTCTGGCCTTGAAAATGCATAATTTTAACCCAAAACAACATAATGAATATTGTCACAGTCGTCTTTTCCATGTCAAAATGTTAGATGTGGGGTTGTTGTTGTATATTGATGGGCAAACTGTATAGATTATAGAATGTCAACAGTGCAGCCTGATATTAGTGAGGAATGTAGTGTTTACTCATTTTCAGAACGTTTTTGGTACAGAGAAGTAAGACAGAATAATTATTTACTGAAGAATTACATGAAATTCCTGGCACATAATTACTCGATAGAGATATCTGAGCGTGAAATCGTATACGCATTAGTCTTTTGAAGAAAAAGAAATCACCAGGCATTACAGTATATTTGCAAAAATGCCTCACTGATCCCTCGCTCAAATATCACCCTCTTGTCAGACTGTTTAATTATCTCTTTGAAATACGCCAGTGCATACAACTGTATAATCTTCTCTTTGAAATACGCCAGTGCAAAAAAATCTGTAACTCTGCAGTCATTGCTTCTAATAACTACCGTTGTTGATTATTATTTATTATCTTCAGGGAAAGTATTTGCTCGTATTCTTAAAACGACAATGTCAACCAGGTAGAGGAAAACAAAAACATACTACAGACTTACTTTCCCTATTATGTTCAGTTGTTCAAAGGTATTTGTTAAACAAATCAGTCAAAGGTATGAGTGCTTTGTAGAGTTTAGAAAAGCCTTCGATCGAATCAACCGTTCTGTTTTAAGGAAAGTATCGAGAAAAGGATGATGTTAATGACAGAATGTTGAATACGTTACAAAGTATGCACAAGAATATGAGGTATCGTGTACGTTCCCTAGTGGTTTGTTCGAGATGTTTGAGAGTGAAGTGGTGTGCTCTAGGGTTGTCTACTTGTTCCAATATTGTTTTCGTTTTTCATCAACAAACTCGCTTACAATACTATAAGAGATGGTATCGATGAAGTTCAGCTATTACCAGACACTGTACATATTTTGATGATATTTGTTTGCATCATGACTTAAGAGACAAATTGATACCCTTAAGAGGTTTTCAGATGGATTTTCTATGTTTCAGACGAAATTTTTATGACAGTGAATCAAGCAAAATTAAAACAACTGTCTGTAGGACAGGGTCAGGGGAGCTTTTGTCATCACATGAACGTTGGACATGGTTGAGTTGCCTGTTGAGGTTGTTAACCGCTATAGATATCTTGGACTTCCCCACAAAAAAGTCCTTAACATACAAGAGTCAGAAGAATCGTGTGCTAAACGAAAGCAGAGGACTTGCCACCAAATATTGAAGTCTTTATGGAGACAGAAGACTTAAAGAGATGTATTGTTAAGATATTTAGCAGTAATTTTCTCCGTTTTGGTGTATAAAGATGAGATGTGAGCTATCGACAGTTTTATGTCTTGAGGAAGTAACATAGTTTGCATTCAAGCGATTACTCACTGTTGGAATCTAGACAACTAACAAATCGATTTTAGGCAACTTTGGTGATACCTGTATCTCTTGTATCTGCTGTAAATAAATCAAGTATTCGTCGAGTTTTATTCCGCCCAGAGACATGACTACCGAAAAATTTACAATTTGTCTTTACTTCTCTTAAAAAATAATCTTGGGCATAACAAATAGGCAAGTATTTTTAGACACCGATTTAGAACTATGCAGTAGAGTGTAGGATCTGAAAATGCATTTTTAGCATTGTTTAGACAAGACTTCTGATCAGTTCAACAAACATGGTAATCATGATATAACTGAACACGACAGACTTGAACTTTTGTCCAGCTTCAAGTCCTGCATTCAGACAGAGAAATATGTAGGTGATAACCATCCACGCTATTTCATAGTATTTTATGTAGACTTCAGATCATGAGTATCTGAAATTAAAACTCATAGGCCCCTCCTATCATTTTAAAGTTGTTTTTATTATTTTCAGATACATAGCATTTGCAAACATCTTGAAATGTATACAATGCATAATCAACAGATCTAGCAAATGTAGAAAAAACAAGCATTCGTTGGCAACATATAAATATACACATACATATACTATACTTGTACACACACAAACACATATATATAGATGCACATACAAACACACACACATTACATATAATATAATTATATATATATATATATATATTTGGTGTTGGTGATGTGTAGTGATATGTAGTGTGAGTATGATGTATGTATAAGTGTATACATAATTGTAAGGTATTGCCAAGACAAGGGAGTGGAAAATGAGAAACACGTCTTATTCAGATATAAATATTAGAGTGAGATTTGTGAGAAGCCAAGGTGCCAGAAGTAGATGTAGAGGTATAGAAGCAAAGAGGAGCAATCAGTCAGTGCTTCTAACAGCAAAACTTGTATTATAGCGTTTATAAAAAGCCAGGCGGCGATTGATCAGATGAGCACACGTCAGACTGAAAAAAGGATATAAGCTCAGAATACGCATAAACCCTCTGAAAAGATGTACAGTTTATGTATATATAAGTTTTCCCTACTATGTACGAAAGTATTTTTTCTAAAATGAAAAGCAAAAAACGTGTTGCGTATTCCTTTTATGTCTATGCTACGCTAATGTGTAATATCGATTTCAACTCCCTTCCATCCTCCCCACCCCCCCCCCCCCCATGCTTGACATGAATCTTTCGAAGTTTCAGTCAATATACTTTCATTCATTCATTATTCTCTCTCTCTCTCTCTCTCTCTCTCTCTCTCTCTCTCTCTCTCTCTCTCTCTCTCTCCCCCTCTCTCTCTCTCTCCCTTTTCTTTCTTTCTCTCTCTCTCTCTCTTTCTTTCTTTCTCTCACTCTCTCTCTCTTTCTCTCTCTCACTCTCTCTCTCTCTTTCTCTGTCTAATTCTCTCTTTCATTCTCTCTCTCTCTCTCTTTCATTCTATGTCTCTCTTTCATTCTCTCTCTCTCTCTCTCCCACTCTCTCTCTCTCTATCTCTTTTCTCTTTTCTTCTCTCCTCTGTCCCTCTTCCCCTCTCTGCCCCCTTCTATCTACCCCTCCTCGCCCTCTCTATTTCTCTCTCTTTCTCTCCTTCTCTCTTTCTCTCTTTCTCTCTCTTTCTTTCTCCCTCTTTCTCTTTCTCTCTCTCTCTCTCTATCTCTCTCTCCTTCTCTCTCTCTCTCATTCTCTCTCTCTGTCTGTCTCTCTCTCTTCTCGCTCGCTCACGCACACTCTCTCTCTCTCTTCCCCTCTCTGTCTCCCATCTCTCTGCCCCTCCTCTCTCTGTCTTTCTCTGTCTCTCTATGTCTGCCTGTCTGTCTGTCTCTCTCTCTCTCTCTCTCCTCTCTGTCTCTCTCTCTCTCTCTCTCTCTCTCGTTTTTTTTTTCTCTCCCTCGTTCCGTGTGTGTGTCTAGTTGATCTGTCAGTCTGTCTGTCTGTCTGTCTGTCTGACTGTCTGACTCTTTGTCTCTTTGTCTGTCTGTCTGTCTATCTGTTTGTGTTTCCTTCCTTCGTCCGTTCATTTGTACATTCGTCAATTTATTCTTTCCTTTGTTCTTTTGTTCCTTCCTTTTCAACTTATCTGTTTAAAACAGGGGGATTATTTCATATCGACCGAAGGCCTGTCGGCCTGTTCGTCAGTCTGTCTGTCTGTTCTGTCTGTCTGTCTGTCTGTCTGTTCTGTCTGTCTGTCTGTCTGTCTGTGAAAAAAATTGTGGACATGAAATTCTCAGATCTTTACCAAATTTGGAGCAAAGGTGTGGACCGTTAAGAAGTCACGAAAGCATAAGTCCGAAAGATGAGGCACTAACTCAAGGTCACATCCACCAAAACGGTGGCTAAAATCAGCCATTTTCGAGGAAAATGTGCGAACTGCTTTTTCTCAGAAATTTCTGTTAAAATATCTAAATCCTGTTTTCCCACCTAGTACAGTCTGCCATTATGTTTAATGCTTGTCAAGTTTTCTTTTACGTGAGGTTTTTTCAAGGTCATGGTGACTGGTATTCTAGATCATCTGTATTTTCATGATTAAAGTGCCGTTTTATTAAATTCCCTTTTACGTTGAACACATATACACACATATACACGCGCGCGCGCGCGCACACACACACACCACATACACACGCGTGCGCGCACACACACACGCACATTCATATACACACACAAGCACAGACATTACATACACACAAACACAACACACACACACACACACACACACACACAATATATATATATATACACGCACGCTCATATACACTCACAAGCACAGACATACACACACATACTACAAACACACACACACTTACACACACACACACACACACGCGCTCGCGCGCTCGCGCGCACAGACACACACACACACACGCACGCACGCACGCACGCACGTACTTTCTTTGTGCACTTGCACATGTGTGTTTATTTCATAGGATGGAAGGCAAACAATAAGTATGTCTTGACCATTTTTAAACGTCTTTTCTGTATAGTTTTTCCTTCTACAAAATCAATCACATCATGTATACTCTCATTTGCTGCTGTTTATCTTACAACATAGGTACTATTTTTTTAAGGGAGACACGTCAGTGGAGAACATTTCTATTTGTATATTATAGTCATGTTTGCAAGACTGTTTCTGGATTTTTTTTTTTATTGGAAATTAGTTTTGAAAACAAACCGAAGTTTTAGTTTTTTCCAGACTGTGTTGCAGCGCTTAGGTGATTCCAAGTGCTTATGTTTGTTTGGTTTTTTGTTTGTTTGTTTGTTTGTTTTTTGTTTGTTTGTTTGTTTTGTTTTGTTTTTGTTTGTTTTTGTTTGTTTGTTTGTTATTTGTTTGTTTGTTTGTTTGTTTGTTTGTTTGTTTGTTTGTTTGTTGTTTGTTGTTGTTGTTTTGTTGTTGTTGTTGTTGTTTTGTTGTTGTTGATTTTTGCTTAAAATCCAGCCGACTGCATAGAGCCACATCAGGGCTACAATCGCTTCAAAACGTAGACAATATTCAACGGGGAAAAAAAGGAACAGAATTTCTTTTTACATATATTATGCATTCGCGCACATAATCTAAAAAGATGCCTCTGGCACTGACTCCTCCGTCCAATTTTTCAAACACGGGTTTTTAAAAAAAACCTGAATACAAATTTAAACATAAGGACAATAAAACATAAAAACGGGCCTAATTTACCTAAAACTGCTTCCGCATATTTCATTTTCCTGGTGCCAGAAAGGCACTTAATACATGTACCCAATCATCAATCCTACGAGAAAGTACGTAACACATACAGGTGAATGGACCAGCAAGGCAGAAAATGATAGGAAGAAATGACAGACAGCAAAGGAACAAGGCAGAAACAAATTCAGCGACAGAAAAGAGGAAATTTCAAGTAGAGAATTTCCCGAAGGTGGGGATATGAAAGAGCCCCCGGCATGCCCACGAGGGAGATTCCTTTTGCACTAACACCTACAAACACATTGTACTGTAATTAGAAAGATCCAAGATAAGCTTGGTACATACCCAACAAGTCTGCTCATAAAATCCTATGCGCTGGCAATAGCTTGAAGATCAACCCAACGGATAGGTTCTATTGCTTCTTCGTTTGTTTTCTAAATTTATTTTCTATCTTTCTGTAAGAATGTCTACTTAATGGATGTCCCGAACAGCCGACATGAAAAAAACCCATACGCCCCACTAAGGTGCGAGGAGCACTACGAAATATACCGTGTGGTCGGACCAAACTTTTTATGTCACAAAGGCAGTCAAGTTGCCTTTGCCTACTCTCTCTCTCTCTCTCTCTCCTCTCTCTCTCTCTCTCTCTCTCTCTCTCTCTCTCTCCTCTCTCTCTCCTCTCTCTCCTCTCTCCTCTCTCTCACTCTCTCTCTCTCTCCTTCTCTCTCTCTCCAACTTTTATGTCACGAAGGCAGTCAATTGCCTTGCCTATTCGTCTCTCTCTCTCTCTCTCTCTCCCCTCTCTCTCTCTCTCTCTCTCTCTCTCTCTCTCTCTCTCTCTCTCTTTCTCTCTCTCTCGGTCTCTCTCTCTCTCTCGGTCTCTCTCTCTCTCTCTCTCTCTCTCTCTCTCTCTCTCTCTCTCTCTCTCTCTCCGGTCTCTCTCTCGGTCTCTCACACCACACACACACACACACACACACACACACACACACACACACACACACACACACACACACACACACACACACACACACACACTACCAGAAAACATGCGAAAATTCTCTGTCACTATATTCAAGAAGACAAGAAGAGGTATATAATACATCTCATCACTAACTGGCACTGGTCCTTCTACTACCATTCAACCAGATCAGTTACTAACACATTTGCATGTTTAACTTGATCGAGTGAGTGATTGACTGATTTGGTTCAGATTTTACATCAACAGCCGACGGGGATAACCACTCCTAGGGAAGTGGGAAGGGGGACTTATCTAATCCTATACCGACACCACCAGAAAGCTACAATGTTAAGATGGGACAGTGAGAAGGCTAGTTTTAATGTAGTGCAACCCGGGATTGGAACCCACAACCACTATCGTGTGAATCTGGCGCTCAGACCAACTGAGCTACTGAGGCTTGCAACCCAGTTGACCTCCAACGTTTGTCACAAGCTTTTTGTCCTGGTGTATGTAGATTTTTTTTTAAGGTTAGCAACTATATACCAAAACCTACATACGAACAGAAAAGAAAAGTAAAAAGAAAAGAAAAACGAAAAACAGACAAACAAGCAAAACATAACAAAACAAATTAAATCCAAAACAAGCGCGACTGCCCGCGTTCTAGCAAACAGGAACCAGAAAAACACGGAAAAAAAATCAGAACACGTATTTAATACAAGACAAGACAGGCGCAAATTTTCGGCCAACTGGCCTTTGTCAAGCGTGAATATAAGATCACAAACAAACACCAAATTATATGTTGGAATTGAATGGACTCATTTTCTACGTTGCACTCACACTAAACGTGTGGTCTTGGACAAAGGGCAACAGGCTTAAATATCATTAAGATGGCGGCAGTGGGATTCTCTGGTAGTGTGTCTTGATTGAATGAAAAATGTTTCTACGTGATGTCATGTACTGTACACTCCGAGCACTCGACAAGAATGAAGACGTTGGGTATGTAGAAAAAGCGGGCAGGGCAAACACAGGGATAAATAACTGAAATTTAGGAATGCCACGGTGACAGCAGCATTAAGACGATAGATGGCAAAGGTCACACGTGTCTTAACCACTCTTGTCGTTCGTGTACATTCGCAGCTGGACTCTCGCCAAAGTGACAAACGTCTAGTGACCGAAATTTCTCCAACTGACAGCACAAGGATGCCGTCGATTCATTGTAGTGTCTACTGGCTTTTTCCGGTCAAACGTCTCTGAGCGGTCAGACGTGAAGACCCGGGGCATTCGGCCGTGTCCGTTTTGCCTTTTGGACTTTGGAGAAATATGTGTGCACACACATCGTCTTGTTTGGATGCTTAGGATTTTTTGGTGTGGCTCGAGTTCCGGCTGAGAGTCCCTGAGTCCTTGAGCGTTATTTGCCAGTCTACTTTTGTCGTTGAATGTTTTGTCATTGGGTTTTTCCCCTTGCGAAGTCTGCGTTGCTGTTTGTGTTTATTTATTTATTTACGTATTTATTTTTTTATTTTCATTTATTTATTTGTTTGTTTTTTGTTTATTTCTTTTTTATTTTTTTTATTTATCTGTTATTAATTCTTTTGTTTTTCATGTATTTTTTATTTGTTGGTTTATTCATCTGTTTTTATTCATTCATTTGTTCGTTTGTCGATTTATTTGTTGATTTCCTTATTTATGTTTCTCTACCTATCTACTGAGGTTTTTTATTTCTTCTTCGGTTTGAATCATTCACTCTCTCATTCAGTGTGGGTTTTTTTTTCATTTATTCATTTACACAGTGGCCTACCTATCTTTCTAATAAAAACAGAAGCATTGTAACAGGGTGTTGCTGTTAGACTTCGTGCTGGTGTTTTTCTATTGTTAGTGATGTTTGACTGGTTGGGTGCTTTCGCTGTCGATCACATTGTGCGAATGTGTGTGCATGTGAGTGTGTGTGTGTGTGTGTGTGTGTGTGTGTGTGTGTGTGTGTGTGTGTGTGTGTGTGTGTGTGTGTGTGTGTTTGAGTATATGTTTGTGTGTGTGTGTTTGTGTGTGTGTGTGTGTGTGTGTGTGGTGTGTGTTTGTGTGTGTGTGTCTGTGTATGTGTGTGTGTTTCTGTGTATGTGTGTGCGCCCGCGTGTATCATGATAAAAAAACAGCCTCAACAGGAATGTGCGCCATTAGCGTGTGTGTGTTTGTGTGTGTGTGTGTGTGGTGTGTGTGTGTGTGTGTTTCTGTGTATGTGTGTGCGCCCGCGTGTATCATGATTAAAAAACAGTCTCAACAGGAATGTGCGCCATTATATTTTTTTTTCAAACCAAACACTGATCGGAAGTAACCTCGTTCTAAAGCATGCATCATCACCGCCATTGTCATGTCCATCGATCTTTCAGATTCTGCAGAACTTTATGCACTGTTTTGTTTACAAATTGATTTTTTTTTTTGGGGGGGAGGGGGTGGTTCAGAAGAGGGAGTGGGATGGGTGGAGGATGACTTGGCACAGTGGTTACAACACTCGCTCCCGTAAGCCGGGTTGGCAGGGCCTTTTGATAGAGCAATGGTTTCAAGATTTCGTGTCGCGAGTTCAATCCATTCGGTAGCTTATAAACTGGTTTTCAAGCTCGCTGCTCTCTCAGCGGACCCCAGTAGCTCAGTTGGTTGACCGTCGGATTCACATGCTGATGGTTGTGGGTTCGAATCCCGGGTGTGCAGCATTAAGGCTGGCCTTCTTACTGTCCCATCTTAACATCATAGTTGTTCTGGTGGTGTCAGTACAGGATTAGATCAGTCCCCCCTCTCCTTCTCCCGCTTCCCCGGGATGGTTATCCCCGTCAGCCATATCACCTGAGGTGGGTGCCTGTTACTGTTATTTTTGTTTAAAGCCCAGCCGACGGCGTACAGCCATATCAGGGCTATAATCGTTTCAAAGTATACACAACACTTCTACAGTAAAAAAAGAGAAAAGAAGAGAAAATTAAGTACACAGGAGTGTTTTGAGGAGTGTTTTTGTACTTTGTATCTGCTTCTATGCTAGCTGAATGGGTAGCGAGCGCAAACTGTGTTAGATTTGAGAAGTACAACATGGGAGATAATTCTCAAGAGTTATGTCCTTTGATTAATATTATAACAATTCTCCCTGCTTCCCTCTTATTTCTTAAGTACACAGATTAATGCATTCGCACACATAATCTAAGGATATGCCCCTGGCGTTGACCACTGTGCCCAATTTATGGCACACGGGATTTAAAAAACATACCTGAGTACAAACTTGAACATAACTACGGACACTAGAACATGTAAAACGGGCCTAAATTACCTAAAATTGCTTTAGTTTACATCTTTTCCATAGAGCAAAAAAAATGCACTTAATACATGTATTTTATTATCAATCGCAGACACAAAGTAGATCACTCATAAGGAAGATTAGGAAAAGACAAGCAACATTTATAGGCCATTTTATGAGGGAAGGGAATTTGGAGCACCTGGTCACAACGGGAAAGCTGGAGGGAAAGAGAGCACCAGGTAGACCCCTGGAGAAAATGCTAGACGGACTTGCAGAGTAGCTGAAGACGAGGAGGGTGGAGGAGATGCTTGGGGCAACACGAGATATAGAGACAGAAGGAACTCCATGATCGCCAACGCCATCCGGCGGGGCACCTGATAATGATGATGAATTATCAGTCCTAAGAGAAAAACGTACGTTAGCCTTTTATCGCACACATACAGGTAAATGGGCCAACAAGCCAGAAAATGATAGGAAGAAATGACAGCAAACTAAGAAGGAAGACAGAAACAAAGAGATTGACAGAAAAGAGGAAATCGTTAGTACAGAATTTCCAGAAGGTGGGGGATACTATTTATACTGAAAGAGCCCCCGGCATCCCCACAGGGGTGAGGTGGGTGCTGACGTTAAAAACTTAACCAAATCAGTCAAATCAAATCACAGCCCTTCTCAATGCTCGAACAATTCTGGTAAAGTCAGTATTTCATAGATGGTTCTGTTCTCTATCCAGTTTCAAGACCCTGCTGTCGCATGTGTTTTTTGTGCCGGATCGAGTGTTTCCCAGATAAGTACTGGCAGATCTGCGTAGAGCGCGTATGGACTTGTCTGAGTGTGGGTCGAATCCCTGTCGAACGAAATGTCAGACTCTGTAAGCTCCGAAAGCCAAGCCAACAGACCCAGTACGAGTCAAATCATGTTTCTATTACTGAATTATTCTTGACTTTTGTTTAATGCATAACATTTTCTCTAGAGCATAAAGCGCTTCGGAGATTACTTCTGAAGATGTTGCGGTAGTAGTAGTAGTGATAGTAGTAGTGGTAGTAGTAGTAGTAGCAGTAGTAGTAGTAGTGGTAGTAGTAGTAGTAGTAGTGGTGGTGGTGGTGATGGTGGTGGTGGTGGTGGTGGTGGTAGTGATGGTGGTGGTGGTGGTGGTGGTGGTGGTGGTAGTAGCAGTAGTAGTAGTTGTTGTTGTTGTTGTTGTTGTTGTCGTTGTCGTTGTTGTTGTTGTTGTTGTTGTAGACGGAGGAGGAGGAGTGTTATTATTGTTGTTGTTGTTGCTATATCACTGAATCATGCTACTGTCCTCAAATAAATCGTCTTAACTGACACTCAGTAACAGGAACAAGGCGCCAAGGCGACAATCCTTGTCGGTCATTGCAGCAAAAAAAAAATCTACATCGTTGTCTCTCTTCTCGTCCTAAAACTGATTATGCATGTCAGTGAACATCAAATGTATCATAAAAAGTCGAAATTTGACTCGGTCTTACACTTTTAAAAAATCTTTCTTAGATGAAGAAATGATGTGTGAGTCCATAGGAGTTTGGAGAACAGCGCTATACAGAAATGATTCATTCTCATCATCATCATCATCATC
>CM060311.1:68621918-68624418 GCA_030674185.1 Monoplex corrugatus | reverse complement strand
TCTCTCTCTCTCTCTCTCTCTCTCTCTCTCTCCGAATTTAATTATGTGTAATACTTTCATGTTATTTATAAATGATATAATTCAGATTTCGCAACTGCGCGCACGCACTCGCACACACATACACATACACATATTTCAATATGTGCGTTCACATTTATGTATTCACGATCAAACGTCTTCAGTTGTTGTCACATATTTGGGGGACGTTCCACTTAGGCTGGTTTTTTTTTCTCCTCAATATTCTATTTTCTGTTCCATTAATGCAAGCAGATCAGTAACAGCAGATAAGTAAACAGGCCAGTGTGCTAAATGTTAATAACCGTTGGAATACAACAACAATTTCATTTGATTTCATTTCCTCTGTCAAAACAACACACTCACACTCTAACCTGCAGAACCAACGACATCCTCACAGACGCTTCCCCGCCTGTCGTCTCACCAGACATGATTCCACGGATGCTTTGTTCCGCCTGGTGGCGCTGTAGCTTCCGGTGGTACAGGTGATAGGTCGCGCTTGCACTGCTGGGGACGTTACCCACGACGTAACGAATGATCTCACTCATACGGAAGCCCAGGTTTTCGCTCATGTGTTTCAGGATGTCTGTGTTGAGGTCGCTGGTTTTCAGTTTGTTAGGGAAAGGGTGTCTTTCCATGGGTTGTTGCGTCCTGGGAATGAAGAACAAGCGAGAAGGGGGAAGAAAACAACGACAATAAGGAAAAAGAAGATGATATTGATGATGGTGGTGGTGATGATATGATGATGATGATGATGATGATGATAATCATGATGATGATGATGATGTTTGAAAGGAAACATATACACACTCACATTATACACACATACACACATACTATACACATATAATACACACACACACACACACACACACACACCTACACACACACACAATACACCCTACCAAAGCACACGCCATACACATGACACACCACAGTACGGAGGTATACATCCCATAATTTTTCTGACGACGACGACGACATGATGAGGATGGATGATGATGATGGCGGTGAGTGTGTGTGTGTTGGTTGATGATGATGATGATGTGGATGGTGTAGGTGGTGGGGTGAGTGTGGTAGGGGAGTGGTGGATGGTGGTGGTGTGTGGTGATGATGATGATGATGATGATGATGATGATGATGATGATGATGATGATGATGATGATGATGATGATGATGATGATGATTGATGATGATGACTACGATACAAGAAGAGCAGGAAGACGAAGAAGAAAACATAGAGCAATCAGAAAGAAAACGAAGGAAACACATCTGAATTACGACACTGATACGACACTGAATCCTGTTTCTCTGCAATTTTCTGCACTGCTCTTGAAGATGTCATCTCCCCACGGTGCTCATTCAGTTTCTCCGACACACCTCCAAACTCACCAACACTGAGGTACACAGGGCCACAAAATCGGGAACAACCTTTTGACAATGATACATAAGAAACTATAGTGGACCCTTTGACCCCCGCACCCTTTCCACCAGCGTCCTGCATTGTCAGCCATGCTAGGAAAACAAAAACTTAACCATTTGACTCCCTTACCTACGTACCAGCTTCTTGCAGGAAGCTGGTGGATACGGTGAGGAAATCAAAAAGTTAAGTTTTTGCAGTCAGTGGATAGGGTGTGGGAGTCAAAAGGTTAATATCACAGAATGGTAAAAAAAAAAAAAAGAGATAGAGCAACAACATACAGAAAGACGTGGATAAGAGTACCAAAAGTACCAGACAGAGATGATGTGAGGATGATGACAAAGACGATGATGATGACGACAACGTCAGAGATGATAATGGCTACATTGTTGGCGAGAACAAAATTGAAAAGTACTTATTCTTTTAAAGACAAACAACCATAACTTACACCAACGCAAACATTTAATAAATCGATGCTTAGAGACGATTTTAATCTTTTGACTCCCACATTCTATCCATCAACTGCAAAAACTTAACCCTTTGACTCCTTCACACTATCCACCGGCTTCCTACTTAGCACTCTGATTCCCTCACCCTATCCATCAGCTTCCTGCATGAAGCTGGCGGAGAGTGTGAGGGAGTCAAAGGGTTACGTTTTTGCTTTTCTAGCATGGTTGACAATGCAGGATGCTGGTGGACATGGTGCAGAAGTCAAAGGGTTAAATACCTCACAGCATAGTGCTGTGGACTTTATCTTAAAATGAAACGTCCCTTTTTATCTTAGTATGTGAACGTCCCTTTTTATCTGAAAATGGAAACGTCCCTTTTTATCTGAAAATGAAACGTCCCTTTTTATCTGAAAATGGTAAACGTCCCTTTTTATCTTTAAAATGGAACGTCCCTTTTTATCTTAGAATGTAAACGTCCCTTTTTATATTAAAATGTAAACGTCCCTTTTTATCTTAGAACGAAACGTCCCTTTTTATCTGAAATGGAACGTCCCTTTTATCTTAAAATGTAAACGTCCCTTTTTCTAAACACTCCCGTTTTTATCTTGAAATGGAA
>CM060311.1:68601918-68619418 GCA_030674185.1 Monoplex corrugatus | reverse complement strand
TGGAATCGCAGGTTTAAGTTTTTGCTTTGCTCGCATGGTTGACATTGCAAGATGCTGATGGACAGGGTGTGGGAGTCAAAGGGTTAAACTTCCAAAATCAATGTCATACAGTTCAAAAGAATGCTTAAAATGAACACTTTTTGAGGAAAATATGTGAACAGCGCTTTCTTAGGAGCCTTTGAAAATATTTAACATTTGTTTTTGTTTTCTGTATTTGAATTCTAACACTGTTTCCGTTACACCTTAAGTGTTATTTCGCAGTTATATAAAATCCGGATTTTCGCCAATTGTTGTAGTATGAAAAGGCAGATTAGTAAATAGCCTGGCCTCTGTGTGTGTGTGTGTGTGTGTGTGTGTGTGTGTGTGTGTGTGTGTGTGTGTGTGTGTGTGTGTGTGTGTGTGTGTTGTGTGTGTAGTGTGTGTGTGTGTGTGCTCGCACGTATGTACGTGTGTGTATGTGTGTGTGTGTGCGGGCGCGTGTGTGTATGTGGCGCATGAGTGTGTGTGTGTGTGTGTGTGTGTGTGTGTGTGTGTGTGTGTGTGTGTGTGTGTGTGTGTGTGTGTGTGTGTGTGTGTGTGCATGTGTTTGTGTGTGCGGGCATGTGTGTGTGTTGTTGTTGTTGTTGTGTTGTTTTTCAATCTTTTACGTCGCTCTTGTATCACAACCTCCGCGCTGCTCGTTTCGGTTTATCCATCACAACACACTTCCAAACCCACAGGGTACCGAGGGTCACCATGACAGCATGACAGACAGGGTCTCAGACTCTGAGACAGTACATTTTTCACAGTTCCCTGATGATGATGAGAATGGGAACGACAGCAAATGTTGCTATGGAGTTCCTGTTCGGATTAAGACTTTGTGCCGGCACTTACATGAATGTCAAGGCTTTGTTGTGTTTCTGACTTCTGAATGTTTACGGAGATGTCTTTGTCCTCTTGTGAAGGAAACACGAGGAGAAAAGAAGAATTATTCATCAGCAGCATCATAATCATCATTGTCAACATTAGTATCAGCAGTAGCAGCAGCAGCAGCAGAGCACCATCGTTACCATCATCCTAATCACTCTCATTATCGTCAACATATTATCACCATCATTATCATAATTATTATCATCATCATTATCATCGTCGTCGTTGTTTCTTTCTCTTACATACAGAACATAAAATTACTCAAACAGCGATCGAGTCTTCAAGTCTTATTATTGTTGCTGGGAAAGCCGTTGAGGGAAGAGAGCGAGAGAGTAGTCTCCCTTTACAGAATAGTTCTGACTCGTGCACGAACAGTTGTGCAATTAGCATGCGATAATGTAACATCCCCTTTTGTTTAAAGAGAGAAAGGGCGAAACATGCGAAATGAACTGAACAACGCAACGCGACTTTCCGTTTGCAGTTCAACTTGATAATAGGACCGTTCATTGTTCATCTTCGGATTTACCATCGTTAATAACAAAGTGATCGTCCACTGTTCATCTTCGGATTGTCTGTCAAACGCAAATAAAATCAAATATTATTTCTTTACGATTCAGCGTCTTTCAATTGTACACGAAATCATGCATGCGTCGCGTTTTGATTTCACGGCCTGAACGGGTTGTTCGGACTGGAATCTTTGAATCGGGGCTTCTTCGACCTGGTAGACTCTTCACCGGGCTAGGTTGAGCAGGCATTACTTGCGGATACACCTGAATTGCAGCTTGTGGAGTTCTGGTCCATTGTCCTTGATTGGAGAAGCAGGTGGTGATGGATCATTGGTCCGCACTGTGGGCTGTGGGCTTGGCTGTGTAGCTGGAACTACTGTCTTTGAGGACACAGTGGAATGATCCCTCTCAGGTGCCTTCTTCAGGTGGATTCTGTTGCGACGGTATACAGTTCCGTTGGTCTCAACATCATAGGATCGGTTGTGGCGTCGAACAACAGTTGCCTTCGTCCAGGTTTTCTTGCCAAGTGTAGAGGGGTCAATTCTGACTTGTTTGCCTTCTTCGAGAGATGGAAGATCCTTGGCACGTTTGTCAAAGTTCTTCTTTTGTTTTCTTTGACTGGCACGTAGTTTTATTTTTTCCGCTTCAATATTGAGCTTCGGTTTGAGGAGCTTTTCTGAGGTTGGAAGGAGAGTTCTAGTTCGCCGGTTGAAGAATCGTTGAGCCGGACTGGTTCCTGTGGATTGGCTTGGAGTGTTCCTGTAGTTCAGCAGTGCTAAGAACTGGTCTCCATCTTTGTTTTTCTTCAACAGAATTTTTGCTGTTTTCACTGCAGATTCAGCCTTGCCGTTACTCTTGCTGTTGTATGGACTGGATGTTCGGTGCTCAAAGTCGAAGTCAAGAGCAAAATTCTTGAAGTTTTCTGAGCTGAACTGAGGTCCGTTATCACTGATGACAACACATGGTGAGCCATAGCGTGCAAAGTGTGTTTTCAGCTTTTTTGATGACAGTCGTTGACTTTGTGTTTTCAAGTCTGTCGAGTTCCCAGAAGTTGCTGAAATAGTCAACAGTGATCAAAAAGTCTTTGCCATTCAAGTTCAAATAAGTCCACACCAATTTTCTCCCACTGTCGGGATGGCAGTTCATGAGGTTGGAGAGTTTCTTGCTGATTTGCTGCTTGATAACTTCCGCAAACTTCACAGGTGGAAATGAAGTGTTTGATGTCACCGGTCATTCCTGGCCAAAACAGACTTTCTCTGGCTCTTTTCAGACAACCATCAATGCCGGAATGAGATGAGTGGACTGCAACTTTCATTTCAGGGTGTAGAGAGATTGGGATGACGACTCTTTCTCCTTTGAATATCAGTCCATCTTGAACTGACATCTCGTCACGGAAACTGAAGTAAGGGAATAGCTCAGCAGGCAGGTTTTGTTTGTCTTCTGGCCAACCGTTCATGATGGCGGATTTGAGGAGTTGGAGAGTTTCATCCTTGTCAGTTGCTGTTTTGAGCTTGGCGATCCTTTCCGTTCTAATTGGAAGGAAAGAGATCATGTTCACATGTTCAAAGGCTTCCTGCTTGCTTGGTGTCTCAATGTAGGCACGGGACAGTGTGTCGGCTAGATACATTTCTGTGCCTTTTTTGTAGCAGATGTTGATGTCATAGCCTTGTATGCGAAGCATCATTCCTTGCAGTCTTCTTGGGGCAGCAGAAAGAGGTTTCTGTAGAATGGCTTCCAGTGGTTTATGGTCCGAGTGAATGCGGACTGGTCGGCCAAATGTGTACTGATGGAATTTTTCCAGTGAGAATACGATTGCCAGCATTTCTTTTTCAATCTGGGCATATCTGGTCTCAGTTTCAGTGAGTGCTCGGCTAGCATATGCTACAGGGCGACCATTCTGCAAAAGAGCAGCACCAAGTCCAGTTTGACTTGCATCGCACTGGATGGTCAGTTCTTCTTGAGGATTGTAGAAGTTCAGAACCGAGCCTCAGTCACAAGGTTTTGAACTTTTTCAAATGCTTGGTCATGAGCAGGAGTCCAGACCCACTCAGCATCCTCATGCATGAGTTGTCTGATGGGTTCAAGCACGTCAGACAGCTTTGGAAGAAATTTTGAGAGGTAGTTGACGAATCCACAAAAGCGTCGGACACTCTCAACATTTTCAGGCTTGGGCATCTTCAGAATTGCTTCCACCTTCTCTGGGTCAATCTGTAGGCCGTCACTGGTCACCAGGTGTCCCAGGAAGGAGATCTCATTCTTCCGAAGATCCGCTTTCTGCCTGTTCAGCTTCATACCAACTGAGCGGCATTTGTCCAGAAGAGCAGTCAGATTTCTGTCATGGTCTTCATCATCTTCACCGTACACAATGATGTCGTCAGATACGCCGATTACACCATCGAGTCCTTCAAGAACTTGGTCAAGGCGTTTCTGGAACAGTTCACTGCTCACAGATGTACCGAACGGAAGTCGTTTCCAGCGGTAACGTCCGTGTGGTGTTTGGAATGTAGTCAGCAGACTGGATTCTTCATCCAGATGGACATGCCAGTAAGCGTTGCTGAGGTCTAGTTTTGAGAAGACCTTGGCCCCAGCGAGTCTTGGTACAATGTCCTCCATGACAGGAAGAGGGTAATGTTCTCTTTTCAGAGCCTTATTCAAAGGTCTTGGATCAATGCAGATGCGCAGCTTTCCAGACTTCTTCGTCGCTACTACCATGCGACTGCACCAGCTTGTAGGTTCATCTACTGGATGATGATTTCTCTTTCAGTCAGCTTGCTCAGCTCTTCTTTGATTTTCGATTTCATTGCGTGAGGGATACGACACGCAGGAGAGATGACAGGATACACAGTTTCATCCACTTTGAAGTGTGCGACTCCTGGTAGACTACCTTGTTCATCATGAAGACATCTTCATAACTAGAGAGAAGGTCAGTATTTGCTGAGATTTTTGATACACTCTCAAAGTTATCATAGTGGACAGTGATGAGTCCCATGTCCTCAGATGTCTTTTTTCCGAGCAGAGGGATGAAGTCTTCTTCCACAATGATGAACTCAGTTTTGAATTTCTTTCCATTCTTTGGATTTTTCAGAGTCATTTGTGTCTTTCCTTTGGGATGAAGTACTGTGCTGTTGTACATGTACAGTTTTGTTTTACATTTTTCAAGCGCAGTATTCTTGACAAACTTCTTCGGAATCACATTGACACTCGCACCAGAGTCTATCTGAAAGACAATGGGTATGTCTCCGATGAGCATTTCAGCCTTGATGATTTTCTCACGGGCTTTGTCTCCGATTGCGAGCAAATACTCATCTTCAGAGTCAGAGTCAGATTCATGTTGTTCCCCGACCAGGTGAAGTCTTTTCTTAGTCTTCTTCATACACTTGACAGCGAAGTGATTTTTCTTTTTGCAGGTCTTGCACACCTTCCCCCATGCAGGACACAGTTCCTTCTTGAAGATATGAGACTGTCCGCAAAATTTACAGTCTTGCCCAACTTCTATTCATGAGATGACACAGAACAGGCTTCTGCAACAGCATCTTCAGTGGATTTCAGAGATCTCAGTTGATGAGAAGTGGCTTCAGCAGCACGACACATATCGATGCAGGATTTCAGAGTCAGATCAGCTTCCTGCAACAGTCGCTTTCTAGTAGAACTGTCTTTGATGCCCAGGACGATCCGGTCTCTCAAAAAGTGTCTTTCAAGCAATCACAAAAATTGCAGGTTGAAGCAAGAGTGCGTAGAGCAGCAATGTAGTCTTCCACAGACTCATCAGCCTTTTGGTCACGTCTGTTGAACACGTATCTTTCAATGTTTCGTTGGTCTTTCCAATGAAATGACCGTCAAATGCAGTGATAATATCATCAACAGATGGATTATCTCGAAGCTGCATTCCATTGTACACGGTCAGTCCTTCTGGCCCTAGTGTGTGGAGAAACAAAGCTCTCTTGTACGTTTCTTCTTCTTCATTCAGTCTTGCAATGATGCAATAATTGTTCCACATCTGCTTGAACAATTTCCATTCATCTCCACCCTTCTTCACATTTAAAGGGGGTGGTGGGTTTACTCGTGTATTGTGGCGAGGTGTGCATGAGTCCATACTGTTCTAAAGTCTCTGTTTTGATTTGAGATCGAGCGTAACGGTAATGGTTGCACGAACGAAGCCAATGGCTGAAGAGTGACAGCTCGTCAGTCGAGTCAGAACGAAGGAAATTAAACGTAGATCGATGTAGCTACTTACGGTTTCTATACAGCATAGAGTACAGGCAGTGGTGGTCTACTCACCGCTGCCACCATGTTTCGTTCTCTTACATACAGAACATAAAATTACTCAAACAGCGATCGAGTCTTCAAGTCTTATTATTGTTGCTGGGAAAGCCGTTGAGGGAAGAGAGCGAGAGAGTAGTCTCCCTTTACAGAATAGTTCTGACTCGTGCACGAACAGTTGTGCAATTAGCATGCGATAATGTAACAGTCGTCACCACCGTCACCATCGTCTTCATTATCATCATCCTCATCACCATCATCGTCATCATCGTCACCATCATTATCCCCATCACCACCATCATCATCATCATCAGTATCATTATTTTTAAGGAAACATTACCGTGTCTCTGAGCTATTGCTTGTGCCATATGACCTTACAGTCTTTTTTTCACTACTCTCTCCATATTGAGGACATTTCCAGTAAATCGTCATCATCACCATCTGTATATCATCACATTCATCATCATTATCGCTAGCGTCCACAGTGTCAGCTTTTATCGATCTCTTTTAAAAAAGGGGACGGGGCGGGGGGGATCGTTTAACATCAACCGGAGAGATGTATATGGCTGTGTAACCTATTAACAAGACTTTCTCATCTGATTCGGGACGGATCTTTGCCAAGTTTGTGTCAGAGGTGTAGATGCTTGTGGATTCACAAAGGTATCAGTTCGAAAGTCATTGTGCCTTTGTCAAGTTTACACGAACGAGAAAAATAGGCCTTACATGTAATTCAACACTTTTAGAGGAACCTCAGACAATATTTACTTGTCTTTCCACTATTATGACAGTCCACCACTGTTCTCGCACTATCTCATGTTTTATTTCATGCTGACTTCAAGGTATCAGGCCTGATGACTGTAACTTAGGATCTGCTGGCTGCCTGGCCAGTAAAAAGACGTCAAACTTGGATCTCTTTACGACATATCAAACCTATCTGAACAGCAAAACGGGCTGTGTCTAGAGCATCATGCTGCTATCGTCGTTGTCGTCGTCATCGTTCTCAGCCTACACCAGTCCCGTACCTACAGACAGCCCAGGGGGCAGGGGGTTCATGTGTCCAGACACCATCTTGTTGTACAGGGTCTTGATGTTGAAGGGGTCCACTGTGAACGGAAGACTGCCCGCCAGCATGGCGTACATATTGACACCTCTGCAACATTCACACACGTTGGAATTTCGGCTGGTGTGATTTTTGTTTGTCTCCTGGCTTTTCTAATGCACAGAGAGAGAGAGAAAGAGGAGAGAGACGGGGGAGAGAGAGGAGACAAAGAAAGAGAGAGAAATAGACAGAAACAGAGAGACACAGAGAGACACAGAACAGAGAGAGTGAGAGAGAGAGAGAGACTTAGAATTTTAATGAATTTAGGGCAACAACCTTTTTCATTCGGGGCGGATCATGACATACCATTTTTGTTCAACATACAATTAAACACAAAACCAACACGCATCAGCGTATATAGAGAGAAGAAAGAGAGAGGCGGGGAGGGGAGAGAGTCATATGCTATAACATGTAGAAGCCATTACCACTACCAGAATTGTTGTTTCTATCATTAGCATAGATAGTTACTAGGTAGATAGGTAGATTGATGAGTAAATTTCCCTTTTCTCCAGACAAAATTGGTAGATACGTAAATTGATGATTGTTTTACGTGACAAAATTGGTAGATAGGCACATGATTAAATTTCACTTTTCTCCAGACAAAATTGGTAGATATGTAAACTGATGATTGTTTTACGTGACAAAATTGGTAGATAGGCACATGATTAAATTTCACTTTTCTCCAGACAAAATTTGTAATAAGAATATAGATACATACATACATACATACATACATACATACATACATACATACATACATAACAAAACAACATACAACACAGATAGATAGATAGGCAGACAGACAGCTAGACAGACAGACAGACAGATAGATAGATAGATAGATAGATAGATAGATAGATTTAGTCACCTTTAGATAGATAGATAATTGATGAAGACAGACAGACAGATAGATCGATAGATTAGTTCAATCGAGATTAGATAGATAGATAAATTAGATAGTAGAAGAAATAGATGACAGATAGATAGATAGATAGATAACAACAGAAGATAGATAGATAGATAGATAGATAGATAGATAGATAGATAGACAGATAGATAGATAGATAGATGAATAGACAGACAGATAGAGAGATAGAAGACAGTCAACCAGACAGACGATAGATAGATAGATAGATAGATAGATAGATAGATAGATAGTAGTAGATAGATAGAGATAGATAGATAGATAGATAGATAGATAATAGATAGAATAGATAATAGATAGATAGATAGATAGATAGATAGATAGATAGATAATAGATAGATATGATAGTTAGTTTCACTTTTCTCCAGGCAAAATCGGTAGATACGTAGATAGATGATTAATCTCCCCTTTCTCTAGATAAAAGCAACAGCGCTTGGACGACTCGATATGGGCAACACATAATTGTCCTGCGATGGGAGGGTTCAGATTAACCCTTTTGACTCCTGCACCCTATCCACCAACTACAAAAACTTGACCCTTTGACTCCCTGACTCTATCCATCAACTTCCCATACAAAGCTGGTGGATAGGGTGAGTAAATCAAAGGGTTAAGTTTTTGCTTTGCTGGGAAGGTTGACAACGCAGGATGCTGGTGGACAGGGGGCAGGAGTCAACATGACGAAACCCATAAGCCTGCACATGAACTTTACGCGGTTACAAGGTCTGAGGGGTTCTATACCTGAAGGTGATAAGACAGAGAGATCTTATTCGGAAAGCAATACAGACTTACATGCTCCAAATATCGACTTGCAGTCCGTATTTTTGATGATTCAACAGCTCCGGTGCCGCGTACGCAGGACTTCCGCATTGTGTCACGAGGTACTCCTGTGCATGCGCAGTGCCTTCTGGCGCAGTGCTTACTTTTATCGTGTTGCTCAAACCAAAATCTAAAATAAAAAAAAACAACAAAACACCAAGAAAAAGATACCAGTGAAGAATAAACTTACTGTGCTTCTTTCAGATTATTCAGGAATATACAACGCGCGCTCGCATGCACACACCAAACAAGCACACACGCACGCACGCACGCGCACACACACACACTCACACACACACACTCACTCACACACACACACACACACACACACACACACACACACACAACATATATATAATTTAATAATATATATATATATACACTCGTAAATACACAAAATCCATAGTCTGTAAACACATAGCTGGAGAAATGCTGTATCCGGACATAACAAGCAGAGATTCATGAGTTTATAATGGGTATGTGAAGTTTCAAAAACGACTTTACATTCAAAATATAAAACAAAATCTTGCCCCACAAATTACCAAATGGAAGAATTGAATGTAAAATTGTAGTCGACCTGCATAGATAAAAAAAAATTGTTTCGTATCTATATAAGCTGAAACGGTAACTTAACCTTTTGTCATTCGAATGTCCTTGTGTAGATCTAAGCTCTTCTTCTTCTTCTTCTTGGCGTACGCTGCTACACAATCAGCTGAGTCCGGGTGATGTCTCGTCTGAACTCGATGAGTGTGTAGCTATTATGCGATAAATGCATGATACCGTGGTTTGTTAGAAGGCGCATGCTGGCCCGGTACCTGTCTTCAGCCTTGTAGGTTTTCTGTAGGGGTTGCCCCGCCCTTAGCTCCTGGCCCGTACGTCCTGCCCTGGGAGCACAGGGGGGATTGTTTCTCCCGGGATCCCACCCGTAGCTAGGGCTTATAGCGATCCTTACCCGCTGATGAACCTGTCATAGGACACCTAGGGCATTTTTTAAGGATAGCAGAGCCACCTGCTACCCCACCCTGTCCTGAAAGGAACACCGCCAATTTGGTCCGGGACTACTTATTTGCTAGCAAGCTAGCTTATTCACAGCCACCCTCCATATCTGAAGGGCTTCACTATCCGCCACCTGTGACCCGCCTGGGTTGGGGATGGTCGCCCCGCCGCTGAATTGGAAGTCGGCCTTTTCCAGGATCTAAGTGTTTAAAATGTGAAACAAAACAAAACAAAAACCTTGCATCTGCGTGTAATTAAAAATGAATTCTTGCAAATAACACTTATGATATCCAGCTGTTGATGGTGTAATTGTTTGGGTTGATTTTTTTTTTTTTTTTTTTTTCTGGGTTTTTTTTTGGGGGGGGGGGGTGTTTCTGATGGTAGGGGGTGATGGTGATGATGGTGGTGATGGTAGTGGCAGTGGTGGTAGTGGTAATGGTGGTTGTGTTTTCTTTGTTTGTTAGTTTGTTTGTTATGTTTGTTTGTTTAGTTAGTTGTTTGTTTGTTTGTTTGTTTGTTTGTTTGTTTGTTTGTTGTTTGTTTGTTTGCTGGTCGGTTGGTTGGCTAGCTGTTGGTTTGTTGATAATTTAAGAAGGTTGCCGTCAACTATGCTCTAAGATGATAAACAGATATCTTTTACGCGCAATAACTGTAAACAGTCGGAAAATTGATGGGTGTGTTGCGTATAATCGTGTGCAGTGTGAATTTCTTGTACGTGATGTCCAGGAGTCCACATGAGCGTATGTGCTGGAACAATGTTTGCAGCGCTCAGGGCAAGTATTACTAGAGATTAAAAGGTAGCAGATATGACCATCGCTGAAATTGTACTCACCTATTATTTTGATGTTTCTGTTTTCATCCAGCAACAAGTTTTCAATCTTCAAGGTCTCTGAACGAAGAAAACAACAATAACGACAATAATGACGATAGTAACGACAATTATGATTTAGTAACTATAATGATAATTAACAACAATAACGATAATGATGATGATAGTAACGATAATTATGATTAGGAACGATAATGATGATTAACAACATAACGATGATAGTAACGATAAAGATAATTAAAATGATGATAGTGATTAATAAAAAAATTAATGATGATGATAATGATGATCATCGTCATAATATCTAAGCGATTTAAAATCAAACAGGGGAAGATGCAGAAAATGCAGGCAAGCAAACAGTGAAACTAAGGCATAGTCAGGCCATACTGATTTTCTCTGTTTTCCGCCTATACAACGTGTTTGGGGCATTATTTACCTTCAAACTCAATAAATCTAAAAAAAAATTCTTAACTTCTCACCGGTGACTGCGCCAAGTAATATCAAGCATGTTCACAATTTACTCAGGTTTAAAACTACTGAAAGATATAAACTTTATTTTCTTTAACTTCAATGACCAAAATATTGGACGAAGGTTTGTATTTCTGATGTTGTATTTTTGGGGTTTTTTGCTTTTGTTTTGGGGTGTTTTTGTTTTTTTTTCGTTTATCGGATTTTTAGGGGGTGAAGAGAATTTTTGTTTGTTGTTTATTTATTTATTTATCTATCGTTTATTTATTTACTTATTGTTCATTCATTTATTTATTCATTATTCTTTTTTTTTTGGGGGGGGGGGGTTGGTTGGCTTGTTGGTTGCTTGCTTGCTTGCTTGCTTGCTTGCTTGCTTGCTTGCTTGCTTGCTTGCTTGCTTGCTTGCTTCTTCGCTTGCTTGCTTCTTCGCTTGCTTGCTTCTTCGCTTGCTTGCTTTCTTGCTTGCTTGCTTTCTTGCTGTCTCAACATATGTGGTTCAACAGGCGGCTTGAAAGAACAAATGAACGAACTCACAGTCCCACGTCAACTGCTGGCAGAAATCAACAAAAGAAAAATGAAACTCATCGGCCTCGCAGCTAGCAACACCGACACAATGACAAAGTCTGCAAAAGAAAAGTTGAGACAAAAGAAATTCGGGCAGATTACCCACCTCCGAAATGAACAACATCGCCAACATCAGCTGTTTGAAGGTCTGCAAGGTAGCACTGAAGTGCCAAGACCGGGAGTAAATGGATGAGAGTTTCTGTGATGCCAGCTGTAGAGGTTACCATAGAACTTAATGATGCTGACATGTGATTGTGAAATATGTTAACTGTTCAGTAGACCATACGTTATTCGGTTCCTCTCTCTCTCTCTCTCTCTCTCTCTCTCTCTCTCTCTCTCTCTCTCTCTCTCTCTCTCTCTCTCTCTCTTCTCTCTCTCTCCCCTCTCTCTCTCTTCTCTCTCCCCTCTCTCTCTCTTCTCTCTCTCTCTCTCTCCTCTCTCTCTCTCTCTCTCTCTCTCTCTCTCTCTCGATCTATCTATCTATCCATCTATCTATTTCTATCTGTCTCTTTCTTTCCTTCTTTCTCATTCCCTCTCTCCTTCTATCTCTCCCTCTCTGTCTCTCTCTGTATGTCTCTCTCTATCTCTCCCTCTCTCTCTCTCATCACTCTCATTCTCTCTGTCTCTCTCTATCTCTCCTTCTCGCTCTTTCTCTCTCTCTCTCTCTCTCTCTCTCTCTCTTCTCTATCTCCTCTTTCCTTCTGTGTGTGTGTGTGTGTGTCTCTCTCTATCTATTTAATTATACATCTCTCTTCTCCTCTCATCTCTCTCTCTCCTTCTCTCTCTCTCTCTCTCTCTCTCTCTCTCTCTCCTTCTCTCCCCTCTCTCTCTCTCTCTCTCTGTCTCGTTCTCTCTCTGCCTCTCTGTTTCTCTCTCTTTCTCCCTCCCTCTCTCTCTCTCTCTCTCCTTCTCTCTCTCTCCCTCCTCTCTCTCTCTACCTTTCATATCTCTCTATCTCTCCCTATCTCTCCCTCCTTCTCTCTCTCTCTTTCTCTCTCTCTTCGTATCGTCCGATCAGGAATAATAAACTGACATCCATAAACGAGACTAAGGGTTTTCGGTTCTCTCCAGCTTTTAACCAGAAACATGAAATAAAATCGATCTTTATCGGATCGATCAGTGGTAACATAACGCCACAGCATATGCACAGAACAAGCTGTTCTGAATACTGAACTTCTGAAGAAAAAAGAAATGGTCACGCCATATCAACAATCTTCTTTTCTGATGCCGTGTGACACTATGAATAACCGTGACTTGAAAAACAGGCCGCGAGGACATTATACGAAACTGTATGCACATGCAAGATCTTGAAAATGAATGGCGGATGAGATTTGGATTTGATACTTTCTTTTTTTAGGATCATCGCATTTCGGCTGGTTATGTTTGTGATCACCCTTTTTTTTTCTTGTTTTTGTTTTTGTCTCATTTTCTATTCCACCTTAATGGCCACAGAAGCTGGCACAGTTTTTACAATGCGATGATGATGATGTCGGTGAGGATGATAGTCACGGTGCTACGGAGTTCCATCTAGGATAGAGACTGCGTGACAGGGCTGTACTCTACGCATACTAACATAATATATCCTGGCGCAACCAGGCCCGAGAGATATAAACACCTGCAGTGCTGGTCAGAAGATTTCAGCAACACCCTCAATGGCGCATCCGTGAAGTGGATGAGACTCGACTGTGTGGTCACAGTCTTCCCATATGAGCCCATAGCACGCCCTTCTCTGGGTAGGAGCCGGTTAGAGCCGAAAAATCTCACAATGATTCTTATTGGGACTGGTGGTGATTCGCACCCACAACCTTTTACTCAGTAGTCCGATGCGCTAACCACTACACCACGGCGACTAGTTTGGGATTTGATATTAAGCTGACACCACCCGAAAGATTTGAGCAATGAAATGGGCAGCGGATAGGCACATTTTTATGTTGAGGGCTGGGATTGAAATCGAAGATATCAAAGCTTATCGGGTACGCGGTTTTATGAAGTGACAGCCCACTCGCCCAAAAACTATTGTCGCTCACCCAAGGGTCAAATCCACTAACATCAACCTGACGCCCTAACCAAGAGATCTAACGGGCCACTACGTAATTACGTTACGTTACGTTGTGTTGTGTCATGTCATGTTACGTTTCGTAACGTTTCGGTACGGTTCAATACGTCACGTCACGTCACATTATATTATATTATATTATATTATATTATATTATATATTATATTATATTATATTATATTATATTATATTATATTATATTATATTATATTATATTATATTATATACGTAAAGAGCGAAGAAAGAATTGCCGGTAGTTTCTGTTAACGCACACACACACACACACACACACACACACACACACACACACACACACACACACACACACACACACACACACAACACACACACACACACACACACACACACACACACACACACCCACACACACACACACACACACACACACACACATATTCGCGCATACACACGTGTGCACTGGGGTCGATTTGAAATCGAATACTCATACCCGTTTTCCTGTTTATTTTATTTGTTTGTCTGTTGTGTTTTGCTGTTGGTGGTGGGGTTTTTTTTCCAGAGAAATTGAAGAGGAAGCTAAATGGCAAAATGTTGTTCATCAGCCTCAGTCATTGATAGAGTGACAACAAAATCCCTTCATCCCACTGCAGCGTGGCACAAAGACTATTCAGCCTACCGCCCCCCGGGCCCCAAGACTTATGGAAAATACCTGAAACCCTATATGTCTGGCAGGAGATTGGACAAAGAGATCTACACTCATAGCATGCTACTTTATTCATGCAGGAATCCGTGTTCATTCCTTTACATAACAAAAGCACATATCTATCGCGTCATATGTCGAAATAGAACGATATTTTATAGTGTTGCGTTATATGTAAAACTTTTTGTGTGTGTGATATCCTTTAATCTGAAAGAAGGTTATAAGCCTGATCAGGAAGTATCTCTCTGTTGAAACAACTGCAAAACTCGTTCTCTCTTCATAATGTCTCGCATTGACTATTGCAATTCACTCCTGTCTGGTCTTCCTGCCTCCACCATCCACATCTTACAGCGCATTCAAAACAATGCTGCACGCCTTGTACTCAAAAAGAAAAAAGCTGACCACATTTCTCCTCTCCTGTCACAACTTCACTGGCTCCCTGTATCAAAGCGCATACAGTACAAACTAGACACCATGTGCTACAAAAGCCTCAATAACGCAGCCCCCGATTACCTGTCAAGCCTACTTGAGATCTATGTTCCCTCACGTACCCTCCGCTCTGCCTCCGATCCTCTGACTTTTCGCTTTCCACGCACTAAGCTCAATACCATTCCGTGTCCACTACGAGCCTTCTCTGTTTCTGGTCCACTCTCCTGGAACAAACTTCCTCTCTCAGTCCGTCAGCAACTCCTTCAAGTCCGCTCTCAAAACTCACCTTTTCTCCTCTGCATGAAATCCTGACCTCACTCATCCCCCTCTGTAGCCTGTCTCCGCTCGGAGTGGAATCACATTGTAATATATATTTGTATATAATATGCTCTCTCTAATTTTTCATTGCTTTTATTCTTTTTCCCCATTTATAGCCATGTGTGAGTGTGTGTGTGCGTGTGTGTGTGCGCGTGCGTATGTGTATGTTCAGTGCTTAGATTTGATTTCTATCAAGATTTTGCGCTATATATATATTGTAATTATTATTATTATTATTAAGGTTAGGCATCATAATGGACAATGACAAGACAAAAGTCTATCAAAAGATACTCAGCAGTATCAGACTGCGTTTTGCTAGTTAGATTGGAAGGCAAGCCATTTGATATCAACATCGTCAAGTACATGCACCAACATCCGCAAGCACTGAGGAAGAAACCGACAACTGTTATGTAGAATTAGAGAAAAGCCAAGGTGCAATGTAAATCACGATACGTTATAATTGTGATGGAAAGATTTTAATGCTAAACTGGGACAGGACAGTAGATGATATAGTTTGGCCTCATGGTCTGGGCACGCGAAGTGAAAGGGGAAAGAAACTTACTGAGTGGCACGAGCAAATGAATTCATGTCAGGAAACACTTGGTTTGAGCAACCTAACAGAAGGAAATGGACATGGATGAATCTACGAAAGAGCACCAAAAATCAAACTGATTTCATCCAGATAAACAAGAGATTTAGAACTTCTTTACTTATAACAAAACATTACCAGGCGCAGATTGCAACATGGTCATAATCTTGTACCAGGAAAGTTTAGGCTAAAACCTAACAGATGAAAACAAACCAAAAATACCATCAAACTAATCTTGGACTCTTATACCAAGGCTTTTGATCGGGTAAGACAAAAAGAATTGATCAACCAACTGGAAAAGCTCAATACAGATAGAAAAGATCTCAGAATAATAAGCAATACGTATTGGGAAGAAAAAGCAACAATTACAGTAGAAAATGATATAAGCTTTTATCAAAACATCAAAAGAAGGGTTAGACAAGGATGTGTTCTGTCACCAAATTGTTTTTACTTTATAGCGAAACATCATGAGAAACTTGAAAGAATGCCCTCAGATAAAAATTGAAAGAAAAAAGATTAAAAAACTTTTGTCATCCAGATGACACTGTTCTAATTGCAGAAAAAGTAAAAGACCCACAAATCTTGTAAATAGAAGTAGAAAGCGGAAACAAAGGGCTGAAGCTAAGTAGTAAGAAGACTGAAGTGATGGTAAACAGCAAAAACAAGAAATCCCCTCATGTAAAATAACAGCAAATGGCATAACATTGTAACAAGCGTATGAGTTTAATATCAGTGAACAGTCATCTCACCAGACGGCACAAGCACAGTGGAAATATCCAGCAGAACTGGCCAAGTTAAAACAGTATTCCCGAAAATGAAAAGTGTTCTTAACAACAAGTGCCTATCACTGGACATCAGGAAGACAGCCTTTCAGTGTTACATCAAACCAGTACTATTGTACGGATGCCTGGATAATCAACAAGCAAAATCCAAACAAGATGGAGGTAGTTGAGATAGGGTTTTTAAAATGAATGAGAAGAGTTGCATGGACAGCAAGGAAAACAAACGAGACAATCTTGAGAAAAGCAAACACGAAAGGACGTTATTAAAGAGATTAGGAAAAGACAAGTAACATTTATATGACATTTTATGACATAATGGCTACCTGGTTGAACCTGGCTCTCAGTTACAAAAAAGGCCACTTACTGCGTAGCTTTCATCGGCGATCCAGCCGACTTCTTCAGCGCAACTGCTGGGTTGAGAACTGGCTTCAGTGCGCACCGCCGTGAGCGAACTCACGACAGTGCGACTGAATAAGTGAGGAGTACACCGATGGCAGGTTGTGTCGGCCCCGGTCACGGTTGAGGGTGGGGTTCCTTGCGGCGATGTAAACTGCCTCCTTTACTCCCCTCTGGAACCATCTTGCTTCTTTGTCGAGAACTTGCACATTGTCCTTTTCAAAGTGGTGTTGGGTGTGGGTCAGATGTTCTCTCACTGGAGAGGACTCACGTTTGTGTTCTTTTAATCTTTTGTGCAAGTTGCGCTCAGTTTCGCCAATATAATTATGGTCACAGTCCTGGCAGTCTATCTTGTATATCACCCCTGATGTGTCCAATTTGTCTGTTTTGTCTTTGGGGTGGACTAACTGGCTTCTGATGGTGTTGGTGGGCTTGGCATGGACACTGACTCCCAACTTCCTGATCTTCCTGCTGAGAGCCTCAGTGACGCCGCTGACGTATGGCATGGAGACGTGCCCTCTCAAAGGGGTTGGCCGTTCAGTGGAGGGGTGGGGTATGGTTTTCTTGTCCCCCTGGAATGTCCCAAGCCCACTTTGGTATCCTGACACACTGAGTACTTTTTTTATGTATTGCACCTCTTCTTCTCTAGCGTGTCGATAGAGCAGATGGTCTTCGCTCGGTGGGTGAGGGTGCGGATTACTCCAAGCTTGTGTTCCAGTGGCTGGTGACTGTCAAATTGTAAGTACTGGTCCGTGTGGGTCGGCTTTCTATAGACGGAGAGGGTGAAGCCTGTCTCCATCCGGGTGATGCGGGTATCCAACATCGCGATGCTGCCGTTCTCTTCTACTCATAGGTGAGCTTGATGGCATGGTGTTGGTT
>CM060311.1:68591918-68596918 GCA_030674185.1 Monoplex corrugatus | reverse complement strand
GTTACTTTATTCATACCCAATTTCTGTGTGCGTGTCTCAAACTGTGATTGTGGCCGTTCAAACTTTTACATTCAAATTAGTCCTTGTGCCAAGCCTCAATAGAAAGATTGGTTTAATTTACAATTTACCCGGACAGAGCCGAAAATTTTACTATGCCTTTTAATATTGTGAGGAACTATGATCCTCTGCAAGAATAACTTCTGACATAAGCGAATACATATGGTTTATCATCATCGTCTGTGCCCTGCCGCATGGTGTAGATGATCATGAGCGCTCATATGTATCTAATATGGTTTATGGAAACAAAAAACATTGTTTCTTCCATAACATGCTTCAAAACTTACAACTGCGGATTGTTCTCTGGAGGGAAAGCATATCAAGCGTGTAAGGTTGAATGCCATCATTATCTTCATCATCATGCGCCTTGCCGCACGACGTTGACGATCATGGCCCTCTGTCCGAATCTATCTTTTGTCGCTGCAGGTATATCTCCCTCCCTTTCTGTCCTCATCCACTCCGCATATCCTGCCAACTTTTCTCCCTGGGTCTGCCTCGTGTTCTTTTTCTTCCAGCTTTCCTGTTGTGACCAGGCGCTCATATTTCTCTCACCTCGCAGAATGTCTTGTAACTTGCTTGTCTTTTCCTAATCTTCATTAACTGAAGCCAGTTCTCAACCCAGCAGTTGCGCTGAAGAAGTCGGCTGGATCGCCGATGAAAGCTACGCAGTAAGTAGCCTTTTTTGTAACTGAGAGCCAGGTTCAACCAGGTAGCCATTATGTTCATTAATGCTCTTTGTGTTTGACTCTTACAAGACTGTCTCGTTTGTTTTCTTTGCTGTCCACGGAACTCTTAACATTCTTCTTAGAAACCACATTTCAGCTGCGTCAATGTCACTCTGACTTTGCGGGTTGACTGTCCACGCTCCGCATCCGTACAACCGTGTTATATGGAACCAATACTATTATACGGATGCACAGACTGTACGAGAGGATGATAATCTCTGATATGCGAGGGGTTAACCTCCAGAAGTGAAGAATGGAACTATCTATTCTTATGACACACCAGAATGACATGATGTTAAGATGGACAGTAGAAGGCCAGTTAATGTCGCACACGTGATTCGAACCACACAACCTTAGCTGTGATCGACGCTCAAACATTGAGCTACTGAGCCCGCATTGATATGGTATCAAGTGTGTTCATACATTTATATTGAGCTAGAGTCTGGAGTTATAGTGGTATCAAGGTGGTCATACATTATACGAGTCTAGAGTCTGGTGTTTATAGTGGTATCAAGGTTTTCATACATTTATACTGACTCTAGATGTCTGAGTTTAAGTGGTACAGGTGTGTAACCATTTTAATGAGTCTAAGTCTGGATTTATATGGTATCAAGTGTGTTCATACATTTATACTGAGTCTAGAGTCCCGGCATTTATAGTGGTATCAAGGTGTGTTTCATACATTTATACTGAGTCTAGAGTCTGGCATTTATAGTGGTATCAAGGTGTGTTCATACATTTATACTGAGTCTAGAGTCTGGCATTTATAGTGGTATCAAGGTGTGTTCATACATTTATACTGAGTCTAGAGTCTGGCATTTATAGTGGTATCAAGGTGTGTTCGAACATTTATACTGAGTCTAGAGTCTGGAGTTTATAGTGGTATCAAGGTGTGTTCATACATTTATACTGATTCTAGAGTCTGGGTTTATAGTGGTATCAAGGTGTGTTCATACATTTATACTGAGTCTAGAGTCTGGAGTTTATAGTGGTATCAAGGTGTGTTCATACATTTATACTGAGTCTAGAGTCTGGAGTTTATAGTGGTATCAAGGTGTGTTCATACATTTATACTGAGTCTAGAGTCTGGATTTATAGTGGTATCAAGGTGTGTTCATACATTTATACTGAGTCTAGAGTCTGGAGTTTATAGTGGTATCAAGGTGTGTTCATACATTTATACTGAGTCTAGAGTCTGGCGTTTATAGTGGTATCAAGGTGTGTTCATACATTTATACTGAGTCTAGAGTCTGGAGTTTATAGTGGTATCAAGGTGTGTTCATACATTTATACTGAGTCTAGAGTCTGGAGTTTATAGTGGTATCAAGGTGTGTTCATACATTTATACTGAGTCTAGAGTCTGGAGTTTATAGTGGTATCAAGGTGTGTTCATACATTTATACTGAGTCTAGAGTCTGGCGTTTATAGTGGTATCAAGGTGTGTTCATACATTTATACTGAGTCTAGAGTCTGTTGTTTATAGTGGTATCAAGGTGTGTTCATACATTTATACTGAGTCTAGAGTCTGGAGTTTATAGTGGTATCAAGGTGTGTTCATACATTTATACTGAGTCTAGAGTCTGGAGTTTATAGTGGTATCAAGGTGTGTTCATACATTATATATTGGGTCTAGATTCTGGCGTTTATAGTGGTATCAAGGTGTGTTCATACATTTATACTGAGTCTAGAGTCTGGAGTTTATTAGTGGTATTCAAGGTTGTGTTCATACATTTATACTGAGTCTAGAGTCTGGCGTTTATAGTGGTATCAAGGTGTGTTCATACATTTATACTGAGTCTAGAGTCTGGAGTTTACAGTGGTATCAAGGTGTGTTCATACATTTATACTGAGTCTAGAGTCTGGAGTTTATAGTGGTATCAAGGTGTGTTCATACATTTATACTGAGTCTAGAGTCTGGAGTTTATAGTGGTATCAAGGTGTGTTCATACATTAATACTGAGTCTAGAGTCTGGAGTTTATAGTGGTATCAAGGTGTGTTCATACATTTATACTGAGTCTAGAGTCTGGAGTTTATAGTGGTATCAAGGTGTGTTCATACATTTATACTGAGTCTAGAGTCTGGAGTTTATAGTGGTATCAAGGTGTGTTCATACATTTATACTGAGTCTAGAGTCTGGAGTTTATAGTGGTATCAAGGTGTGTTCATACTTTTATACTGAGTCTAGAGTCTGGCGTTTATAGTGGTATCAAGGTATGTTCATACATTTATACTGAGTCTAGAGTCTGGAGTTTATAGTGGTATCAAGGTGTGTTCATACATTTATACTGAGTCTAGAGTCTGGCGTTTATAGTGGTATCAAGGTGTGTTCATACATTTATACTGAGTCTAGAGTCTGGAGTTTATAGTGGTATCAAGGTGTGTTCATACATTTATACTGAGTCTAGAGTCTGGAGTTTATAGTGGTATCAAGGTTTGTTCATACATTTATACTGAGTCTAGAGTCTGGAGTTTATAGTGGTATCAAGGTGTGTTCATACATTTATACTGAGTCTTGAGTCTGGAGTTTATAGTGGTATCAAGGTGTGTTCATACATTTATACTGAGTCTAGAGTCTGGAGTTTATAGTGGTATCAAGGTGTGTTCATACATTTATACTGAGTCTAGAGTCTGGAGTTTATAGTGGTATCAAGGTGTGTTCATACATTTATACTGAGTCTAGAGTCTGGCGTTTATAGTGATATCAAGGTGTGTTCATACATGTATACTGAGTCTAGAGTCTGGAGTTTAATGACGAGAGATTCACTCCACACGGACAGTTCCATAAAATGTTCCAACCAAATGTACGAGGTGCTGCCTAACAGACTCCTTAAGCATGCGCAACGCCCAATGCGCTGGCAAGATTTCAAAATGGGGGGGGGGGGGGGAGCGGGACCAGTGACACACTGACATCATCAGAAGAATGGCTGGAACAAAAAGACAGGCAGCAAAACAAGCAGACGATGATGATGTATGGATTTGGATTAACACTTCGATTCTCGCACCCTCTTCACCAGTCAACCATGCTAGCAAAGCAAAACCTTAACCCTTTGACTCCCTCACCCTATCCACCAGCTTCCTGCAGGGAACTGGTGGATAGGGTGAGGAAGTTATTGAGTTAAGATTTTGCAGTTGGTTTATAGGACGCGGGAGTCAAGGAGTTAAACTTGAGGCTTGAGAGTCTTGAATTTATGGTCAACAAAAAGAGCCAATCGCCACTGTAAAGAGTCTGCATCATGCTGCCATTGTATCATGTGGAGTTTGGAGTTAGTTCAAGAAGGGATTCATTGCACTCGTACTCGGACAATTCCGTATGCGCTCCACCTAAATCTGCCAACAAGACCAATGAGATACTAAGCTGACACCACCAGAATGATCGGAACATTAAGACTGGCAGCGAACAGGTCAATTTTTATGTCGCAGGCTGATGATGAACCAGTCAGGGAAATATTTTTACATCTTTGTTGCCATAGGGTTTTTGGCATGTTCTAATAAACAAACTAGAAAAACATTCATTCAAACAGTGATACACAAAAAATCTACACGAATTAACAAACAAAACAAATCCAACGGGATATCAGGAAACCAGAAATGACTTAATTCCTTACCTGTGGATGATTCCCAGTCTGTGCAAATAGTCCACGGCCGACACGATCTGGCGTATGAATTTCTTCGCCTCCCTCTCGTCCAGACGCTTACGCTTGGCGATATAGTCCATGAGGTCACCCCCAGCACAGAACTCAGTGACCAGATAGTAACAATGCTCTGTCTCCATCACCTCCATCAGCTGTACCACGTGACTGTGACGTATTTGCTGCAGCAGACGTCCCTCTCGCCGCAGGTTCTTCCTAACGTAACGATCTGCCTTGGCGCGTTTCTTGTCGATCACTTTGACTGCCACCTGCGTGAAAACAGTGAGACAGGTTTAGAGTTTAGAGTTTGTTCAAGACTCATTGCACACGGAAAACTCCATACGCGCTCCGTCCAAAAATACCAGTAATGATCTGATATATGTATATATATATATATATATATATATAAATATATATATATAAATATATATATATATATATATATATACACATACACACATACACATATATAATATATATATATATATATAGAGAGAGAGAGAGAGTGAGAGAGAGAAAGTGAGATAGACAGATAGATGGATCGATAGATAGATAGATAAACAGACAGACAGACAGATAGATAGATAG
>CM060311.1:68584418-68586918 GCA_030674185.1 Monoplex corrugatus | reverse complement strand
CCAGCCACTCTGCATGTCCGTCCAGCATTCTCTCCCTGGGTCTACCCGGTGCTCTCTTTCCCTCCAGCTTTCCCGTTGTGACCAGGTGCTCCAAATCCCCCTTCCTCATAAAATGGCCTGTGAATGTTGCCTGCCTTTTCCTAATCATCCTTATGAATGATCTACTTGTGTCTGCCTCCATCAAGACTGTCTCGTTTGCTTTCTTTGCTGTCCATGGAACTCTCAACATTCTTCTTAGAAACCACATCTCGGCTGTCTCAATCTTGCTCTGGCTTTGCTTGCTGACTGTCTTCGCCTCGCATCCGTACAACAGTATTGGTTCTATATAACATTCAAGGACTCTCTTTCTGATGTTAATTGATACGAGGATACGTGTCGTTTATCTAGCCACACACACAATCAGCAACGCTAGATAATAATAATATTAACAAGGAAGCGTACAGAGATTCCCGTCGAGATGAATAACACTCAAGTTGTCCACTCCACACATGACTTAAGATATCATAGCAAAATAGACGTGTAAAGTTCTTTTCCTATCCGGGAGACAGTGAATTAGAATATTCGAGAGTGGTGTTTTATTTCCCTGTGCTTGACAGTGCTGCTTCAGTGCAGCTAAGATTCTCTGTTAGCAAGCCTCGCCTCAGTGAGTGTGTGTGTGTGTGTGTGTGTGTGTGTGTGTGTGTGTGTGTGTGTGTGTGTGTGTGTGTGAATGTGTGTGCGTGTGTCAGTGTTGTGTCAGTGTGTGTGTGCGTGTGAGTGCGGTGTGTGTGTGTGTGTGTGTGTGTGAGTAGGTGCGCGCGTGCATGCGTGCGTGCCTGCGTGTATGTGTGTGTGTGTGTCTGTGTGTATGTATGCGCGCGTGTGTGTCTGTGTGTGCTGTGTATGTGTGTGCATGTGCATGTGTACGTTTGTGCGTGTTGTGTATGTGCGTGTACTTGTGTGTGTTTCGTGCGTCTGTACTGTGTGCGTGTGTGTGAATGTGTTGAGTGAGAGAAAATGTGTGTGTATATGTGTTCGTGTGTCGTTGAGAGAGAGAGAGAAAGACAGACAGACAAAGACAGACAGACAGACAGACAGAGGGGTGTGTGTGTGTGTGTGTGTGTGTGTGTGTGTGTGTGTGTGTGTGTGTGTGTGTGTGTGTGTGTGTGTGTGTGTGTGTGTGTGTGTGTGTGTGTGTCTTCATATGAAAGCGTGTTCTTGTGTGCGTACGCGCACGATTTTTCTAATGGCTTTACACTGTTGTTTTCTGTTCTTGCTGTATGTCATTTTATGCTTGTTATATGATTGAATTGTTGTTGACTGCTGTTTTACTTTCTTGTAAAAGTGTAAAGCGCTCACGAGGCTGCTTCCTGGGACGTTGTGCTATATAAATCTCCGCTATTATTTTTTATATTATTATTAATTTTTATTAAAATTAACATTATTATATTATTATTATTATTATCATTATTGTCATTATTATTATTATTATCATCATTATTATTATCATTGTCATTAATAGTAGTAATAGTAGTAGTAGTAGTAGTATCATTATTATTCTTTTGGTGGTGGTGGTGGTGGTATTATTATTGTCATCATTACTGTCGTTATTATTGATATCGTTGTTATTATAATTATTTTTTTAGCATCACTGTTGTTGCTGTTTTATATACTATTGTCTATCGTTGTACCAATCGATCATTGAATCAGATTTTGGCTAGTAACAGTTTTATGTCTCTTTCCGTCTGTATTGGACGTTTGACTGCCAACGCATAGGGATTATTATGCACAGGCTTTTAAGGCTTATGTCATGATTTTTTTGTTAGTTTTTTTTTTTTTTTTTTTTTTTTTTTTTAATCTTTTCCATCACATGGATTCGGAGGCGTCAATGCAAATGGAACTTATTCCGTGCATGGAATCGTTATCCTGAGAAACCGTAACTAAAAGTAAACCTACAGGAACCACTGTGAATGCTTTCAAATTGGTGTACAGCTATTAATGAAATGTCTACTTACAACAACAGACCACCAATGCGATGCAGAGGTCCCCAATGCTACACGTAACATACTGGCTTCATGTTCACCTTCAGATCACAACCTTCCCCACCGTTAAACCAGCCCACATGATCAATTCTGGAATAAGTCCTTCCATTAAGCTAGCTACCCTATATCGTGGAAAGTGTCAGGATTGTCACCATCGATCCCCGAATCCCAGCTGTACATGTACTATCACTTGTCACCATCGATCCACCGATCCCCCAACTGTATTATCACCTCATCAGTATGCATACCACTTTTAGGGTTATGCTATGGGACAACCTTCACCCTCGCCTCTTTCTCTTGCCTTCGCAGAAACTATTTCACCTATCTCCTGTTCTGATCTGTTTGGCCGCTCAGTAATCCCCAATGTTAGGTTTGTTTTCCCGTTGCCAACAACGATATTTTATCACGAATCCATCGGCTGTATGCTGTAATCAACTTCGTGCAGAATTACACCACACTGTTATCGTTCAATACCATGC
>CM060311.1:68571918-68576918 GCA_030674185.1 Monoplex corrugatus | reverse complement strand
GTGCATGTGTGAGTGCTTGCGTGCGTGTATATGCATGTGTATGCGTGTGTGTGTGTGTTATGAGTGCGCATGTGTGTGTCATAAACGTAGCCCTGTAATATCCCCAGTGGTCGATTGGGCTCCGATACGTATGTTCCTTCAAGGCTTATTGGAGCTGCACGATCATGTACATCTATCCTCAGAACATCGGGCATAATCAATCAAACAAATACTTTTCAAACATTGTAACAACCCTGCAACACTTCAGCCGAGAAACAGGAATGGATGGCCCATTCCCTCAGGGTACCACTGGAAAGGACTGTGCACCAGCAAGTAGCAGAGAGTGAGGTCTGGAATCTGGAGTATTTTTGAAGAGATTCTTTGCACCCGGACAATTCCGTATGCGTTCATCTCAAATCTAACCAGCAATTATCAGGCAGATTTCTTAAGCCTGTGCAAGAGGGAAAGGGACATATAGAACATTGACAGCAGCAGAATGATTGGAGTATGGAGATGGACATCAAGCAAGTCAACTTGAACCCTTTGACTCCCACACCCTGTCCACCAACACCCCGCATGGAAGCTGGTGGACAGGGTGAGGGAATCAAAGGGATTAAGTTTTTGCAGTCGGTGGACAAGGTTCCGGAGTTAAAGGGTTAATGTAGGGAACGGGACCTATGGAACACTGACACCAGTAGAATAATTGGAGCATTGAGATGGACATCGAACAAGCCTGCAATAATGTGGCGTGGTGGGATTGAACTCCAGACACGGGATCTGAGTCCATGACTCTATCGCAACAGCCAGTAAGCACGTCTGTTAACGCCTTATCGGCATACTCAACCGTATCGGTATGGGAAAATGTGTTTTCCGTCCTACACATCCCGACTAACAACTCCTCTCCAGGAGTACTTAGCACTGACAACCAGGTCTGTTACATGTATCTCATCACTGGGTCAGGTAGTCAGCCAGCGCGTATTGCCATGCAAAAATTAAAACATTTCACTTTATTTTTTAATACATTTCTTCCGTTTTTTTTGGAAACATCACAAATTTGTCCTTTTAAAATACATTTTCAAGAAAGCTATTTTCTTTAGAGCATTTTAGATCGAAACAGGACTGCCTGCCGAAATGATGAAAAGGATTTGAATAATTTGTTCGGAGTGCAAAGAAAATTTATCACCATTCGTTGTAAAAGCAGACGAAACCAAAAGTAGGTCGGAATGGGCAGGCCAAAGAATTTTAAATAGATGCATTTCTAATTTAATCGTGACCTTTAAACCGAAGAACGTAACTCTTGAGAGTCACGTAGGAATTATCTCCCATGTTGTAGAACTTCTCAAATTCCTACGTGACTCTCAAGAGTTATGTTCTTTGGTTATTACTGAAAATTATCCATGCTTCCCTCTTAATTCCATTGTGACATTTTACTTTTCATTGTGTACACATTTATCATCTTCTGAAGCAATATGTTGAAACGTTAAGCTTTAGATTTCGTAAAATATTGTTGTGTATGCTGTCTTCAACGAAATATACCGATAGGACGTTAGCACATGCATCAAAATGTGGACTGTCCGAGGATCGAACCTACAATCCCCTGCGTTATGAGCATAGTGCTCTGAATCATCATCATCATCAGGTGCCTTGCCACATGGCGTTGGCGATCATGGCCCTCCATCTGTTTCTATCACTTGTTGCCTCAAGCACCTCTTCCACCCTCTCTGTCTTCAGCCACTCTGCAAGTCCGTGTAATATCTTCTCCCCGGGTCTACCTGGTGCTCTCTTTCCCTCCAGCTTTCCTGTTGTGACCAGGTGCTCCAATTCCCCTTTTCTCATAAAATGGCCTATAAATGCTGCCTGTCTTTTCCTAATCTTCCTTGTGAATGATCTTCTTGTGTCTGCCTCCATCAAGACTGTCTCGTTTGTTTTCTTTGCTATACATGGAACTCTCTCAACATTCTTCTTAAAAACCACATCTCAGCTGCCTCAATCTTGTTCTGGCTTTGCTTGCTGACTGTCCACGCCTCACAACCTTATAACATTATCTAGCGCTCTGACTAACGGAGGTAAAAGGTCACACTTCAAGAGAGTGGAGCTTTAAGGAAGACAAGTTGACGACTTGATAAAGATTGAAAGTCTGACGTCGTACCCAATTGACTACTTCGCCTGTCGGTGTTGCTATCGCTACTGTTATCATTATCGTTATTATTGTTATCGTCGTCGTGATTGTTGTTGGTGATGGTTAGTGGTGGGGGGTGGTGTTGGTGGTGGTGGTGGTGATGGTGGTGGTGGTGGTGATGGTGGTGGTGTGGGTTGTGCTGGCTGTGTTGGCTTGTGATTTTGTTGTGATTTTCGTGTAGGTGTAGTGTAGTGTTGTTTCTTTTCTTCTTTACTTCTTCTTCTGTTGCTCTTTTTCTTCTTCTTCTTTCTTCTTCTTCTTCTATCTTTTCTCTTCTTCTTCTTCCTCTTCTTCTTCTTCTTCTTCTTCTTCTTCTTCTTTCTTCTTCTTCTTCTTCTTCTTCTTCTTCTTCTTCTTCTTCTTCTTCTTCTTCTTCTTCTTCTTCTTCTTCTTCTTCTTCTTCTTCTTCTTCTTCTCCTTCTTCTTCTTCTTCTTCTTCTTCTTCTTCTTCTTCTTTCTTCTTCTTCTTCTTCTTCTTCTTCTTCTTCTCTTCTCTTCTTCTTCTTCTCCTTCTTCTTCTCCTTTTTGCTGCTGCTGCAGTTAATGATTTTTTTTTTGTTCCTCAGTGTCACTTTTTCTTTCGGGGCAGAGCAAAATAAGAAAGTTGGGGGGTGGGGTGTGTCAACAGCACATAGTACAGAGACACCCCCACTCCTACCCCTACTCCCACACCCAGGGCTAACGCTGTAGTGTTGACAATAGGGACCAGTCGGGAATGTGTCACTCTCGCTCCTTCCTTTCCCACTTTCATCCCCACTCCCATTCTCCCAAACATTTCCTCCACATTGATCTATTCTGAGATTTGTTGCAGTTGGTTGTTGTAGTAATCTCTCTTTTTAAAGTGATTCTGATTCATATTGATATTGTGTGTGTGTGTGTGTGTCTTGTGTGTGTTTGTGTGTGTGTGTGTGTGTGTCTGTGTGTGTGTGTGTGTGTCTGTGTGTGTGTGTGTGTCTGTGTGTGTGTGTGTGTGTATGTGTGTGTGTGTGTGTGTGTGTGTGTGTGTGTGTGTGTGTGTGTGTGTGTGTGTGTGTTTTCGAACTACTCAGGACTTAGAATGTGTGTGTATGTGTGTGTTTGTCCGCGTGTGTGCGTGTGCGTGCATGCGTGCGTTTGCGTGTGTGCACTTGTATGTGTGTAAACACTTCAAAACTTTGAACTCAGGGCGAGAGTGAATGTACCTCTGCTGCCTGCCTGCCTGCCTGCCTGCCTGCCTGCCTGCCTGCCTGTCTGTCTGTCTGTCTGTCTGTCTGTCTGTCCAACTGGGTGAGTACTTGGGTGCCTGTGCGCGTGTAAATATCATTGCACTGTTGTTGTTGCTGTTGTTGTTTTGGTTTGGTTTGGGTTTGCTTTGCTTTGCTTTGCTTTGCTTTGCTTTGCTTTGTTTTGCTTTGCTTTGCTTTGCTTTTGGTTTTGGTTTTGGTTTAGTTTGGTTTGGTTTGGTTTGATTTGGTTTGGTTTGGTTTGATTTGGTTTTGGTTTGGTTTGGTTTGGTTTGGTTTGATTTGGTTTGGTTTGGTTTGGTTTTGGTTTTGGTTTTGGGTTTGGTTTTAGTTTGGTTTGGATTTGGTTTGGTTTGGGTTTGGTTTGGTTTGGTTTGGTTTGGTTTGGTTTGGTTTGGTTTGGTTTGGTTTTCTGTACAAGCTCTCTGGACTTGGAATAAGAAAGTTCCTCGGGTTGTGTGTGATTCCCTTTTCCTTCGCGGTTCACTTGACTTCAGGATCTAAATCACATTGTGCTTTGCACCAACAGTTCCTGTTTGCCGTTACAGTCGACTCTTATTAACGCTTAATCCTGTGACACCTGCATCCTGTCCACCAACATCCTGCATTGTCACCGTGCTAGAGAAGCAAAAACTTAACCCTTTGACTCCCTCACCCTATCCACCAGATTCCTGCAGGAAGCTGGTGGATAGTGTGAGGAAGTCACAGGGTGAGTTTTGTTTTTTTTTTGCAGTTGGAGGATAAGGTGTGGAGTCAAATCAGACACCGCTCGTTTTGAGGGCCAGTGTTGACGTAATGCTTTATGATGTACCGATCTGTTTGTTTGTCTGTTTGCTTGCTTGCTTCTTGCTTGCTTGCTTGCTTGCTTGCTTGCTTATTGCTTGTTTGCTTGCTTGCTTGCTTGCTTATTTGCTTGTTTGCTTGCTTGCTTGCTTGCCTCCTTCCTTCCTTCTTCCTATCTCCTTCCTTCTTCCTTCCTTCCTTCTTCCTTTCTTCTCTTCCTTCCTTCCTTCTCTTCCTTTCTTTTCCTTCCTTCCTTTTTCTTTCTTCCTTCTCTTCCTTTCCTTTCTTCCTTTCCTTCCCTTCCTTTTCTTCCTTCCTTTCTTCTTCCTTCCTTCTTCTTCTTCCTTCCTTTCCTTCCTTTCCTTCCTTTTTTTCCTTTCCTTTCTTCTTTCCTTCCTTCCTTTCTTCCTTCCTTTCTTCTTTCCTTCCTTGCTTTCTTCCTTCCTTTCTTCTTTCTTCCTTTTTTCCTTCTTCCTTTCTTCTTTCTTCTTTCCTTCCTTCTCTTTCTTCCTTTCCTTCCTTTCCTTTCTTCCTTTCTTCTTCCTTTCTTCTTTCCTTCTCCTTTCTTCTTTCCTTCCTTTCTTCCTTCCTTTCTTCTTTCCTTCCTTTCTTCTTCCTTCCTTTTTTCCTTCCTTCCTTCCTTTCTTCCTTCCTTCCTTCCTTGTTTACTTCATTGCTTGCTTGCTTGGTTTGTTTGTTTGCTTGGCTTATCTATTTATTACACATAGCAATTTGTTATCAAGCTCTCCGATATATTTCCAGCTTGAGCGAAGTCAGAAATCTAGATTTCTAAAAAAATAAAATGGATGTTTCATTTTCTTCTCTCTCTCTCTTTC
>CM060311.1:68534418-68569418 GCA_030674185.1 Monoplex corrugatus | reverse complement strand
CATGATGATGATAAGAAAAATGCGGACACGGGAAGAAAATAAGAGAAAGAAACACTATACATGGGCCCAGATTTCATTCAAAAAAGCTGTCATCACGAAAATACAAACTACAAATAATGTCCGAGCGAAGACCATCTGCTCTATCGACACTGCTAGAGAAGAAGAGGTGCAGTACATCAAGAAAGTACTCAGTGTGTCAGGATACCAGAAGTGGGCCTGGGATATTCCGGGGGCAAGAAAACCATACCCCACCCCTCCCTGAACGGCCAACCCCTTCGAGAGGTCACGTCTCCATACCATACGCCAGCGGCGTCACTGAGACTCTCAGCAGGAAGATCAGGAAGTTGGGAGTCAGTGTCCACACCAAGCCCACCAACACCATCAGAAGCCAGTTAGTCCACCCCAAAGACAAAACAGACAAATTGGACACATCAGGGGTGATATACAAGATAGACTGCCAGGACTGTGACCATAGTTATATTGGCGAAACTGAGCACAACTTGCACAAAAGATTAAAAGAACACAAACGTAAGTCCTCTCCAGTGGAAGAAACATCTGACCCACACCCAACACCACTTTGAAAAGGACGATGTGCAAGTTCTCGACAAAGAAGCAAGATGGTTCCAGAGGAAAGTAAAGGAGGCAGTTTACATCGCCGCAAGGAACCCCACCCTCAACCGTGACCGGGGCCGACACAACCTGCCATCGGTGTACTCCTCACTTATTCAGTCGCACTGTCGTGAGTTCGCTCACGGCGGTGCGCACTGAAGTCAGTTCTCAACCCAGCAGTTGTGCTGAAGAAGTCGGCTGGATCGCCGATGAAAGCTATGCAGTAAGTGGCCTTTTTTGTAACTGAGAGCCAGGTTCAACCAGGTAGCCATTACAAATAATGTCCTTTGCCGTTTTAATTGTTGTTGCTACTGCTGCTGTTGCTGTCGTTGGTGTTGGTGGTTAGTGTCTTTTTAGCTTAGTTTTTAGAGTGCCATGCTCATAACTCAAGGATTGTGAGTTCAATCCTCAGGTGGGTCACGTCTTTTTTTTTTCTTACATAGGCTAGGTGGGACCTCAGGACCTTGGCCAGCTCATGGGTTTATGTGCAGGCTTAAGGCTTGTGCCATGACCATTCCAGGTCTTTTTCATCACATGGCACCTGTGACGTTACAGAGTTATACCTCTCCTTTTAAGATACATGACAAACTAGCGCTGAAAATATGATTCTAAGTTTGTCTGCTTTGATATGAAAATATTATATAAAACAAAAAAAAACACTGGGATTATGAAACTATGTGAAAAGTGTGCACTAATCCTATAAGAAAAACAGAAACACAAAAGAAAACATTGAGGTAATGCTTATTCTGTTTAAAAGTTTGCCTTGAGCACAAAATCCACATCAAAACCCGACACGACACCAAACCAATCCAAATCAGCTACTCGCAGCTTTAAGTCGACAAAGAGGCAGGCAAACCAAAAAAGGACAAAAAAAGCGATCAACAAAACTGGCAAACAATGAAATGATATCATTGACTGCCATAGAAATAAACCACTTACCTCTCTATTCATTCATCAAAAAGAAAAGTAATCAACAAAATTGATAAACAATGAAACGACAGCAATGACTGCCATAGAAACGAACCACTTACCTCTCTATTCATTCATGCAACTCGAATTCACCCAAATCGATTCCGCCTCTTCAATACTGCTGAAAACGCCATTATAAGCAGTAGTTCCCATCACCAAGCCTTGTAGGCAATATCAAAGCCGTTTCGAACGAGCGTCAACTGTGATCTGCAGAACATGTGGTTTCGATTTGTCCCGACAGGCAGGCAGGCGGGGAGAGAGGTTTCCATTTCTGGTCAAAGACTGATTGGGGCTGATCGCGTGAGCTGCGCTGCGGGATGTCCATTTGGTGACGTCAGTGACGTGACTGGGGTCGGGTTTGTTTGTTTGTTGTTTGTTTGTTTGTTTGTTTGTTTGTTTGTTTGTCAGTTTATTTGTACGTTTGTTTGTTTGTTTGATTGATTGATTGATTGATTGATTGATTGATTGATTGTTCGCCTGTCGCTTGTTTGTTTGCTTGATTGTTTGTTTGTTTGTTTGTTTGTTTGTATGTTTGGGGGAATTGTTTTTTTGTTTTGTTTTGTGTTTTCTTGTGTGTGTGTGTGTGTGTGTGTGTGTGTGTGTGTGTGTGTGTGTGTGTGTGTGTGGTGTGTGTGTGTGTGTGTGTGTGTTGTGATTGGGAGGGGGAGGGGGGATTGGTTTGGTCTGGTTTTGGCTTTCGTTTCTTTTCTTTTTTTTTCGTTGTATTTTACCTCCACCACTCTCTCGCTATTCCTCCCCCATCCTCTTTATTTCCATGCCAACGTTCTACTTTTAAAAGGCACTGTCGTTCATAGATGTCAAGAAATTTCAGAGTGTGTGTTGTGTGTGTGTGTGTGTGTGTGTGTGTGTGTGTGTGTGTGTGTGTGTGTGTGGTGTGTGTGCGGCGCGTCGGTGTGCGTGGTGTGTGTGTGTGTGGTGTTGTGTGTGTGTGTGTGTGTGTGTGTGTGTGTTGTGTGTGTGTGTGTGGTGTGTGGCATTTGTGAGTGTGTTTGCACGCGCGGTGCGAGCGTGCGTGTATGACGTCATTTACATAACTGAAAAGGTCTCAGTCCCAACCTCTGGGCTCCAATCCTAACGGTTAGTCGACCACAACCTAAAAATTGTGTGTGTGTGTGTGTGTGTGTGTGTGTGTGTGTGGTGTGTGTGTGTGTGTGTGTGTGTGTGTGTGTGGGTGTGTGTGTTGTGTGTGGTGTGTGTGTGTGTGTGTGTGGGTGGGTGTGTGACAAACAGGCAGACAGAGACGAGAGACAGAGCACGTGAGAAGACCATAGATACATATGAATAAAAACGTCGATAGATAAACAGAGAAGAGACAGACAGAAGGACAGACAGACAGACGAGACGGACAGGACAGACGGACAGACGAGACAGACAGACAGAGAGACAGACAGAGACGGCGACAGAGAGACAGGACAGAGAGACACAGAGACAGAGAGCAGCAGCAGACAGCAGAGAAAGACAGACATAGAGCAGACAGACAGACAGACTGACAGAGACAGACAGATAGAGAGAGAGAGAGAGAAAAGAGAAGAGAGAAAGACTAGAGAGAACAACAGAGAAACAGAGAGAAAGACTAGAGAGAACAACAGAGAGAAAGACTAGAGAGAACAACAGAGAAACAGAGAGAAAGACTAGAGAGAACAACAGAGAAACAGAGAGAAAGACTAGAGAGAACAACAGAGAAACAGAGAGAAAGACTAGAGAGAACAACAGAGAAACAGAGAGAAAGACTAGAGAGAACAACAGAGAAACAGAGAGAAAGACTAGAGAGAACAACAGAGAAACAGAGAGAAAGACTAGAGAGAACAACAGAGAAACAGAGAGAAAGACTAGAGAGAACAACAGAGAAACAGAGAGAAAGACTATCAGATCAGCAGAAACCCTGGTGCTACACTACTCCCGTGAGCGCCCATTCTGTCCTGCAGCTCAGGTCATACAGATCAATGCCATTCTGTAAATCACGAACGTGACGTACAGCTTTCTATAATGAACCCTTCGTGGTGATCAGGACTGTAATGACAGAAAGCGTGATGGGCCATTTAGGATGGTTACGCTCGTTATCATGGGGGGGAGGGGGGGGGGATGTGTTGCACCAAACCACGGCCCATTCATATATGCTGCCTTGACCCAAACACACACCTGACCTTTTGATGAACTTCCACCCAATGGCTTTTCCATCACTTTGATGAATTCCAATCAGTGACCTTTCAATCTCTTTGATTAACTCCACCCATTGACCTTTCATTCACTTTGATGATTTCCACCATAAGATCTTTTAATCATTTCTATGACTTCACCCCCAATAAGCTTTCAATCACTTTGATAAACATCACCCAATCACTCTTAATGAATTTAATAAATCCTTTTTTGAGTCACTCTTTTAATCATTTCTATGACCCCCCCCCCCCCCCCCCCCAATAAGCTTTCAATCACTTTGATAAACACCACCCAATCACCCTTAGTCAATTTAATAAATCCTTTTCAGTCACTTTGAAAAACTCCACCCAATGGCCTTTCAATCAGTGTTATGAACATTTGTCTCAAAAGTAAAATATATATCTGGATTGCTCTCTCTCTCTCTCTTTTGTCTCCTTCAAGTCCACTCTCAAAACTCACCTTTTCTCCTCTGCATGAAATCCTGACCTCACTCATCCCCCTCTGTAGCCTGTCTCCGCTCGGAGTGGAATCACATTGTAATATATATTTGTATATAATATGCTCTCTATAATTTTCCATTGCTTTTATTTTTTTCCCCATTTATAGCCATGTGTGAGTGTGTGTGTGTGCGCGCGTGCTGATGTGTATGCTCAGCGCTTAGATTTGATTTCTATCAAGATTTTGCGCTATATAAATATTGTAATTATTATTATTATTATTACCTAATGATCTTGCAGGCACTTTGGTGAATTCTATCCATTGGCCTCTAAATCATTTTGTTAAGTGACATTCAATCAGTAATCATTTCGATGTACTCCACCCACTGACCTTTCGGTCTTTTTGATAAACTGCACTCAATGGCCTTTAAGCCACTTTGATGGACTGCACTCAATGGCCTTCAATCTCTGTGATAAACTGCACTCAATGGCCTTTAAGCCACTTTGATGGACTGCACTCAATGGCTTTCAATCACTGTGATAAACTGCACTCAATGGCCTTTCAATCACTGTGATAAACTGCACTCAATGGCCTTTCAATCACTGTGATAAACTGCACTCCTTCAATCACTGTGATAAACTGCACTCAATGGCCTTTCAATCACTTTGATAAACTGCACTCAATGGTCTTTCAATCACTGTGATAAACTGCACTCAATAGCCTTTCAATCACTGTGATAAACTGCACTCCTTCAATCACTGTGATAAACTGCACTCAATGGCCTTTCAATCACTTTGATAAACTGCACTCAATGGTCTTCAATCACTGTGATAAACTGCACTCAATGGCCTTCAATCACTGTGATAAACTGCACTCAATGGCCTTCAATCACTGTGATAAACTGCACTCAATGGCCTTCAATCACTGTGATAAACTGCACTCAATGGCCTTCAATCACTGTGGTAAACTGCACTCAATGGCCTTCAATCACTGTGATAAACTGCACTCAATGGCCTTCAATCACTGTGGTAAACTGCACTCAATGGCCTTCAATCACTGTGATAAACTGCATTCAATGGCCTTCAATCACTGTGGTAAACTGCACTCAATGCCTTCAATCACTGTGATAAACTGCACTCAATGGCCTTCAATCACTGTGGTAAACTGCACTCAATGCCTTCAATCACTGTGATAAACTGCACTCAATGGCCTTCAATCACTGTGGTAAACTGCACTCAATGGCCTTCAATCACTGTGATAAACTGCACTCAATGGCCTTCAATCACTGTGGTAAACTGCACTCAATGGCCTTCAATCACTGTGATAAACTGCACTCAATGGCCTTCAATCACTGTGATAAACTGCACTCAATGGCCTTCAATCACTGTGATAAACTGCACTCAATGGCCTTCAATCACTGTGATAAACTGCACTCAATGGCCTTCAATCACTGTGGTAAACTGCAGTCAATGGCCTTCAATCACTTGATGAACTGCACTCAATGGCCTTCAATCACTGTGGTAAACTGCAGTCAATGGCCTTCAATCACTTTGATGAACTGCACTCAATGGCCTTCAATCACTTGTAAACTGCATTCAATGGCCTTTCAATCACTTTGATGAACTGCACTCAATGGCCTTCAATCACTTTGATAACTGCATCAATGGCCTTCAATCACTTGATAACTGCACTCAATGGCCTTCAATCACTGTGGTAAACTGCAGTCAATGGCCTTTCAATCACTTTGATGAACTGCAGTCAATGGCCTTTCAATCACTTGAAACTGCAGTCAATGGCCTTCAATCACTTTGATGAACTGCATCAATGGCCTTTCAATCACTTTGATGAACTGCATTTCAATGGCCTTCAATCACTTTGATTAACTGCATTCAATGGCCTTCAATCACTTTGATGAACTGCATAAATTTGGCCTTCAATCACTTTGATAAACTGATTCAATGGCCATTCAATCCTTTCGATAACTCCACCATTGGACATTTCAATCAATTTGATAAACTCACCATTGGCCTTTCAATCAATTTCGTAAACTGACCCTAGTGACATTTTCAATCATTTTGATGAACTGCACTCATTTGCCTTCATTATGTTTGATGAACTGACCCATGACCTTCAATCATCTTTCGACTGCACTCGTTACCTTTAATCACTTTGATGAACTCCACCCACTGACCCTTCAATCACTTTGATGATACTTCCACCCACTGACCCTTCAATCACTTTGATGAACTCCACCCACTGACCCTTCAATCACTTTGATGAACTCCACCTACTGACCCTTCAACCACTTTGATGAACTCTACATGATGATCTTTCAATCACTTTGATAAACTCCACCCAGTGACATTTCAATTACTTTGATAAATGCCACCTACTGACCTTTCAACTGTTTTGATGAACTCCACCCAATGACCTTTCATTCACTTTGCTGAACTCTACCCAACTGCCTTTCAGTCATTTTGATGACCGCCACCCACTGCCCTTCTAATCACTTTGATAAACACAACACAATCATTTTGATAACCTTCATCCACTGACCTTTCAATCACTTTGATAAACCCAACCCAATGACCTTTCATTCACTTTGATAAACCCAACCCAATGACCTTTCATTCACTTTAAATGGATTGGACTGAACTGACCCCCATTGTCACCATGGATTTTTCTATATCAAATGCAGGTTGTTCTCCCTGGGGGAAGTACATCGCCTTAATTCAGTGCCACTTTTCCCCTGTATGTATGTCTGTTGGTCTGCGCATGACAGTAGATTTTCCTATAAAATTTTTCAAGAAACAACTCTTACGTTGCCTTGGGATCCTTTACGTGCACAATGTGCGTATTCTGCATAGGGAAACTCAGCTTTCCAGACTTTCCAAAATTATTATTATACCAGCGCCTTCAGTTTGATTTGTTTAGTAATTAAAGTGGTGTAGCAGCGCATGGGTGATTCCATAGGTGCTGCAACATAAATGCCATGTGTTGTAAACAGCCCAAAGAATCGTGGCCAATACTAAGTCCCATGCACAAACCGTTCGTGCGATCAACGCACAGGTTAAAAAACCAACAGGCCATACATTTGTTGTGCTAACATTTGCCAGCCGGTCACTTTTCCCCCAAGCGCTGCAAAAATTAAACTGAAGTGTATGTGGGGGGTGGGGGTGGGGGTGGGGGGGAGGGGGAGTCATACAATTGTTTTATGCCACAATTTCATTGATTTTTGCCAGCAAGTCAGTGTTTTTTTTTCCAAACACTACAATATTAGCTTAAGTGTGTGTTGTGTGTGTGTGTGTGTGTATGTGAGAGAGAGAGAGAGAGAGGCAATACATAACTTTTTAAGCCTTACTGCCTTTTGCCAGCAAATCAGTTTTCTCCCAAACACTACAGAACTTACTAAAGTATGTGTTTGCGTTTGTGTGTGTGTGTGTGTATGTGTGTGTATATGTGAGTGTGTGTGTGTGTGTGTGTGTGTGTGTGTGTGTGTGGTGTGTGTGTGTGTGTGTGTGTGTGTGTGTGTGTGTGTGTGTGTGTGTGTGTGTGTGCAAGGCCATATAATTTGTTTTTCTACAAATTGACTAAAGTGTGTGTGTGTGTGTAGTGGTGTGTGTGCGTGTGTGTGTGTGTGTGTGTGTGTGCACGTGTCTGTATGTGTATGTATTGAATGTGTGTGTGAATGTGTATATATAATTATATATACATACATATGTACATACATATATACATATATATACATGTATGTATACATATGTACATACACATATGTATATAATATTATATAACATATGTATATATATATATAATATGTTGTGTGTGTGTGTGTGTGTGTGTGTGTGTGTGTGTGTGTGTGTGTGTGTTTTGTGTGTGTGTGCGCTCGCGCGCGCGTGTGTGTGAGTTTTTTATGTGTATTCGTTCGTTCTTTGATTTAACGCTTTTCACTATAAGTGATATTAGACGGTTTTTATGTGTATGTGTGTGTGTGTGTGTGTGTGTGTACGCGTGCGCACGTGCAAGCATGCCCCACATTTATACGACCGAGAGTGTTTTATCCCATCCTGCAGTTAGGCAAACAATATTATGTCAGAAATGACACTTCACCACAACACGATATGACGTCATACGGCAGCTGATTAGCTGATCGTCCCACGCTGTTTTGGTGGATGGACAAGAAACTGGCATGGCTGATTAGCGAAATTACTTCACCGGTTGAGGACATGTCAATTTCGCTGTTTGTTTTTGCTGAGTATGACATCAACAAGACTATCAAGCCATCCTACCAATCTCCTCTTTATCCCTATAAAATGAAATTTGCCAACCCGTCTTCGTTCCAATGTAAAGAATGGTATATACGGGCAGTGAAGAGAGTTGTTTCCTTCTCTGTATGATTTTTATTAGGATTTCATACTTGTGACCTTAAGTCAACCGTATAGGGACACTGATTTATTGTTCTTGTGTACTTGTATATTTACATGAACTTGTGACTTGGACCTTAAAGTTCAACCATGTATACGGACACTGAATATTATTGTTTCTCTGTGCTACTTGTATAATTTTATACATGAACATTTGATGACTTGTGACCTTAAAGTTCAACTACGTATACGGACACTGAATATTATTGTTTCTCTGTGCTACTTGTATAATTTTATACATGAACATTTGATGACTTGTGACCTTAAAGTTCAACCACGTATACGGACACTGAATATTATTGTTTCTCTGTGCTACTTGTATAATTTTATACATGAACATTTCATGACTTGTGACCTTAAAGTTCAACCACGTATACCAGGTGAGTGACAGGAGACATGGCCGATTACAACTCTGCTGTCAAAAAGCTACATGGCAACTGTCAGGAACTAGAAAACAAAATGGCCACATTTATCGCCAGATTTGGCCGGGTCGTGAAGAGGGCGAATGAAAGAAGAGTAAGGAACAGAAGACATGTAAGTTTATCCTGTCACATTTTGAGGCCATATCCATGGACAAACGAGACAGTCTTGATGGAGGCAGACACAAGTAGATCACTCATAAGGAGGATTAGGAAAAGACAGGCAACTTTTATAGGCCATTTTATGAGGAAGGGGGATTTGGAGCATCTGGTCACAACGGGAAAGCTGGAGGGAAAGAGAGCACCAGGTAGACCCAGGGAGAGAATGCTGGACGGACTTGCAGAGTGGCTGGGGATGAGGAGGGTGGGGGAGATGCTAGGAGCAACGAGAGACAGAGATGGTTGGAAGTCCATGGTCGCCAACGCCATGCGGCAGGGCACCTGATGATGATGATGATGATCCATGTTGGGTGAAAACGTAGGCCTGGCTTATGGTGTGAATATGTCTGCTCTTCCCATAATAAACCCTACGCTGTCTTAGTTTATTTGATACAGCCCATCTGCAAAGGGGTTGAGAGTTTGTATATGATTCCTTTTCTGAACGTTTGAGCTTTCCGTCAACACGGTTTGATGGCAATGACTTGATCTGACGTATTCCCTGCCATGTCATTCACTTTCCAGTAAGAAGTACTGATGCTGCTTTGCTTGTCTAGCCATTGAGTCTTTTTGGTAACCTATAATCTGCCCATTCTGTTGGAGCTGCCTTTGCAGCCATCTTGTCTGTAACACAGCTTACAGCGAAAGTCCTCTCAGGACGTTGACAAGAAACGAAAAGAAAAAGACATAGAACTGAGATTGCTCTTATGCTCCATAAACGTGGAGTTTTTATATATACATGTGTGTGTGTGTGTGTGTGTGGTGTGTGTGTGTGTGTGTGTGTGTGTGTGTGTGTGTGTGTGTGTGTGTGTGTGTGTGTGTGTGTGTGTGTGTATACATATATACATATGTATATAAAATCTGACGTAGTTGAGCACATGCCTATTTATCTCACAGTGTGTACGTATGTGCCTCGAGAACTGAACTGAATCCAGGCTTACTTTTGTCTAGGTTAGGTATCATTACATTTGTTCATGTGTGATTGTGCATCGTTTTCGGTTTTGTGTGTGTGTGTGTGTGTGTCGCACACGTTGTATGACTATTTGCTGCGAAAAGGCATTCCAGTGCGGGAACAAGCAGCAAATGTCTGATGGGAGAATATGACTCAGAGGCCACATGAGTTGAGAGGTGATAATTATATATCCATAAATCAATACATAACTAATTGATAATACTTCTCTTCTCCTCTCTCTCTCTTCTCTCTTTCCTCTCCTTCTCTCTCTCTCTCTCTCTCCTCTCTCAAGATAACCGAAGCTAAGGGAACTAATGAATAAACGTATCTTCAAATTACACCAATTTCTCCGCTTCCTATTATCAATTCTCCTGCCCTCACCAACGAAATGGATTTTCCTCGGCAACTCGCTTGGACTACATAATTGTCAGAAGATTGCAGAAGGATATCAGGAGAGGATCAAAGGCATGAGCGGTTTCTCTGTTTTCCAGGGCATTGCTTCCTGGTTCAAAATAAACTCATCGTCCCCTTGTTGACAGTGTCGGTGGAGTTTTACTGGATAGTCGATGAACAACTCGTTTTATCGTTAGCGTAGAGTGAAGGCCGGATTGATTGTGTTTTGTGTCGTTTAGGTGGTAGTGCTTTGTTGTTGTTGCTGCTGCTGCTGCTGCTGCTGTAGTTGTTGGTGTTACTGCTGCTGCTGCTGTAGTTGTTGGTGTTGCTGCTGCTGCTGCTGTAGTTGCTGGTGTTGCTGCTGCTGCTGTAGTTGCTGGTGTTGCTGCTGCTGCTGTAGTTGTTGGTGTTGCTGCTGCTGCTGTTGTAGTTGTTGGTGTTGCTGCTGCTGCTGTAGTTGCTGGTGTTGCTGCTGCTGCTGTAGTTGTTGGTGTTGCTGCTGCTGCTGTAGTTGCTGGTGTTGCTGCTGCTGCTGCTGTAGTTGTTGGTGTTGCTGCTGCTGCTGCTGTAGTTGTTGGTGTTGCTGCTGCTGCTGCTGTAGTTGTTGGTGTTGCTGCTGCTGCTGCTGCTTGTAGTTGTTGGTGTTGCTGCTGCTGCTGCGTGTGTTGTGTTGGTGTGCTGAGTGTAGTTGTTGGTGTTGCTGCTGCTTGCTGTAGTTGTTGGTGTTGCTGCTGCTGCTGTAGTTGTTGGTGTTGCTGCTGCTGCTGCTGTGTGTGTTGTTGCTGTTGCTGCTGCTGCTGCTGCTGTAGTTGTTGGTGTTGCTGCTGTGCTGCTGTTGTTGTTGGTTTGTTCTTGCTGCGTGTGTATTTTATGTTGGTAGTTGCATTCAGCTGCTGGGTTGGTTTGCTGCTGCTGTAGTTGTTGGTGTTGCTGCTGCTGCTGTTGCTGTAGTTGTTGGTATTGCTGCTGCTGCTGCTGCTGTAGTTATTGGTGTTGCTGCTGCTGCTGCTGTAGTTGTTGGTGTTGCTGCTGCTGCTGCTGTAGTTGTTGGTGTTGCTGCTGCTGCTGTAGTTGCTGGTGTTGCTGCTGCTGCTGTATTTGTTGGTGTTGCTGCTGCTGCTGTAGTTGTTGGTGTTGCTGCTGCTGCTGTAGTTGTTGGTGTTGCTGCTGCTGCTGTAGTTGTTGCTGCTGCTGCTGCTGCTGCTGCTGTAGTTGTTGGTGTTGCTGCTGCTGCTGCTGCTGCTGCTGCTGTGGTTGCTGGTGTTGCTGCTGCTGCTGCTGCAGCTGTAGTTGTTGGTGTTGCTGCTGCTGCCTCTGCTGCTGTTGTTGTTGTTGTTGTTCTTGCTATGGGTTGTTTATTTTATAGGTCTTGGTAAGTATCATTCAGCAAGCGGTGTGTTGTAGATAAATTTCATTTTTCTATTTTCAGTTTTCTAGTCCCTTTTCTAGCATCGGTTAGGAGAAGTGTTGTTTAGAGTTGTTTGTTTTATAAATGTTGTCAGATATCAGTCAGCAAGTGGTGTTGCAAATGAATTTCTTTTCTTCAGTTTTTGGTTTTCTGTTCTATTTTCTACAGAAAGCACGAGAAGTGTGCCCTCGTTTGTTTGTTTTTTTTTGTTTTTTGTTTGTTTTTTTTGGGGGGGGTTGTTGTTTGTTTGTCGTGTTTTGTTTTGGTTTGTTTGTTTGTTTGTTTGTTTTTGTTTGTTTGTTTGTTCTCGCTCAGAAAAATATCATTTTATTTACAAAAAAGAAAGTGAGATTAAAATATTGTGTTTGTTTTGAAACGGTTATAGCCCTGATATGGCTCTACGGAGTCGGCTGGGTTTTAAACAAAAATAACAGTTAACAGTGAAATAAATTTCAAAGATGAATAGTAATTCTGTTATTAGTCACTTTAGACCCCTACAGTGTGGCTTGCCTACAAAACTACTGAGCTAAGCTCCTGGCCGCCTCACTACCGGGCACTTTGTTAGGCTGACTCACCACGCTATCTTGACATCTGTGAGACTTACATAACATTACAATATCTCATGAACTACTGCCGAGGTTTTCGTCACTCCTCTTGGTATTGTATGCAGCAATAACCCGAACAGTTTGCTATGAAGTCGTCAATTGCCGTCTCTGGCAGTGAAAGGGTCAGCAGGAAAAAGAAACAGGAAAAGAAAATTAAGTACACATATCAATGCATTCGCACACATAATCTAAGGAGATGCCTCTGGTGTTGACCCACTCCGTACAATTTATCTACAAGGGATTAAAAAAAACATACCAGAATACAAATTTAAACATAACAAAGGACGCTAAAACATATACAAGAACGGGCCCAAAACACCTAAAATCGCTTCCGCATACCTCATTTCCCAGGGCCAAAAACTTCATTTAATAGATCAATCCTAAAAGAGAGTACGTAAGACTTTATCGAACACATTCATGTGAATGGACCAGCAAGGCAGAAAATGATAGGAAGAAATGCAGAAAGCAAAGAAGGAAGAAAGAAACGAAGAGAGTGACAAAAAAGTGGAAATTTCTAGCACAGAATTTCCAGAAGATGGGGATGCTATTTGTACTGAAAGAGACCCCTGCATCTCCACGGGGGTTGAAATTCCTTCATGTATTCTGGGCAAGGAGCAAATACAAAACATGTAACAAATGCAAGATAACAGCAAATAGTGGCTGCATTTACAACTTAAATTGTCGCATTCCTGTTTACAGCAGAATGGCATGTGCATACTTAATATACTGTGAACATTTCTAAACCATAAATCGTTATTGTATGGTTGTGAATAAATCTCCGACACACAGCAGACACCTACATATCACAGCTGAAGCAGATGTTACCATCTTTCCCATTCCAATCACAGTACCAAGAGTATGCAGTGAGGTACGCTACTTGAACCAAAAGAGATTTCATCCCAGTTGATCTAGTAGGACAGGACGAAGATCTCTCGCCCTTTATGTTCTTTATGGTGTTTATCGCACCAATAACATTTCACAGAGATAAGAGATCCTGCTTGCTTTTGTCGATTGGACGGTGAATGTGTACTATACAATCTCGTTTTATTGATTTTCCTTTTAGACAAGAAAGGGGGACAGTTGAATGTGTCAATGTACACGTAGTTCGGTTTGTTTGGATGAACAGTGTATTGTCCTGCACGTGCGCATGCGTGCGTGTATAGAATGGCGTGGGTAGGGGGTCGGGACCGGGGTGCGGGGGGAGGGGGAGATGCAAAATACAGGGGGGTGCAAAAGTAGGTATACAGTAAGTATCACATCATTATTATAATGTTTAATTCCGCTCTCGATTAGAGGAGTGTGTGAATACCGACGGCAAGCAGTTTGAGTATCTGAGGGATTAAGGCTGTGCTTGTTATTACATGTATATGCAATAGTCATTTGTTTGTATAATAAATGCAATGAGTGTTGTACGTGTTTTCTTTTTTCATAACTGTATACCTACTTTTGCACTTCCCTGCATATATGTACATATACCGGACGTTGAGAAGACACTGCCTGCAACACAGAATAAGCTGGCGACAAACACTCTGAAGGCCAACCATATCAGTTGTGGTACCAGCACCAGCCAGCAGTGCATGCAGGACACAGTCACAACAGGAAGTATGATAATGGTAGTGATGATACTTTGTTTTCCAACTGTAGATGTTAATAGCTAATTGCTATGTTGTTGTTGTTGTTGTTGTTGTTGTTGTTGTTGTTGTTGTTGTTGTTGTTGTTGTTGTTGTTGTTTTCAAACTTGCCGTTATTCGTACGCTGGGTGATTTTATGTTTCCATAAGCCAGGCACTGACATAACTCTCAGTATCTTAGACGAGCATATTTGATATTCTGCATGCGTGTATACACGAAAAGGTTTAAGCATTAGCAGGTCTGCACACATGTTGACATCAGGGAGATCTCAAACATCTCCACCCTCTGCCCACCAGGCGGAGGTGTCCGAGGGGACAGCGGAAGCAAAACCAAAATCACCATCTCGCATAGCTACCAGCTCCTTTCCCCTTACAGCTCGCATAGCTGCCACTGCTAGGTCCTTTCCCCTTACAGCTCGCATAGCTGCCACTGCTAGGTCCTTTCCCCTTACAGCTCGCATAGCTGCCACTGCTAGGTCCTTTCCCCTTACAGCTCGCATAGCTGCCAGGTCCTTTCCCCTAACAGTTCGCATAGCTGCCAGTTCCTTTCCCCTTACAGCTCGCATAGCTGCATAGCTGCCAGTTCCTTTCCCCTTACAGCTCGCATAGCTGCCAGGTCCTTTCCCCTAACAGTTCGCATAGCTGCCAGCTCCTTTCCCCTTACAGCTCGCATAGCTGCCAGTTCCTTTCCCCTTACAGCTCGCATAGCTGCATAGCTGCCAGTTCCTTTCCCCTTACAGCTCGCATAGCTGCCAGGTCCTTTCCCCTTACAGTTCGCATAGCTGCCAGCTCCTTTCCCCTAACAGTTCGCATAGCTGCCAGTTCCTTTCTCCTTACAGCTCGCATAGCTGCCAGGTCCTTTCCCCTAACAGTTCGCATAGCTGCCAGTTCCTTTCCCCTTACAGCTCGCATAGCTGCCAGTTCCTTTCCCCTTACAGCTCGCATAGCTGCCAGTTCCTTTCCCCTTACAGCTCGCATAGCTGCCAGTTCCTTTCCCCTTACAGCTCGCATAGCTGCCAGTTCCTTTCCCCTTACAGCTCACATAGCTGCCAGTTCCTTTCCCCTTACAGCTCGCATAGCTGCATAGCTGCCAGTTCCTTTCCCCTTACAGCTCGCATAGCTGCATAGCTGCCAGCTCCTTTCCCCTTGCAGCTCGCATAGCTGCCAGTTCCTTTCCCCTTACAGCTCGCATAGCTGTCAGTTCCTTTCCCCTTACAGCTCGCATAGCTGCCAGTTCCTTTCCCCTTACAGCTCGCATAGCTGTCAGTTCCTTTCCCCTTACAGCTCGCATAGCTGCCAGTTCCTTTCCCCTTACAGCTCGCATAGCTGCCAGTTCCTTTCCCCCTACAGCTCGCATAGCTGCCAGGTCTTTTCCCCTTACAGCTCGCATAGCTGCCACTGCTAGGTCCTTTCCCCTTACAGCTCGCATAGCTGCCAGGTCCTTTCCCCTTACTACAGTCTCGACCATTAGCAGTCGGAAGATCCTAACGTTGCCTTACTTAACCACAGGGGTTGTTTGAACGACTGCGAAAGTGGTTAGGCATGACGCACATCATGCCTGGCCACTTTCGCTGGAGCATCATGCCTGGGCATTGCTTCCATGTCTGAGGTGATTTCAGGTTGGAAAATCTTTGGATGTCAGTGGTTCGTGGTGGCTGTCGTTGGGGGGCTTGTAGTGGTGCTTTCCTTACCAGGAAGTCTCTCATTTAGTCTGGATTAGCGACTAACCGATCACCGTCGTTCGTAGGGGGCTGGGGGGGGGGGGGTCTTTAAGAGACAGTGTCCTCAGTATGGTAGAATAGAAACAGGCGCTGCTGAACTCCCCTGAAGTGCCTCAGCATGCAGCAATGCAGGATCTCCTTTGGTGAGTGGTTCCATGGCAGTTCGACATACTCTGGTTTGTGTGGGCTTCGTGGCACTGGGCTTTACTGGGCTTTAGACTGTGTGAACTTGGGGTTGGTGGTGTGTTCAGAGGCCGGAATGAGCGGTGTGAGATCAAAGACACTGACGTGTCGAAGAAGTTGGGACAACACAGACACACGCACACACACACACACACACACACACACACACACACACACACACACACACACACACACACACACACATACAGAAACACACACACGCACACTTGCACATACGTACATGCGTACACACACACATATGCACATACATACAAACACATACGTATGTACACATACACATACACACGTACACACACATACATACATATACATACATACACGTACACACACATATATACATGTACATATACACATGCACGCGCGCGCACACACAAACACAAACACACAAACACACACACACTGCCGCACACACACACACACACATCACACACACACATACACACACACACACACACACACTCACACACACACACACACACACACACACACACACACACACACACACACACACACACACACACACACACACACACACACACACACACACACACAAAGAAAGAGAATTCGTTTCGTGTCGATAATCAAATCTCTCTTTCTCTCCTCTCTCTCTCTCTCTCTCTCTCTCTCTCTCTCTCTCTCTCTCTCCTCTCTCTCTCTCTCTCTTATCTATCTATCTCTATCTATCTATCTATCTATCTATCTATCTATCTGTCTGTCTCTCAGTCTCTCTCTGTCTTTGTCTCTCTCTCTCTCTCTCTCCCTCCCTCTCTCTCCCTCTCTCTCTCTCTCAGACTCAGACTCAGCCCTTACAATAGGGGTTACAACAGTGTTACAAACGAGAGAGAGACTCAGAGTCTGAGTCTGAGTCTGAGTCTCTCTCTCTCTCTCTCTCGTTCTCTCTCCCTCTCTCCCTCTCTCTTTCCCTCTCTCTCTATCCCTCTCTCTCTCTCCCTCTCCCTCCCCCTTCTCTCTCTCTCCCTCTCCCTCCCCCCTCTCTCTCTCTCTCTCTCTCCAAAAGGACAGCAAAACATGTAGTCGACAGAAGATGTGATTAGTATTGATGCAATATGTTCGCTGAGTGATATGTCCTCCTGGGAATGATTATGATTAATGAGCCGATATTTCAGAGTGAATTTTCTGCTCCTTGTATGATCATGCTGTTTTGCAGGGTCCCGTATGTGGTTCCTTACACACACACATAAACACGTGCGCGTAAGCTTTATGAGTGTAAATTTACATAAGTTTTCTTCTGCACTTAACCGTGTGATTGTTTACTTGAACATACGTGAGTACATATATGTGCGCGTATGTGTATATACGTGTATATCATATATATATGTGTGTGTATGTGTGTGTGTGTGCGTGAGCGAGCACGTGAGTGTAAGTGTGTGTGTGTGTGTATGTGTGTGTGCGTGAGCGAGCACGTGAGTGTAAGTGTGTGTGTGTGTATGTGTGTGTGCGTGTGTGCGTGTGTGCGTGTGTGTGTGTGTGTGTGTGTGTGTGTGTGTGTGTGTGTGTGTGTGTGTATGTGTGTGTGTGTGTGTGCATCAAATGTGCTTATGTTTACTGCAAAAAGGATTTCAGTGTGGAAGCTAGCAGTTTGTGATGATGGAGATCAAGTAAGACTATGTGAAGACACATACATTAACCAATTAGACTATTCACTTTTATCGAAAGGACCGGTGCAAAAACGAACTACAACACAATTTCTTACTTTTCGGTGATCAGTCCTCCGACAATTTTTATCCTTCTGCAGCTTAATTGTAATCGTCTTAGATGGAAAGTCCAAGATGTGAGTTGTTCTTTTTTTCTCTGTCCAAGATGTGAGTTGTTCTTTTTTTTCTCTGTCCAAGATGTGAGTTGTTCTTTTTTTTTCTGTCCAAGATGTGAGTTGTTCTTTTTTTCTCTGTCCAAGATGTGAGTTGTTCTTTTTTCCTCTGTCCAAGATGTGAGTTGTTCTTTTTTTCTCTGTCCAAGATGTGAGTTGTTCTTTTTTTCTCTGTCCAAGATGTGAGTTGTTCTTTTTTCCTCTGTCCAAGATGTGAGTTGTTCTTTTTTTCTCTGTCCAAGATGTGAGTTGTTCTTTTTTTTCTCTGTCCAAGATGTGAGTTGTTCTTTTTTTCTCTGTCCAAGATGTGAGTTGTTCTTTTTTCCTCTGTCCAAGATGTGAGTTGTTCTTTTTTTCTCTGTCCAAGATGTGAGTTGTTCTTTTTTTTTCTCTGTCCAAGATGTGAGTTGTTCTTTTTTTTTCTCTGTCCAAGATGAATGAATGAATGAAAATTTATATCGCGCAACAAAAATCTCCATGCTATAAAAGCATGCTCGCGGCGCACGGTGGGGGGGAGGGGGGGGGCACAAAAACAATTCCACACAGCCTTTGCACCAACATTCATAAAGGCATTCAAGGTATTCACATTCAAATAAGCAATCCCATACAACATTAGAAAAAGTGTGTCTTGAGACTAGATTTAAAGGATGAATGAGTCTTTTTCTCCCTGATGCTCATGGGAAGCATGTTCCACTTGGTAGGGGCAAGGTATTTAAATTCTCGCTGACCATATCTTTTGGTTTTAACATCCCTTGTCCCAGGAACATGAAGAAGAGACTTGGAAGCAGATCTCAGACTGCGAACAGGTTTATATTCAGAAAGAAGATCTTTAAGATAAGAAGGACTACTAGAGTTGAGTGCACGGTAGGTGATAGTTAGTAGTTTGTGATTGATGCGTTGTTGAACTGGGAGCCAGTGCAGATTCCGTAAGATGGGAGTTATGTGTTCAGTCTTCCTGCATCTAGAGATTACTCTGGCAGCTGCGTTTTGTACAGCCTGCAGACGCTGTATTTTCACCTGAGGGAGACCAGCAAGTAGACTATTACAGTAGTCTAATTTTGAGAGTACTAGTGTGACAGCAACAGTCTTAGCAGCTTGAATAGTCAAGTACTGGCGGGCTTTACCAAGAGATCGGATATGGCAGTAGCAAGTTCTGATGATTGAATTGATCTGATCACGCATCGAGAGATTAGCATCCAGAAACACTCCTAGTGTTTTTACTTTCTTCGAGAAAGGGATGTCTGCACTACAGACCGAAAGTGAAGAAAAAGGGACAATTTCTCTTTTAGGAGCAGTTCCGACCAGCAGAACTTCAGTTTTCTCTTCATTCAACTTCAACCGGTTTGCAGACATCCAATGTTTTATTTCCAGACAGCACAATTCAACATTTTTCTTTGATTCAAGAGCGAGAGTATTGTCGGAGGGAAGGCGGGAATAGAGTTGGGAATCATCCGCAAAGAAATGAAAGTCAACATTGAACTGTTCAATCAGAGAAGCCAGGGGTCTTGTGTATAGAGAGAAGAGAAGAGGTCCGAGGACCGATCCTTGCGGAACGCCTGTAAGAAGATGTGAGTTGTTCTTTTTTTTCTCTCTGAAAACATGTTCCTGCTCTCTCCCATGGTACAAACCATTTTTAAATCTCACGATTTATAGCTGAATCACAAGAATGTACACACAATACTGATATACCCCATTATCCCTTTGACTTCCGCACCCTGTCCACCAGCATCCTGCATTTTCAACTATGCCTTCAAAACATACAATTAACCCTTTGACTCCTTACCCTACCCACCAGATTCCTGCAGGAAGTAGATGGATATGGCGAGGGAGCTGGTGGATAGGGTGAGGGAGTCAAAGGGTTAAGTTTTTGTAGTTGGTGGACAGGGTGTGGGAATCAAAGGGTTAATTAAACTGCTGTTTTGAGAAAATCCAGTGAAAACATTTCCGAACTTCAGCGCTGATGTTTCCATAGCAATTATACATCAGTCAATGAAATTTAAACCACACGTATCAGTATACCTAAACTGTAATATTTCAATTGTTTTGTTATGAAATATAGAAAGGTTTCTGTTCTGTGGGCGTTTATGTTTTTGTTCTTGTTCGTAACTTCGGTTATTTGTGTTCAACATTGCTAAAAATCTACTTTCATAAATAAAACGCGCTGATCAAAGAACGAAATACTGTCATGATCATTATTATGTATCTTTGTTTTCATAACAGTAAAAAAAATCAGTACGTTGCAAATAGCTTCAGTTTTTTCATTATGTATTAAACGTATAATAATAGTCATGTAATTGAGTTCATCCAGACATAATCAGTAACAGGTTGTTTTTTTTTTTGTTGTTTTTTTTGCCTTAAGTGAGAGTTCAAAAAAAAACTATACTAGTCGACAGGCCTATTCCATGTAAACACGAGGGTGAGGGAGGGGTTTTGAAAATTGCCGGCAATTTCGTATGTTGATCTTCGTCAACATTAATAAAGTAGGTTCAATAATACGCAAATTTTGCTATTTCGCCGACGAAATAACACATTTTCTGTTATTGACAAACAAAAGAATGATTTATGAGGCCCTTTCAGTCAGAATCCCAAAATCGACAACACCTCAGCTTTTCCACTTATTTGACCGCCAGCGCAAACAGCGCCAGGTAACGTAAGGCTCATTCCGAACACGCAGCAGATTGCAAAAGGAAATTAAGGGAGAGAAAAAGCATGGGCTGCTTCTTTTTCACTGGGTGATTGCTTCCCTTACTAGTTATAACCCTCATCGCCCCTGTGCTGCAAGTTGTTGGGGGCTTAACAGGATAATCAATGGACAAATCGTTTTCTCGTTAATGTGGAGATCAGGATGGGTCGATCGATTCTGGTTTGTGCTGTTTCAGTTGTTTGCTTTCGTGAGTGACGTCAGGATTGTTTGCTTCTGGCGCGTTACTGCAGTTTTATTCCGTTTTCAATTTTCTGTTGTATTTATTTTTAGGTCATTTTGGACATCATACAGTTGAGGTGTGTTCTTACATTTTATGTCATTATTTCTTTATTGTATTTTGTTGAAAAAATTTTGATTTCTGTCATCTTTCACTATCCCATTTACCGAAACGAAAACTACATTAAATCAAATTTACACATGAGGCCTGTTTGAAGATATCGGATATCTCAGTGTGTAAAGTGTGTGTATTGACACAAAGTATATATATATATATATATCGGTGATTATGGTCCTTGCAAACTGAAGAGTCATTTCAGACACAAATCAGTGTTTTGTGTGTGTATGTGTGTGTGTGTGTGTGTGTGTGTGTGTGTGTGTGTGTGTGTGTGTGTGTGTGTGTGTGTGTGTGTGTGTGTGTGTGTGTGTGTGTGTGTGTGCAGGAAGTGGTCGCATAAGCCATGATAAATGTGTTGTGTGCTCATGGCTCTGAGTGTGGGTAGGTGTATGTATGTATGTATGTATGTATATATGTGTATGTAAGTGTGCGTGTATTGTTTGTGCATGTAAGTGTGTATGTGTATGCGTCCATATGCAATTGCTTAAGTCATGGTGAGTATGTTGTATGTGCATAGCCACTGATGTGCGTGTGTGTGTGTGTGTGGCTGTGTCTGCGTGTGTGTGTGTGTGTGTGTGTGTGTGTGTGTGTGTGTGTGTGTGTGTGTGTGTGTGTGCATGCCTATTATCTGTGTGTGTGTGTGTCTGTGTTTGTGTCTATGTGTGTGTGTGTGCGCGCGCGCGCATGTGTGTGCGCGCGTGTGTGTTTGTATCTGCGTGCGTACGCGCGTGTGTGTGTGTATACGTGCGCGCGCCTCGCTCTTGAAGGTAGTGTGTGTGCCTGTGTGGTACAAGCACTAAGCGGCCGACCAGCACTCAAACAACTAAAGAGCGTGTTTTATCTCATGTACATCCCCAATTCCTTAGACACATTTCAAATCCCTTCTTGCGATACGAACACATCAAATTCCTTCTTAAATTCCTTCCTGCGATACATGGTGGAGTTGCAGTCTTTCCCCTTTACCTCAAAATCGCAGCCTTCGAGTATTCCCCATTCTTAAAAATTCTAGATAGAATCATAGTGAAAGTCGAAGTGTAAGTCAAAGATAGCCGAGAACCAAGATGTGTTAGTGTTCCGAATTCAATTTTCTGCACTGCCCCACACAGCACAAGTTGATAGCCAAGTGTAGGCCTACTGCCTCAGCTGAGTGAGCATAGATATAAATACTAATGAATCACATAGATTAGCACTTAGGAGAGTTCATCTTCTATGTTCAGTTATGTTCAGAGTCATTTCCCATAGGTTGGTTGATGCCTTTATACATCTACAAAATGTCGAGTCAAGTTAACAGATGTGGGTTGGATACCATTTCGTAGGCAAAGTGAAGCAAGTATGTCACAGACTGCACCAAAGCTTATTGCTTTTTTTTTGTCTGTGATTCTATCAGCGAGCTTATCTCCAGCGCGTGTCAGTTGTGAGGTTTGGGCCTACCTTGACCGTAGCATGTTACGCCTACAGCTCCCCTCCTTCCCTCACTCCCCACCCTCCCACCCTCCCACCTCCACCCTCTCAGAGTCATTCATTATCTGTTGCCCATTCTAGTCACTCGTGTGTGTGGTTTGTAAACACGGCTTTTGACGACTCGGTCTTCGCACAGTCAACAGCCTATTTGTTCATTTACTAACGCCTTAGTGCTTGGATACAGTGTTGAGACAAGTTACAGATGACTGTTGGGCAAGGATGTTCTATTATTGGCTATGATGCTATTAGTCTCATCAGATGGTTGTTGGGCAAGGATGTTCTATTATTGGCTATGATGCCACTAGTCTCATCAGATGGTTGTTGGGCAAGGATGTTCTATTATTGGCTATGATGCCACTAGTCTCATCAGATGATTGTTGGGCAAGGATGTTCTATTATTGGTTATGATGCTATTAGTCTCATCAGATGATTGTTGGGCAAGGATGTTCTATTATTGGCTATGATGCTATTAGTCTCATCAGATGACTGTTGGGCAAGGATGTTCTATTATTGGCTATGATGCTACTAGTCTCATCAGATGATTGTTGGGCAAGGATGTTCTATTATTGGCTATGATGCTATTAGTCTCATCAGATGACTGTTGGGCAAGGATGTTCTATTATTGGCTATGATGCTACTAGTCTCATCAGATGATTGTTGGGCAAGGATGTTCTATTATTGGCTATGATGCCACTATCTCATCAGATGATTGTTGGGCAAGGATGTTCTATTATTGGCTATGATGCTACTAGTCTCATCAGATGATTGTTGGGCAAGGATGTTCTATTATTGGCTATGATGCTATTAGTCTCATCAGATGATTGTTGGGCAAGGATGTTCTATTATTGGCTATGATGCTACTAGTCTCATCAGATGATTGTTGGGCAAGGATGTTCTATTATTGGCTATGATGCTATTAGTCTCATCAGATGATTGTTGGGCAAGGATGTTCTATTATTGGCTATGATGCTATTAGTCTCATCAGATGACTGTTGGGCAAGGATGTTCTATTATTGGCTATGATGCTACTAGTCTCATCAGATGATTGTTGGGCAAGGATGTTCTATTATTGGCTATGATGCCACTAGTCTCATCATATGGTTGTTGGGCAAGGATGTTCTATTATTGGCTATGATGCTATTAGTCTCATCAGATGACTGTTGTGCAAGGATGTTCTATTATTGGCTATGATGCTACTAGTCTCATCAGATGACTGTTGGGCAAGGATGTTCTATTATTGGCTATGATGCCACTAGTCTCATTCTTTCTTCGATATTGTGCAGTTTTGATGACGAATTCTCGTTCTATTTTTTTTCCACTGGTTGCTTGTCTTACGCGCGTACCTAGTGACAAAAGATAGTCACAGACCTTGAGGGTTGCATATCTGTTCATTCAGTCACAAGGGTTCAATGATGGATACAGACAGCAATTTTGTCCTAGGGCCACATATGTTTAAGGCCACAACCGTCCACATTCCTGATCAGTTTATTCCTGAATCATTCACAGGCCAACCTTCTCAAGATATCGATCTATGGCTCAAAACGTTCGAGTCTTACACCCTCCTCCATGGGTTGACAGATGATCAGGAAGCCCATCTCTTACCTCTTTTCCTTAAGGATCAAGCCCAAATCTGGTTCTATAGTTTAAGTTCAGAGCAGATTTCTTCTTACCATTCTATCACTAATACTCTTTCGAAGAGGTACAGGCCTCATGACTCCACAATATGGATTCGTGCGAAGCAGTTTCGGGAGAGAAAGCAACTCCCCCATGAGTCAATCGAAGAATATTTTGATTCTATGCGCTACCAAGGCCAACAACTAGGTAAAGACTCAAAAGATATAATGGAAACGATTGTCAGTGGTCTCCGACCCTCGTTATCTACATTTGTTATGTCACGCAGCCCTCACATCTTTGAAGATGCGTTCGCCTCGCCCGTACCGCAGCTACCTTTACTGATAATGTTGATGACCAGGTAGAGATAGCTGTTGCCACCCTGGAGACTCAGCTGGATAAACTGCAAGATGAAATTTCTAGTATGTCACGCAGACAGACACAGCCCCGCCGCCAACTTCATCACAGTACTGCTCTTCAGGTACGCAAAGGTGGCACCGTCCGCCTGCAGGAAAACCGAGCAAACATGGCTCGCTCTTCAGGCGGCGGCTGTTACGGACGAATAACAAGCAACAACGGTCAAGTTCATATCCTCCAGATCGTTACTTCCCGTGTAAATCATGTGGGGGTGATCATCCTCGCTACACATGTAGGTTTCGTCATGCACGATGTCAGTACTGCCATAAAGATGGACACTTAGCACGTCATTGTTTCCGTCGTGCTAAACAGGGATTCCCCGTACTTTTACATCTCGTAAGATTGACAGGACAAGGAAAGGAAACCGACCAAAGTCACAGAAATCCCTCTCCATCCCTCACATCCGTTCCTTTGCCAACTGCAGTAAGATCAGGCTGTTCCTTAAAAATCGGTCATATGTAGCTCTGATAGACACTGGTGCTGATGTGTCCTGTATTAGCAAACAATTAGCTGATGTCCTTGTTGATCAACGTGTTGTTTCAATGCAGTCGTGTTCTCTTCCTTTGATCAAAGGTATTGGTGGTGTCCCTATTAGAGTAACAGGCAAAATTGATCTTTCCTTTAAAGTTTCAGGTTTACAGGTATCACAACCTTTCATTGTGATCGAACAACTAACGTGTCCCCTCATATTAGGGATTGATTTTCTGACCTCTCATCAAGCTTCCTTGAAATTTGCTAAGCACCAGCTGCAGCTGTATAATGGATTTACTGCCATTCCACTGCTCAAAGATAGGCCAGACAGCTCACCTGTACAGGTGCTCAAGACGACAGTTATTGCCCCCCACTCTGAGGTATTGCTACCTGTGCGAGTTGTGTCAAAAAGTGATCACACCACTGGTATTATTGAGCCCTCACAAGCGCTACTGTCCGACAAGAAAGTGATTGCTGCAAGGACCTTGGTTACACTGCAGAATAGCTAGACTGTGTGTACCGTGCGTAATACATTTTCCTCCCCAGTTAAACTTCGACCTCAGGATATTTTAGGGCATTTTGAAGACATTTCAGAAGAACTAGGGGAACTGTCCGACCAATCAGCTCAGATCATATCCGCCACCACCGACTCAACTTCTCAACAACTTCCCCAGGCACAAGCCATGCTTAATGAGTTAGGGATTAATTTGGTAGATGCTGATCTTACTGCTGAGCAAAAGGAACACTTGACCCTATTTCTGGCACAAAACAGAGACATATTTGCTGCCGACATGTCCGAACTAGGGGAAACCCATCTTATGTCTCATACCATCGATACAGGGGATGCTGCGCCTGTCAAACAAAGACCATACCGTACAGCCCCCGCCCTCAATGCTGAGATAGAGAGACAAGTGAATGAAATGCTTCACATGGTGTTATCAGGCCATCCACTTCACCATGGTCCTCCCCAATTGTATTGGTGAAAAAGAAGGACGGTACGTATCGCTTTGCTGTGGACTACCGTAAACTGAACAAAGTCACAAAGCCAATACATTTCCCACTGCCAGACTGGAGGACGCTCTTGACATCATGGGTCAGTCCACAATATTTTCCACTCTAGACTTGTTCTCTGGATTCTGGCAAATTCCTCTTGACACTCAGTCACAAGAAAAATCGACCTTTACCACACATTTTGGGTCGTTTGCTTGGAACAGAATGGCCTTTGGATTACAAGGTGCCCCAGGATCTTTCCAATCATTAATGAACACAGTCCTTGCAGGACTTACTTTCAAAACCTGTCTGGTATTCATTGATGACATCCTTTGTTTGTCTAAGAATTTTGAGGAACACCTGTCTCATCTATCATGTATCTTTGATAGGATCAGGAAAGCAGGTCTCAAACTGAAGCCTAGCAAATGTCATTTCGCAGCTGCTAAAGTTCACTATCTAGGCCATATTGTCTCAAAAGAGGGTGTTTCTATGGATCCAGCCAAAGTGGAACTTGTCAAAAATTTCCCCACTCCCCAGTCGCAGCATGATGTTCGTTCATTTTTGGGTCTAGCAAATTACTACAGGCGCTTTGTCATGAACTTCTCAGCCATAGCTGCCCCACTCAATGCTCTTTTGAAAAATGATTCAAAATTTGAATGGAACGACAAAGCAAAACAAGCTTTTCAGACGCTGAAAACTGCCCTCACCACTACTCCAATTCTGGCCTACCCGGATTTCTCTCGTCAGTTCATTCTATACACTGACGCAAGCAAACAAGCCAGAGAGATGAACATGGCAGAGAACGAGTCATTGCCTATCGCGCATTACGAGGTGCAGAACTCCGTTACGGAATTACGGAAAAAGAGACCCTGGCTCTCGTAGATGGTATTCGTCACTTCAAGGTGTATCTCTCCCATGCCAAATTTCTGGTGTACACAGACCATTCTAATAATTAATAATTATAATAATTAATAATTATAATAATAATTACAATAATAATTACAATATTTATATAGCGCAAAATCTCGACAAAATCAAATCTAAGCGCTGAAACAGACACACACGCACGCACGCACGCACGCACGTACGCACGCACACACACCGCACACACACACACACACACACACACACACACACACACACACACACACACACACACACGCATGGCTATAAATGGGGAGAAAGAATAAAAGCAATAAAAGCAAGAATAAAAGCAATGGAAAATTATAGAGAGCATATCATATACAATTATATGTTATAACAAAGTGATTTCCCTCCGAGCGGAGACAGGCTGCAGAGGGGGGTTGAGTGAGGTTAGGATTTTATGCAGAGGAGAAAAGGTGAGTTTTGAGAGCGGACTTGAAGGAGACAAAAGTAGGTTGCTGACGGACTGAGAGAGGAAGTTTGTTCCAGGAGAGTGGACCAGAAACAGAGAAGGCTCGTGGACCATAGGTATTGAGCTTAGTGCGTGGAAAGCGAAAAGTCAGAGGATCGGAGGCAGAGCGGAGGGTACATGAGGGAAGATAGATCTCAAGTAGGCTTGACAGGTAATCGGGGGCTGAGTTATTGAGGCTTTTGTAGCACATGGTGTCTAGTTTGTACTGTATGTGCTTTGATACAGGGAGCCAGTGAAGTTGTGCCAGGAGAGGAGATATGTGGTCAGCTTTTTTCTTTTTGAGTACAAGGCGTACAGCATTGTTTTGAATGCGCTGTAGGATGTGAATGGTGGAGGCAGGAAGACCAGACAGGAGTGAATTGCAATAGTCAATGCGAGACATTATGAAGGAGAGAACGAGTTTTGCAGTTGTTTCGACAGAGAGATACTTCCTGATCAGGCTTATACGATGGAGATGATAGTAGCAAGATCTGGCAGTTTGAGAAACAAAGTTGTTCATGGAGAGGTAGAGTCAATGCAGACACCAAGGTTTTTAGCTGAATCAGAAATTGGGACTGATGTGTTACATAATGGGAGAGAAAGAGGAGGCAGCTGAGAAAGTTTCTGACGGGTGCCAATGAGGATAGCTTCTGTCTTGTCGTCATTAAGCTGAAGTTTGTTGAACGTCATCCAGTTCTTGATGTCCGAGTAACACTCAGTGGTGCGAGTCAACAGGCGCTGTATATTATTAGGTGAGTCACTGTCTTGAAGTTGGGTGTCATCAGCATAGAAGTGGTGTTTTATAGAGTGGGAGTTGATGATGGTGGACAGGGGGGAGGTATAAAGAGTGAAAAGAACAGGGCCAAGGACAAATCCTTGTGGAACACCACAGGTCAGGTATGCAGGTTGAGAGTAAGTGCCATTGATGAGAACAGTTTGTTTTCTGTTTGATAGGTATGAAGTGAACCAGGAGAGAGCAATGTCAGAGATGCCAAAAGTATGATGAAGTCTAGAAAGGAGAATACCATGGTCAATGGTATCAAAGGCTGCAGACAGATCAAGGAGTGTGAGGAGAGAGACTTTGCTAGTATCAGTTGCAAGGAGGAGATTGTTGAGAATGTGTAGTAGGGCAGTTTCAGTGCTATGGCACTGGCGGTAGGCTGACTGGAAAGGATTGAGGAGATTGTTGGCAGACAGGTGAGAGTTCAGCTGGTTGAGGACGACTTTTTCAAGGAGTTTTGACAAGAAAGAGAGATTAGAGATAGGCCGGTAATTTTTCAGTTCATTTGGGTCTAAATTGTGTTTCTTGAGGAGAGGGCGAACAATAGCAGACTTGAAAGAATCTGGGACAGTTCCAGTTTGAAAAGAAGTGTTGATGATGTCAGTGATGAATGGGAGGAGAGTAGGGAGACAGTCGGAGTAGAGAGAACCTGGAAGAGGATCCAGTTCGCAGGTTTTGAACGACATGGATCTGATTGTGTTGAAAATTTCTTCTTGTGAGACTGGGGTAAAAGTAGTAAGAGGTGTGCCAGAGAAGGAAGGGTCAGGTGGGCATGGTTGACAGGGTGTCCTGTCAAGCCTGTCACGAAGAGTTTGTATTTTGGTGGTGAAATACTTGGAGAATACAGATGGGAGTTCTTCATTTGTATGTTTTGTTGGGAGAGGTAAATCTTTTCGTGTGCCAAGGAGATGATTCATGGTTGTAAAGAGTTAATAATAATAATAATAATAATTACAATATTTATATAGCGCAAAATCTTGATAAAATCAAATCTAAGCGCTGAAGCAGACACACACGTAAGCACGCACGCACGCACGCACGCACACACACGCACGCACACACACACACACACACACACACACACACACACACACGCATGGCTATAAATGGGGAGAAAGAGTAAAAGCAATAAAAGCAAGAATAAAAGCAATGGAAAATTATAGAGAGCATAGCATATACAATTATATATTATAACCATGTGATTCCCTCCGAGCGGAGACAGGCTGCAGAGGGGGGGGGGTTGAGTGAGGTTAGGATTTTATGCGGAGGAGAAAAGGTGAGTTTTGAGAGCGGACTTGAAGGAGACAAAAGTAGGTTGCTGACGGACTGAGAGAGGAAGTTTGTTCCAGGAGAGTGGACCAGAAACAGAGAAGGCTCGTGGACCATAGGTATTGAGCTTAGTGCGTGGAAAGCGAAAAGTCAGAGGATCGGAGGCAGAGCGGAGGGTACTGAGGGAAGATAGATCTCAAGTAGGCTTGACAGGTAATCGGGGGCTGCGTTATTGAGGCTTTTGTAGCACATGGTGTCTAGTTTGTACTGTATGTGCTTTGATACAGGGAGCCAGTGAAGTTGTGCCAGGAGAGGAGATATGTGGTCAGCTTTTTTCTTTTTGAGTACAAGGCGTACAGCATTGTTTTGAATGCGCTGTAGGATGTGAATGGTGGAGGCAGGAAGACCAGACAGGAGTGAATTGCAATAGTCAATGCGAGACATTATGAAGGAGAGAACGAGTTTTGCAGTTGTTTCGACAGAGAGATACTTCCTGATCAGCCTTATACGATGGAGATGATAGTAGCAGGATCTGGCAGTTTGAGAAACAAAGTTGTTTTGAAGAAGAGGCATTCAGGATTTTGGTTTGGAAATAGCTTGTTTTTGCAGATTCTTGCAGAATGTTAAAGATCCCACGGGTCGTTTGGGACGTTGGGCTCTTTTTCTACAGGGTTATGACTATGACATTGTGCACAAACCAGGCAGGGTGCACAATAACGCTGATGCACTCAGTCGTATGCCTCACGCTGTCAGTGACAGGCCACCGTCTGACAACGACCCGCCCACACCGACCTTGAAGGGCAGGTCAGCACCGCAGGTGACTTCACCGGCGGGTCAGTCTCTCCCTACCACCCCACCCCTGGCCGGGGAACCAGTCGTAAGCACACTGACTCATTCACCTACCATCGTTGACCCCACATCACCTCTCCCCGCCATCACGCCCACCAGCACATCGCCTGGATGGAATACTAGGGTGAGTGAGAAAGAGATGGTTGTCTGTCAGGTAGACAAGGTCGATGATACAGACTTACGACAGATGCAGTTGGCTGACCCCCAGTGTCGTCCTTTTATTGACTACTTGGAAAACGTCAGCTTTCCCAGGATGATAATATTGCTCGTCGTCTCATCCTGGAGAGTCAAGACTATCTGATGTCTAATGGCATTTTGTACCATCTGTATTATCCTCGTGGTCATGGTCATAGAACTGAACACATGGTCAGACAGTTAGTGGTTCCTTTTGAACTGGAAAACGATATCCTGCTGTCGTTTCATGATTCTCTGTTGGGCGGTCACTTTGCCACTGAACGTACCTACCAGTCAGTCAGGTTGAGGTATTTCTGGATCGGTATGTACTCCGACATCTTGGAGTACGTTAAGTCGTGTGAGGCCTGTCAAAAAGCAAAACTGGTTATCCATCCTCAAAACCCGCAGTTAACCCCCTTGCCTGTAGCCCCAAACAAGCTGTTTTCCAGGTGGCATTGTGACATCTTGGGTCCACTTTCACCAAGCAAAGAAGGCTACAAGTACATTCTGTTGTGTGTTTGCTCATTCAGTAAGTGGGTGGAACTGATTCCATTGAAGGATGCAACAGCCTCTACCATTGCCAAGCATTTGTACGAGACCATAATCTGTCGTTATGGTGCTCCTGACCACTTACTGTCAGACAGGGGACAAAACTTTTTGTCCAAAGTGGTCACTCGTTTGCACACCAGCAGCTACCATCCCCAAACAAATGCCACATGTGAGCTAACAAACTCCACTATCGCTCAGTCTCTCAGGGCACAGTGTGCTAACAACCCTCACAACTGGCCTTCTCTGCTGCCTGGTATTGATGCCGCACTTCGTACAGTGCCCTCCACTGAGTCTACACTGTTTTCTCCCTACTTTGTTCTGTTCAAACAAGAGTGTAGACTTCCCATTGATACGGCTTTACGCTCTGATGATCTTCCAGCCTCTGCACAGCCATGTATGGAAGATATCATCCAGAATGCAGAGCTTACAAAAAAACTGGTCAGCGAAAACATTCAGAGAGCCCAGCAGCGCTATAAAACCCAGTATGATGGGAAAGCCCGTCCCCCTCAGTATAAAGAAGGTCAACGTGTTCTGGTGCAGTGCTCACACAGGATCCCAGGGATCTCTGAAAAACTGCAGCAAAAATACGACGGACCATATTACATTACCAAAATCCTGCCTAACAATGTATATGTGCTCCGTCATTGCCAGAACAAAAAGCTGCTCAAATCGCCAATCAACGCGATGCGCTTGAGACCCTATCATTCCCCTGAAGACAGACCCACTAACCCACTGCATGAGCCAGTGCAGACAGGGGACACGGACAACACTAGGTCCACTCAGCCGGGACAGACTGCTGGTACAGAGCCTATCACTGTTTCACAGCCTCAGCCAGACCATCTCAGTCAAACAGAACCTGCTGCTGCTAGCCCCTCCACTTCTGAGGAACAACGTGAGAATCAGTCAGACAAAAACATGTACTTTGTAGAAAAGATCCTTGCTAGCAAGGTCATTAACAAAGTCCGCCACTACAGAATCAAGTGGCAGGGTTACAAAGCCACAACGTGGAAACCAGAGTCACATATACCAGCGGAACTCATTCGCGACTTTCATGTTCATAAGACTGCCAAAGGCCGAAATCGCCGACGATAGTCTGCTTGGTCAATGATGCCACTCACTTCTTATGTGTCCTGTGTGTTGTGTCTTCACACTTAGGCTCGTTTAGATTCTATTACTATTCACCTTATTATATCATGTAAACCTCTTATACGAATGGTTTTGGTCTGCTTGGTATGGCCACTGGATTACGAATACCATGTTTACATTGTACACATACGTATACCTAGTCATTTTGATACAATGTCTGCTTTGGTATCTGCGATCGACCTGTGTACCTTATCGCTGCCCAGTGACGTTAGTTTGATTGTTTTCACGTCTCCCTCAGCCACACGGATGGTCGTTCATATGTTCCTATGCTTTGTTTGGTCAGCATGGTGACAGTGGTAATGGCCATAGTAGAGAGAAAACATTCCCATGTAGTCTGTGTAGTTTACATTGGAATCCACCTCTGTGGACGACACACTTGGACTATTGGTAACAGGTGCACATGTTGCCAGGTGAATTATTTTCTTCTCATATTTTACGGTATTGGTATATTAGTCATAAATCCGTCGGTCAGCACAGAGGCTTCACACTGGTTGTCTCCCTATCTGTTGATCGTGTTGTCCACTTATGTTCATAACTGATATGTCTTACACTGGGTATGTTGTCTCACTGCCTCAGTAGTTATTCATTGATAATTAAAAGCACATTCTTCATATTTTCTATGGTTTGTATGCAATAGCATTATGCCTCAATGCCACATACCGAGTACTGTTCATGCTGTTTTTTGCTTCATGTTATTTTGCATACGTCTTGGGTCATGTGTTGGCGGCCTCATATTACTTCCTGTACCCCAGAATGTGTGTTTCGGGTCTTACACGACAGAGTGAGGTGAGGGCCACCTCAATATTGTCTGTTAATTAACATGTACTACTCATCACATGATACTGTGCTTGAGGACCTAAAGTGTACGCACCCGTACTTGTCCGTCTTTGAGAACCTATCATTTCACGTCGTGTGACACACGACGTCAGAGATCTGTAAATGTGATGTTTATTTGAAGTCGCCAACACTCTCTTCAGAGCTATTACGATAGCTCTAAATATTGGATTGTTACCGAGCGTTCCATTTTCCAGATAACTCAATGTTTTCTTTATATTCTGTATGTTTTGGTATTAATGTGTTTCCTTTGTTGCAGGAAAATCTGCCGTATAACCCTGTGACCATCATGATTTCACTCCAGTTCTTGATATTCGGTTGTATGACGGCCATCGATCCGGTCGTTTGTGCCGCCTTAAACTCCGGACCGTTAATTTAATCGTTCGTGATTAAATATTAAGATGTATTTCATCAACCGTTACATAGTATGTTCAACGTTTCCATACTCTTCTGAACATTATCGCAATGGAAATCCGTTGCAAGGGCCAGTGCCCTGCTGTCCCTATCTTACCCCTTTGCGTTCATCCTCATTCGTTACGGTATACAGTCGTTACTATAGCGACACCGTCCTCAGAATGATTGCTCGCGCTCTAGAGCTCATTCATTTCATTCACACCCTTTTGTTTTCCTTGCATGATTTCATTCTTATGCTCCTTAAGCATTCCTGCTCAATGCAAATTCTGCGTTTATTTTTAACCTTGCGTTCATAAAACGTTCATCTGCATATTTTGTATCTGCGTTCATTACATGTTCACCACGTTATTCTTCTACTCATTTATTTTCATGCAACCCCGGGGTATCATTTTTATCATTGCGTATCATATATTGTCCTCTCATCCTCTGGTATCAGTACGTGTCGTATGTTATAATCTAATCATACAGCATCATCTTGCATCATTTCGTATCGCATCGTATTATCTCTTATCCAAGGTATCAGTTCATGTTATTAAACGTCATACGGCACCGTATCATTTTTGTCTCCCAGTGTTCTCCTGCTTCTGAGAACTACACTGGTGTCTATTGCGTACAACAACGCATGTGTTGAACTTTTTTTCCTAATCGTACTAACCCTACTAACGATTATCACATTGTTCAGTTGATTTTGAACTTTAGCTTCATGAGACCAACATGTTCTATTTCATTATCATTCATTTGCTAATCATGTAGTTATATGCCATAAAACAAAATTGGTATGATGAACCTCATTTGAGCTCTGTTACAAGTTTGTAAGACTTTTATATCCTATCCCGTACCAAGGAGACATGCCACTTTATGTTACTTCATTTACTTTTTCAGCGTGCTTCGAACATGTGTATTCAAGTGCTATAAGTTACTTATTGTGTGTACACCATTTCTGATGATCTTCACAATTTGTAAAATGAACATTGGCAACATGAAACATTGAGTCGCAGCTTCTTCCTATGTGATGAACATTATACGTGCTACAAGTGCACCGACTTCTTCACCCTTGTTTATTCATGACAGTCGGCAATGGGTATTAGTCCTTCTGTTGATAGTTCAAGTGGCGCTTCTCTTTGATAAAAGCTTTTCGCTTCCTTGCAATGTCTTTAAATTACCGGTAATAGCTTCACGGTGCAGTGCAGCTTACCACTGCTTGTCTTGCAATCTTGTAAGGATATCAAGTATCAGCCTGTCTATGATCTATTGCTGCATATGATTCACTCTTCTGAAATGATTATTATGGTTGCTTACATGTATGATGTGGTTTTCGGGTATTGGTCATTTACATGATTAAGTTTCTTTTTCAGCCTACATTTCTGTATGTGTCTTGTGTTTCCAGGACATATTTCTCCGTACATGCATTGTGTTTTCAAGCTACAGTGTTTTTTTTCTGGAATAGCATTTTCCTTGTATTCTTATTTTGCATTTTTCGTGCCATGCCTTGCCTTCTATTATGCGTTAGATCTCCTTATTCTATAGTATGATATAGTAAGACTTTGTATGCTACTACAGAAAACTTCAGTTATATTGTAGTTGTGGTTTCTTTTCATATACATTGCCCAGTCAACTTATTCTTGACGTGGATGACAAGCGATTGCTTTATTTGAATGTTATATTTTCCCATCCCATTCCCTCAAAG
>CM060311.1:68436918-68529418 GCA_030674185.1 Monoplex corrugatus | reverse complement strand
ACAAATCTATTCACCAGTCTGCTCCATCATATCTTTGCGACAACATCAATATTTAGACGCCAGCTTGCACCTTGCGCTCAGCTTCAGATACTCTTTCCCTTCAAGTCCCTAGATTTCAGCTACCAACTGATGGCAAGCGGTTTTTCGCTGTCTCAGGATCGTCCGCTTGGAATAGACTCCCACTATCCCTTCACGTAACACCTATCCTTTCTGCTTTTAAGTCCAACTTAAAAACCCACCTCTTTTGCCGAAAGTGAATTCTACAACTGCCTCTTTCCCTCAGTTTGTGTAGGTCTTTTCTGTATATTGTCAGGTAGTTTGCACTGGTTGCATGCGTATGTCTGGTGCGTGAGTGCGCTTTGACTTGAATTGCCAAGATTTGGCGCCATGTAATTACTGTAATTATTATTAATTATTATTAAAGCAGACCAAGTGAAAGACCTCCTGGTAAGGAAACCACAATCACAACCTTCCGGTGACAGCTATCCTGAACCACTGATACCAAAGACTTCAATTTGAATTCACCTCAGGCGTGGAAACGTTAGAGAAAATCGAAACTGAGCTCAGGTAACCACGAAATCAGTACATTGAGAGCCACAGAATCGGGGCCAATTTTCACGATTTTATGATGAATGGTGATTTCATGATAATAGAGATGATAACCATAATGCGATGGAATTCAATCAAGGGTTGAGACTATGTGACGGGGGTGTACTCTACATTTACTATCATAGTATATATATGCCGGCATCAAGAAAGATACAGACGTCTGCAGTGTGGGTCAGGAAATATTATCACCACTCGAAGTAACGCGCCCGAAAAGTGGTTGAAATTCGACTGTGTGGTTCCAGTTTTACCAATGAGTCCACAGCACACTGAACTGTAGGTAAATGCCGGTCATGTTAGAAAAATCCTGCTTTACACACACACACACACACACACACACACACACTCTCTCTCTCTCTCTCTCTCTCTCTCTCTCTCTCTCATACACACACACACACATACATACATGCATACATACATACATACATACATACATACATACATACATACATACATGCACGCACGCACGCACGCACGCATACATACATACATACATACATACATACATACCTAAAGTCGATATGAAACAATATCCCTGAAAATGGGATGGAAAAGATTTGATCAATGGCTGGGGGAGGAGTAAAGAGGTAACAAAAGACTGTCGGAATAAATGAATCAAATACTCACTTTTTTTTTAACTCAAAAATTTGTATTCAATCTTATGGGAAGAACCAGCAGTGTAAATCTGCAATGAATCGTAAACCCAATTTCTCACTGTCCTATAACCAATCCTTCTGCCTTCATCAGCAAAAATTGATTTTTCCTCACGTACCCAATGTCAAATTCCGGAAGTAACTCAGGGGAGGACAAAAAATGCTGGCGGTTTCACTATTTACAGGATGATAGCTTCCCTTCCCAAAATAACGCTAATCAACTCGAGCATAAAGTGCTGGGGACTGTAGCGGGATAATGAACAAATCGTTTTCTCGTAAGTGTAGAGACTGTGTTTTGTGCTGTTTAGATTGTTTGCTTTTATATATGATGGGAGGCATTGCTCGCTTAGGAAATAGTATTTCTTCACATTATTTCATTATCATTTCATGTATTTTCGTGTTCAGTTTACGAATGTTCAAATTAGTTATATCATTTATCGCATCGTGCATCGAGGTGCATTTTTGTATTTTACTTTATTTTCTTTCAATTTGTTTTTATTTTATCTTATTTTGTGCCCTGAGGTGTATTCTTGTGGTTTATTGCGGTTCATTTCATTCTGTTGTTTTCTTTAATATGGGAAATAGAAAACGTTCAGTGTTCAGGCTTCCTGTTATGATATCTGCTCATCTGTTCCTTGGTTGAATCTGTTACATTGTCTGCGGGCGTCCCTATGTGACTTTCAAATGTATACTGGTAAAGTGTGTGTGGTGTGCATAAGCAAACGGACAAGCACGTGTATGTTTGGGGTGGTCTGCCGGTGTTCTTCTCTTCCAGTGCCAATGAAATAAAAAAATTTAATAAGTCATAAGCATACTAACAAAAATAAGTATTATGAATTTGTGATATTATCCACAGAACCCCAGACTTAACAGGCCTGGATCATAACTGAAAGCCTACTGTTTATGAAGCTGAATAAGTCTCCCACATGCAACGGTATCTGCAACAGTCAGACTTGAAACACACCATACAACAGTCAGATGTGAAACATGACATACAACAGTCAGATATGAAACATAACATACAACAGTCAGATATGAAACACGACATACAACAGTCAGATGTGAAACATGACATACAACAGTCAGATGTGAAACACACCATACAACAGTCAGATGTGAAACATGACATACAACAGTCAGATATGAAACATAACATACAACAGTCAGATATGAAACACGACATACAACAGTCAGATGTGAAACATGACATACAACAGTCAGATGTGAAACACACCATACAACAGTCAGATGTGAAACATGACATACAACAGTCAGATGTGAAACATAACATACAACAGTCAGATGTGAAACATGACATACAACAGTCAGATGTGAAACATAACATACAACAGTCAGATGTGAAACACACCATACAACAGTCAGATGTGAAACATGACATACAACAGTCAGATGTGAAACATAACATACAACAGTCAGATGTGAAACACGACATACAACAGTCAGATATGAAACATGACATGCAATAGTCAGATATGAAACACGATATGCAACAGTCAGATGTGAAACATGACATACAACAGTCAGATGTGAAACATGACATACAACAGTCAGATGTGAAACACACCATACAACAGTCAGATGTGAAACATGACATACAACAGTCAGATATGAAACATGACATACAACAGTCAGATGTGAAACACACCATACAACAGTCAGATGTGAAACATGATATACAACAGTCAGATGTGAAGCATGACATACAACAGTCAGATGTGAAACATGACATACAACAGTCAGATGTAAAACACGACATACAACAGTCAGATGTGAAACATGACATACAACAGTCAGATGTGAAACATGACATACAACAGTCAGATGTGAAACATGACATACAACAGTCAGATGTGAAACATGACATACAACAGTCAGATGTGAAACATGACATACAACAGTCAGATGTGAAACATGACATACAACAGTCAGATGTGAAACATGACATACAACAGTCAGATGTGAAACATGACATACAACAGTCAGATGTGAAACATGACATACAACAGTCAGATGTGAAACACGACATACAACAGTCAGATATGAAACATGACATACAACAGTCAGATGTGAAACATGACATACAACAGTCAGATGTGAAACATGACATACAACAGTCAGATGTGAAACACGACATACAACAGTCAGATGTGAAACACGACATACAACAGTCAGATGTGAAACATAACATACAACAGTCAGATGGGAAACATGACATACAACAGTCAGATGTGAAACATGACATACAACAGTCAGATGTGAAACACGACATACAACAGTCAGATGTGAAACATAACATACAACAGTCAGATGTGAAACATGACATACAACAGTCATATGTGAAACATGACATACAACAGTCAGATGTGAAACACGACATACAACAGTCAGATGTGAAACATGACATACAACAGTCAGATGTGAAACACGACATACAACAGTCAGATGTGAAACATGACATACAACAGTCAGATGGGAAACATAACATACAACAGTCATATGTGAAACATGACACAACAGTCAGATGTGAAACATGACATAACAACAGTCAGATGTGAAACATGACATGGAACGAGGACAATAGTAGATGGCTACAACATTGAAAACACAATCTGATCTTACGCATGATTCAAGTCCACGTGACCATGACACTGCCACATTACAGTCCTGACTTCACTTCTACTTTCTTGACTCTTTTACAGCTGACACTTCTGACCTAATTTTGGTCAAGACACCCATAAAGAGCTAAAAGAAATTGTGTCCATATGTTTCGTTCTTTCTACAGCCAACTCGGAAGACAGGGCAATGCTTCTACGTCTTTACTCGTCGCTGTCTGATTCTCAACTGACTACAGTATATATACATATCACAGTGAACAGCAATCAGTTATCATTTAAACGAATATCATGCCGTGCTGTTATCCGCACGCTGTTTACTGTCAACACACGTCACATCTCCCTTCCTTTAAGGAAACAAAATCAATCAGTTTTTCCTATCTTTCAGTCCATACGAAATAAATGTGTTTCCTACCTTTATCACAACATTAACTTAACAAACACTCATTCTTTCTCTCACGCACATGGCCCACTCATTCATTCACCTGATTTTATCTCTGATCATTATACTATCCATCATCATCATGTCCATATTTCGCAATGCTTTCAGTTTATCTGATTGTGGTAGAGACTCAGTTTCATTCGTATTTCAGGAAATCTGGCCTTTTGCTTTGTCTTCCAGATCTTGTTCTATAAGGAGAACTAACTGGTTCGGGGGTTGTCCTGTCCTTGTTTGTTTGATAACTTTATCTGGCTCCTTGATGCTGGTTGTCTCAGACATTTTAATGACTGATGACTGATCAGATGAGTTCTCACGGACAGATGATGCTGGCGTCCTGACATCTGTTCCAGTTCCAGTTTTCTTGTCTTCCAGCATCTGTTTTGATGGAATGATGATTTGCTGTTGCTTGCCCGATGTGTCGCTTTCCTGATGTCTTCCAGAAATCATCCTTCTCTGGACAAGTCGTTGAGGGTTGATTGTCTGCTGAAGCTCCGTTTCTGTTGTGTCTCGTAGCTGACGACGATTCCTTCTGTACTGACGTCCGTCCTCTGTGCGAATGTTGTATGACCGGATGTTCACCTGTTGGTCTACTTTGGAGCTGATCCACTTTTTGGATCCTGGAGGTTGGAATTTCACAATCTGTCCCGGACTCAGTTCTGTCAGCTCTACTGCGCTTCTGTTGTAGTAGTGCGCTTGTTTCAGTTTCCTTTTCTCAAGTTCTTTCTTGATTGGTACAACTGTAGGTTGGAGTAATGTCTTTGACGTCGGCACTTGTGTTCGTGTTCTTCTGCCGAACAGTCTCTGAGCAGGCGAACTGTTTACAGTCTCTGTCAGGATGTTTCTCAGCTCAAGTAAAGCGAGGAAGGGATCTTGATTGTTGTGTTCTGCTTTCTTCATGCACGTCTTTGCAGCCTTCACCACGCTCTCTGCTTTTCCATTGGACTGAGGGTAGTGTGGTGAGCTTGTTACGTGTTCAAACCCATAGGTTTTTCTGAACTTTCCAAACTGGTTTGATGTGAATTGTGTTCCACAGTCTGTTGTCAGGCGTTCTGGTATTCCAGTCTTTCGGCATCGTTGTAGCAAACGGTTCAGGTTGGTATCATGAACTTGTGCTCCCGCTTCGTCGGTTGGTCCTCTGCCAAAAACAAAGATGTCATCATGAACCGCCACCACGCCTGGCAGTTCTGCCAGAGCGATGTCAATCCTCCTCTGGAATTCTTCTGGGGCTGGCGAAATTCCAAAGGGCATTCGTTTCCATCGGTATTTGCCAAAAGGCATCTCAAATGTTGTCAGGTAGCTGCTGTCTTCGTCCAGTTCAACGTGCCAAAACCCGTTTTTCGCGTCCAGGTGTGTGAAGTATTTTGCATCTTTGAGGAGAGGCAGTACGTCATCAATGGTTGGCCTGGGGTACTCGTTTCTCCTGAGGGCTTTGTTCAGTGGCTTAGGGTCGATGCACAGTCTGACTTTCCCATTGCTCTTTGTTGTTACGACCAAACTGCTTATCCACTCCGTTGGCGTATCTACTTTAGTGACCACGTCCAGTTTTTTCAACCTCTTCAGCTCGTCCTTCACTTTCTCTTGCACTGCTATCGGCCACTTTCTGCAAGGCATCTTCACTGGAGCAATACCGGGGTCTGTTTCTAGGTGTAATTTCCCTTCTAGTTTTCCTTCTCCTTCAAAGACATCGTTGTACTTTGTGAGCATATCTTTTGTATTTTCCTCCTCTTTCTGATTCGCCGCTATCGTTGCAATGTTCTCTTCATTGATCGTCAACAATTGCATGTGCTGTACAGCTTTCAGTCCGAGTACTGGCTTACAGTCCGTTTTGGTGATTGCGAAGTTGACTTTGTATTTCCTTCTGTTCTTGGGGTTTTTCACTCCCAGCACTATCTCTCCCACAGGCTTCATTTCTGTTCCGTTGAACATCACCAGATTCTTCTTCGTCTCTTGCAGGTCAGACTTTCTTTCATCTCCTGTGACTTCTCTGTACAGGGTCTCAGACATCACGTTTGTTGTTGCACCTGTGTCAAGAAGAAATGTTACCGGCATCTCATTTATCAGCATTTTTGCTCGTATGTTTCTCTCCTTTTTTCTGGTTTTGTCTTCGATCCCGAGGATTTCATTATTGCTTTCAGTGTCAGTCTCTTCTTCTTCGAAGTGCTGAACTCTTGTTTTCTTTTGATTTTTCTTGGGTGTTCTGCAGCATGAAGCAAAGTGATTATTTCCTCCACAAGCTTTGCATTTTCTTCCAAATGCTGGACATTTCTCTTTTGCTCTAGGGTGCTTTCCACCACAATATCCGCATTTCTCTCTGTACTCTGGTTTGTTTCCTTTGCTATACTGCTTTGCTGTCTTCTTTTCTTTGAAAGCTTGGACTTCCTGCGTGTCCTGCGTTTTTTTCATCATTTGGACGGTTTGACGTTGACTTGATTCATTGCACTCTGCACATGTCAATACATGCAGTCAATGTCAGCTGTCGCACTTCCAGTAATTTTGATCGCAGAGTCTCGTCATGTACACCCAGTACGATCTGATCTCTCAACAGTCTGTCTTCCAGTGTACCATAGTTACAGGTCTTGATCAGTCTCCGCAGTTCTGCTACAAACTGTTCGATAGATTCTCCTGCTGCTTGATGTCTGCAGTTGAATCTGAATGCTTCGTAAGTTTCATTGGTTGAACCCACACAGTATTCTTCGAATTTCTGGTGAACAGTATCAATGTCATTTCTTTCAGCTTCATTAGCAAATGCCAATCCTTCATAGATGTCCATAGCATCCAGCCCGATGCAAGAAAGAAAAACTGCTGTTCTGTATGTTGAGTCTCTTCTTCTGTCTGTGTTGTCACAATTTCATAGCTGTCCCAAAGCCTCTTGAATTTCCTCCAGCTGCTCTGCAGGTTTCCTCCATTCACATCAAGTTTAGGAGGCAAGGAAATCTTGGCATGTCGTCGACTGGCTTTTCTCTCTTCTTGTTCATCTTCCATGGTTGAACTTTATTCTTCAATATTCTGGATTTTTGTTGGAGTTCGTAATCACGATTCTGACACCAAGTTTCGTTCTTTCTACAGCCAACTCGGAAGACAGGGCAATGCTTCTACGTCTTTACTCGTCGCCGTCTGATTCTCAACTGACTACAGTATATATACATATCACAGTGAACAGCAATCAGTTATCATTTAAACGAATATCATGCCGTGCTGTTATCCGCACGCTGTTTACTGTCAACACACGTCACACCATACATCTTCATCACAGACGTACTCCCTTCTCCAGTGCAGGCCTATTTGAATTTTTTTCAAATAATTGAAAAAAAAAAATTTTTTTTGCGATGAAACTTAACTTGCCTCAAGTGGCCAGCCTTTTCCCCCATGGGGATGCTGGGGGGGGGGGGGGCTTTCAATATAAATAGTATCCCCTCCTGGAAATTCTGTGCTAGAAATCTTTTTCTGTCACTCTTTGTTTCTGCCTTGTTCCTTTGCTTTGTCGTTTTTCCCTGTCATTTTCTGCCTTGCTGGTCCATTCACCTGTATGTATTCGATAAAGTCTTACATACTTTTTCTTAGGATTGACAATTGGGTACATGTATTAAGTGCATTTTTGGCTCTGGGGAAATGAAATGTGCAGAAGCAATTTTGGGTGATTTGGGCCCGTTTTTATATATGTTTTAGTGTCCTTGGTTATGTTTCAATTTGTATTCAATTATGTTTTTGAAATCTCCAGTGTGATAAATTGGATGGGGCATCTCCTTGGACTTTTTTTTTTTTTTTTTTACTTTTTCACTTATTGAAGTATTGTATGTTTTGAAAAGATTAGTGAAGTGTTTTAATATGGCTCTATGCAGTCAGCTGGGCTTTAAACAAAAATAAGTGGCTAGTCAAATAATTCAAACACGTTATGAGTAATTTTTGTTTGTTTCTTTTGTTGTTGTTTTGTTTTGTTTTTTTGTCATTTCTCTGTATCAAGCTATTGGATGGTCAACTGTTACAAGTATTTAAATGGTTTGCATGTGCAATGTGTTTAGATGCTATTGTTCTGTAAATAGAACGCTAAATTCCATTTCAAAACAAGTCGTGACCGGAATGTGGCTAGGATCCTTCGTCGTCGTGTGTTACGAATCTGTCAAGGTCATCATCATGTGGCGTGCTGCATGGCTTAGCGATCATTGTCTGCCTTTTCGATCTGTCCTTTGACTCTGCAAGTACATCATCACTCACCCTCTCTATCCTCAAATTGTCGTATTTTTAAAAAATTGTAGCTCTCTTTCCAAAGCTAGCTAAAGAATACCAATCACATTACAATTCAATTAAATGAATAAGTGAACGCCCAAGGGTGAATATAAAACAGTGGTATGTTTATTAATACAGTACAGACATCCAATTTTATATACAATAAAATAAGTCATAAGTAATTTTGAATGTGTTTTCACAGCTTTATACTTTGCTAGTTTTTATATAAAAAACCTTAGTTCATTATTGACCAAAATTGTATAGTATTAGTCATTTTAAATAAAATATCAAATGACAAGGAAGTGCGACTGCTGTCGCGACAGTGATTATAGGTTATTTCCCTTAATGACTACATAGCTGAATCTGTCTCTCAGTGACAAAAAATGGGTGTCACTGTCACGCTCGCTAATAGGCTTGAGACAGAAAAGGAAGAGAGAAACAGCTATCAGCACTAACGTCCCCTTTCACTAACTGAATAAAGAAATCCCTGAACAAAATAGGCCTACATTTACACAAATTTTATTAAATCACAAACACGACATGACGCACCATACATACATGTCACAAGCATAAACATCACGCTGCTCAAGGAGGCACCCAAAAACCGACATTGCATACTCTCCAAATCCTTAAAGAAAACACCCCAAAAATCACTTGGAACAACAACAACAACAAAAACTTCAATGTCAGCAATAAATAAATGCGTTCAACAACGTAATTTTTCAGATTGCTCCCATACCTTGCGTGACACATGTATCAACCCTCGTGAGGAGGAAAAACACCTTCACAACATAGTCCCACCAATGGCGACGTTCCCTGTCTCATACAACGCTCCGACGCTATGATTTCCAAATGTCCCTCGAGTCTCACAAACGCTTGAATGGGAACAGGTAATGATGAAAGTAGACCGAAGACCCAGGAATCAGTAGAATGATGAATCCTGAGCAGGACGATGATGAGGAATGAGCCCAGACGAAACAGCTGAGCAGAAGTCTCGTAGCGTGGTGATTACTGGTTCGCCACCCCACGCCTTGACAGTCGTCGGAGGGGCAACAAGCCAGCACTTAACTGCCGAATCCTGCAGGAAGTTGCTGTTGCAGAAACGCCCACCAGCCGTACTTGCTCCGCACGTTCGTCACCGTTACAGCAGCTCGGTCATGTTCGTCTTTTTGGAGAACCTTGGGCCAAACACGGACATGGACGATGACTGTGGCACAGGACACTACTGATTTTTACCCACTACACTGACGAAATACAGAATAATCCACGCCTACCGACCGGCAGGTCTACGGAAGGCTGCACATTAGCCAAAGGCACGCAGAAACTCTTTCACTTCTAAGACAACGTCGAACTACTAGACCACTGACCAGGAACTGGCCCTAATCCCCTTATCTGTACCATCCGTAGGTGAGGGGCACCAAACACCAACTGGCAACTCTTCACTTCTCCAGTCAGAACAAACTTCCAGCTCTAGGACACAAAGCCCATCTATAAAACGCAGCCACTGACCAGAAACTGGCCCTAACCTCTTAGCTGCAAAACCATCCGTACGGACTGACTACACCTTTGCTCTAAAGTCAGCACAACAAATTCCCAGAATTCTGTTCACAGAAAATAGCCCAAAAAGCACACAAAAGTTACACATATACAGGCCCACATGAACCACCACTTAGGCCACAAACACGATTTGGACAGGAACATCTGTCCACAACCAAAATACAAAAATCACGCAAAAATACACACATAGGCCCAGGTAAATCCTAACTGGGCAGGTGAGTTTTGTCCCAGTTGGCAAAATTCCACACGCTCTTACCCCACGAAACACCCCTGTCCCCAAATAAGAAAAGGAAAGGAAAAAAAACAAAAAAAACTGACAAACAAACAAATAAACTGCCGTGACAATACCCCCCTTCCTAAGATTCATATACTGTATTTGATTTTTTTTTTAAATCAAAGACATGGCAGTTAACTGTGCTCTAGAATCAAAACATCTTATACACAACAGCACCCTATTCTTTCATAATTTTTAAGACAACATAACAAGTATTGATCCACAAACACCCATGCTTACGAACCAAATCTTGAATTAAAATTTAAATCACTTCAGGACAACAGTTTCTCTGTAAACCCCAACTAAAATGAGCACAGTTAAGGGTGTAATGTGTAGAAAACGGGACCACGGATGAATGAAGTTTAACCCTTTGATTCCTTCAGTCTATGCATCTTCACGAATAAAAAAAAAAGTATCATTCAAACGTCTCAGTCTTTCATGCACGGGCTGCGTCAACCCAGACAAAACAAAACACCGATACAGAACAGCGGCAAAGAGCAGGTCTTACACGCCTAATGCTCCACTGAATCTAAATGTCTGCCTCCCAAGCTTTGGCACACACCCTCCAACCACCCACATAACATTACTCAAGCGTAGCTCAAAACGTCGTCGCCTCTTCACCAACTACTTTTTATCTCAAACTTTCTCCTGGCAGTTGAGAAATACATTCAAAATGGCATATGACTATCAATATACATACATGTCATAGATCATCATAACATTCACATATATTCATATACAATACATTCATCCACGTTTACACGCCTACAATTTTAACCCTCGCATTTCCAACCAGAAAAAAATACAGGTACTTGAAAGAAATTTCCTACTTAGCTGTTACATATCCACATTCACTTGCTGCGTCAAGCCCCAACCAAACAGAACAACCTTCACACTGACACAAATTTAGGTTGTTACTACCTAAAAATAGTAATGAATCCCACCGCTGCCACCAATTGTCACGCTCGCTAATAGGCTTGAGACAGAAAAGGAAGAGAGAAACAGCTATCAGCACTAACGTCCCCTTTCACTAACTGAATAAAGAAATCCCTGAACAAAATACATTTACACAAATTTTATTAAATCACAAACACGACATGACGCACCATACATACTTGTCACAAGCATAAACATCACGCTGCTCAAGGAGGCACCCAAAAACCGACATTGCATACTCTCCAAATCCTTAAAGAAAACACCCCAAAAATCACTTGGAACAACAACAACAACAAAAACAACAAATTCAATGTCAGCAATAAATAAACGCATTCAACAACGTAATTTTTCAGATTGCTCCCATACCTTGCTTCACACATGTATCAACCCTCGTGAGGAGGAAAAACACCTTCACAACATAGTCCCACGGATGGCGACGTTCCCTGTCTCATACAACGCTCCGACGCTATGATTTCCAAATGTCCCTCGAGTCTCACAAACGCTTGAATAGGGAACAGGTAACGATGAAAGTAGACCGAAGACCCAGGAATCAGTAGAATGATGAATCCTGAGCAAGTCGATGATGAGGATCGAGCCCAGACGAAACAGCTGAGCAGAAGTCTCGTAGCGTGGTGATTACTGGTTCGCCACCCCACGCCTTGACAGTCGTCGGAGGGGCAACAAGCCAGCATTAACTGCCGAATCCTGCAGGAAGTTGCTGTTGCAGAAACGCCCACCAGCCGTACTTGCTCCGCACGTTCGTCACCGTTACAGCAGCTCGGTCATGTTCGCCTTTTCGTAGAACCTTGGGCCAAACATGGACATGGACATGTACCGATTTTTACCCACTACACCGACGAAATACAGAAGCAATCCACGCCTACCGACCTGTAGGTCTACGGAAGGCTGCACATTAGCCAAAGGCACGCAGAAACTCTTTCACTTCTAAGACAACGTCGAACTACTAGACCACTGACCAGGAACTGGCCCTAACCCCCTTAGCTGAGGGGCACCAAACACCAACTGGCAACTCTTCACTTCTCCAGCCAGAACAAACTTCCGGCTCTAGGACACAAAGTCCAGCTCTAGGACACAAAGTCCATCTATAAAACGCACCTCTTAGCTGCAAAACCATCCGTACGGAAGGGAGCCCCGCATATAAAAACGGGCCCAATCACCCAAAATTGATTCCGCATATTTCATTTCCCTAGAGTCAAAAAAGGACTTTATCAAATACATACAAGTAGTGTGCGTAAACACGCTTACAACTAAAAAAGCAATACTGGTGCCACTTCATTTTTTAGTTGTAAGCGTGTTTACGCACACTACTTGTCTATTATAAGGCCAAAACATAATCTTCAGTCACAAAATAACATTGAACTGTCTTTTACTGACAGCTGTGGAAACAAACATAAACACACACAGAGTGAGTTTATGTAAAACATCTAACACACACACATGCGCACACAAACACACACACACACACACACACACACACACACACACACACACACACACACACACACACACACACACACACAGATGCACATGCATGCACACACACACACACATACACACATGCACACACACATTCACATGTATGTATTTGATAAAGTCCTTTTTTGACTATAGGGAAATGAAATATGCGGAATCAATTTTGGGTGATTGGGCCCATTTTTATATGTGTTTTAGTGTCCTTGGTTATGTTTCAATTTGTATTCAATTATGTTTCTGAAAACTCCTGTGTGATAAATTGGACGGGGCATCTCCTTGGACTTTGTTATTATTTTTTTTCCTTTTTCACTTATTGAAGTATTGTATGTTTTGAAACGGTTAGTGAAGTGTACTATTATGGCTCTACACAGTCGGCTGGGTTTTAAACAAAAATAGCAAGTGGCTAGTCAGATAATTCAACACATTATGGGTAATTTTTGTTTGTTTGTTTGTTTGTTTTTGTTTTGTTTTGTTTTGTTTTTTGTCATTTCCCTGTATCAAGCTATTAGTTGGTCAACTGTTACAACAAGTATTAAAATGGTTTGCATGTGCAATGTGTTTAGATGCTATCGTTCTGTAAACGGTACGCTAAATCGCATTTGAAAACAAGTCGTGACCGGAATGTGGCTAGGATCCTTCGTCCTCGTGTGTTATGAAACTGTCAAGCTCATCATCATGTGCCCTGCCCCATGGCTTTGGCAATCGTGGTCTTTCTTTTCAATCTAGGCTATCCCTTGTACATCACCCACCCTATCTATCCTCAAATTGTCATATTTTAAACAATTATTTGTAGCTGTCTTGAAACAGCTAGCCTCTAGGCCTATGTGTGGTAGAACTTTAAGTTTAATCCTCAATCTAGTCAGTCAGTCAGTCAGTTCAGTTTTATTGTAGTGCAATTGTTGCATCCTACCATTGATGTGTAACACAGTATACTTTGGCTAGCTGTTTCAAGACAGCGGTATGTTTATTAATACGGTACAAACATTCAATTTTATATACATATATAATTTCATAAGAATAAAACAACTCAAAAGTAATTTTGAATCTGTTTTCATGCTTTTATTACTTTTGTTATTTTTATATAAAAAAGAACTTAGGTCAATATTAAAAAAAATGTATATTTATTCGTCATTTAAATAAAATATCAAATGACAAGGAAGTACAACTCCTGTCTCGACAGTGATTATAGGTTATTTCCCTTGTTACTAGTTTTCGTTATATGACCGTATTATCTATTTCTTCTTTCCAAGTGCTCGGTTTTTAAATATATATATATATATATATATATATAATATATATATATATATATATATATATATATATATATGTGTGTGTGTGTGTGTGTGTGTGTGTGTGTGTGCGCGCGTGTGTATATGTGTGTGTGCGCGTGCGCGTGCGCGCGTGTTGAGGAGGGGGGATCCTTGCTTTACATGTATTTCCTCGCTGGTCTATTTCTTTTTTGTTTTGGTTTGTCGTTTTTTGTTGTTTGATTTGTTTTATTGACTGGGTTGCACAACTATATTTTGCTGAAAGCAGTGAGAACAGCAACAAACATGATATGTTGCAGCCAATAGCTAGAAATGAAATGTGACAAGCTTTGTTTAATTGCATAGGCCTAATTGCATAGGCCTAATAGAACACGTAGAGCTATCTTTCATAATGAGAAAGGGTATAATATTAATGAAGTGTACTAATATGGCTCTACGCAGTCGGCTGGGCTTTAACAGCAAGTGGCTAGTCAGATAATTCAAACAAGTTATGGGTAATTTTTGTTTGTTTCTTTCTTTTTGTTGTTTTGTTTTGTTTTTTGGTCATTTCTCTGTATCAAGCTAATAGTTGGTCAACTGTTACAACAAGTATTTAAATGGTTTGCATGTGCAATGTGTTTAGATGCTATCGTTCTGTAAACGGTACGCTAAATCCCATTTAAAAACAAGTCGTGACCGGAATGTGGCTAGGATTTTTGTCCTCGTGTGATATGAATCTGTCATGTGCCCTGCCGCATGGCGTTGGCAATCGTTATCTTCCATTTCGATCTTCCACTTCTGACCTGCAAGTACATTACTCACCCTCTGTGTCCTCAAATTGTCATATTTTTAAAAATTGTAGCTCTGTTCAGTGAGCTAGCCAAAAGAATACCAATCACATTATAATTCCAATTCACGTAGGCTAGTTTACATTCGGATTAATCAATTTACGCAAGGCCCGAGTGTGAATGTAAAACAGTTGTATCTTTATCAATACGTTACAGACATTCAATCTTATATACATATAATTTCCTTGCAAAAAATAACTCAAAAGTGATTTTGAATCTGTTTTCATAGCTTTTATTACTTTTGTAGTTTTTATATAAAAAAAGTTAGGTCAATATTGACCAAAATTGCACATTATTTAGTCATTTTAAATAAAATATCAAATGGAAAGGAAATGCGACTCCTGTCTCGACAGAGATTATAGGTTATTTCCCTTGTTACCAGTTTTTGTGACATGACCGTATAATCTATTATTTTCCAAGTGCTCGGTTTTTGCGCTCCCGCGTGCACGCACGTTGTGTGTGTGTGTGTGTGTGTGTGTGTGTGTGTGTGTGTGTGTGTGTGTGTGTGTGTGTGGTGGGGTGTGGTGTTTTGTGTGTGCGCGCGCTGGGTACGTGGGGTCTTGCTATAGATTTATTTCCTCGCTGGTCTATTTCGTTTTTTGTTTTGGTTTGTCATTTTTCTTGTTTTATTTGTTTTATGGACTGGGTTGCACAACCATATTTTGCTGGAAGCAGTGAGAACTGCAACAAACATAATATGTTACAGCCAATAACTAGAAATGAAATGTGACAGGCTCATTAAATTAATCAAGTGCATAACACGTCAGATTTCCGTTCAGAAGGTCCTGATTTCGAGCCTCCAACCTCCAAACAGTTGGGTGAAATAGTGGAGATTTTTTCACTGTTAACATATGTGTTACTAGGCAGAACAATAAATATACAACTTAATCATCATGTTATTTTTAACAGCCCTAAGTTGGATACATATTTTAAACCTTTCACCCCCGCAGTCTGTCCATAAGCTGCAAACGCTTAACCCTTTCACTACCTCACCCTATCCACTAGTTTCCTGCAGGTGAGATGGAAGGGGGCATGTATGATAACATCAGGCGAGCATACAATAATATATTCTGGTGGAAACACACATAAAAGAGGAGTAGGCATCATGATAGAAAGAGACAAGTCAAAGTCAGTCAAGGGATCTTGGGCTGTGTCAGATCGAGTTTTGCTAGTTAAACTATAAAATGAAGAAAAGTACCCCATGCGGAAGCTACTTTTCAGTTAAAGTTGTCTTGACCGCTGCCTGTCGCCCTCACCCATTCCAGTCCAATAGCTGTGGTGGCCACTGATCCCAGTTTGTATACGACTTCCCAAGTCTACAGAAATGGCTCAATTTGTTATCATAACAGTGACCAGATCTAAACCTAAAAGCTGTGAATGTAGACTGGTGGTTCGACAGGTTAAAGAAAATTGTATGGGTGTGCATACATTTTAATGTTTAGAAGACAGCTTTGACTCTCTCAGTCCCCACCACCCGTCTTCCCATTTCGTCCACCCAAGTCCAAATGACAAGATAATCTTGATTCTGTGACGTGTGTGCCTACAATAGACACTCCCTAATTGTTATTCATTAGAAAGGAGGAGGGACTTCCTTTGGATGGCAGCTCAACAGATGACGAAACTTTGATCGCCCGCCAAATAAAAAACCGTCCCGACTAATCTACTACAAGGTAGAAGGAAACAAAATAGTTGTCAGAAGTGGGCTACGTGGCCAGAATGTGAAACTAATGTGGAAGATGATGTACATCTTGGAACACATATTCAGTCTGATGATGGAACTGAGACCAGCTCAAATAACTAACAGCCTCACCACTGCTACTATGTGATAGGTACAGATGAGTTTGGTACAGTTTGTCAGATGATTCACAATTTAATGAGCAACCTCACACCAGAGGAAGAACAATTAATGACAGACGAATTGAACAGACTGACTCAGGAAAATGTGCAATTTAGGCAGGCACCTGCTTGCAAAGAAATTAATTCCATATGTGTATACACAATACCTTAGACACATAATTACATAGCTTACTTTTTGAATTCTGTGGAGAACTTTCTTTTCAAACCTTTGCATAATCAGGATGACACAATCAAATATTTTACAGGACTTTACAGCATTGGCAGTTTTGTTTGATTTTCTTATTTTTCACCTGCCTCAGATAAACTGTTATCAAGGCTTAAACCACTGGTTCTTTGGCCAGAGAGAGCTAGATTTGTATGAATTTCCCAGTTAAGTTCAAGGCATATCCATGGCAATGGCGCATCAATTATTGACTGTTTTGAAATATTCTTTGAGAAGTCTTCTAGTTCAAACACAAGCGCACTGACATGGTCACACTACAACCATGAAAACAGAATCAAATATCTCATATCAGTTACACCACAGGAAAGATTTCTTTTACTTCCAACTGATAGGGTAGCAGGATCAGTGACAAAAAAATGTGAACAGTGGGGATATTTAAACAATGCTTCTCAAATGATATTGTTTTGGTAGAGAGGTTTTGATATATTTGAACAAGTTGCCATGCAAGGGACCGAATTCTCAAACCCACAAAGCGGTGGTTCGACCGGTGCAAAACTCGCTCTCTCTTCAACTTTGTCTCTCCCTTTTACGTCTTCTCTCTCTCACTCTATCGACAAGTCATCGCAACTCAGCTACGGTTCTGTTGCGGTGACCACGAGCCCTCAACTCAGCTGCGGCTCAGTTGACTTTTCGTCATTTTGCGGCCTTCACACTGCCCATCACGGTGATCGACTCAACTGCGGTTCTGTCGATTCTGTGCTCGCCCCCTTCGTACAGCTTAACTCCGGTTCTGCTGATACTGTTTCAGCCTCCATGGCTGAAGGGCGCATTGGGTATGGGTCTCCTTCGGGAGGCAAGAAGGCCAGCAACTTGACTGAAACTGGCTCACCCCCTGGTTCGCCAGGCGGGACACCCCTGGTTCGCCAGGTGGGCCAAGGGAGACAACCCCCCTTACGGGCGTAGATCGTCGATCCGCCCCGGTTGTCTCCCTTCCTCCCCTACAGCCTGCTGCTGCCCCCGCCACAACCTCTCTGTCCCATTCCGGACAGAGCACTTGGGCGCCTTGGCAACTACCAAGCGACCCACGGCGGGCTGGCACATCTCTGTCCCATTCCGGACAGAGCACTTGGGCGCCTTGGCACATGCCAAGCCGCCCCCAGCAGGCTGGCCCTTTGGGCACTGGGGACCGGGCCAGGCCCTCCCCTTCATGGGGTCAGGGTCCTGATACCCCATGGGCTCAGCCCATGCCGCATCCCATGGCACCATACATGGCACCATGGCACCCAACCTTGGGATTTCCCCCGGCCTCGGCCGCGGGATGCACGTGGTGGTCCGGCTTTATGCCTGGCGCCCCACCGGCGCAGGCCTCACCCTGGCCAGCCCCTCCGGCACCCCCGGTGTCGGATTCACCCCCAGGGGTACCTCCTGGGGGCTCTGACCTGGGTCCTCACCAGCGTGGCACCCCTGTCAGACACTCCGCAGACTCTCGCCCCCTCTATAGGCGGGCCAGAGGACACGGACTCTGGCTCAGAGGATGAGGCCCCTGCCCACACGGCCTTCTGCTTCCAAGAGGCCATGGACCGGCTGGCAAGCCACACACCGGAGGCGGTGTCCACAGTGCCAGAGCCCAAGGCTCCCAAGCTTTGCTCGGCCGAGTGCCTTTTCAGCGCTCACCCTACCTCAGCCCACAGTGTCTCTTTTCTCAAAGAATCAGACATGGTGGCTGACTGCCTGAAGCGAGCCAGGACACCGCCAGGGGGAAAGAGGCACAGGATTTCATCCCTGGATCCGTGCCTGACTTCCCGGGAGCCATGCCCTTCAGGAAATTCCTGAAGCCGACCCCGCTCCCCTTCCAGCGGAAGCCCTTCATGGCCCATGAGGCTATCCCTGAGGCTCCTCCCCACTACCTCACTTGTTAGTGATTGCTCTCGGGCCCAGCCGCAGCACATCTCCATCACGGAGAGATGCTTGGCGGAATGGGAGAACGCGAGACGGGGGCTGGTGGCAACCTCCGCGATGGACTCCTTCTTGGGTGGCCTGGCGGCAGCTCTTAAGGACCCAAACCATGAGTCATTCGCGCTATGCCAGGCGCCTGACCCTGCCACCATCGTGGCCTTTATCCAGGCCATGGCACAGGGGCTCAGATCCGCCGCAGAGGCCTGGTCCCGCACATACCTCAACACGGTCATGGCGAGGCGGGATGCCATTCTCGCGGCATCCTCGGTCGCCACCTCACCGTCAGCCAAGGCCTCCTTGCGCGCGGTACCCATCCAGCCGGGGTCTCTCTTCGGGAGCCATGTTCAGGCCATCCTGAAGCACCAGGCGGACATCAAAAGGGACTCGCCCTCCATTCAAGACCCTCTCGCCCTGCAGTGAAGCGCCCGGCTCCAGCAGCCTACCCACCCCATGGGCCCACTCAGGCCAAGTTTCCCAGCTTTTCCAGGCCCCAAGGGCACAGGAAGAAACAACAGCACTCGAGCCGGCCGGTTGCCCGGTCTAAGGCCCGCAGGCCGGCTCCCTCTCAGCCCCGGCCTGAGGCCATCACCCCCCACGGGCGATCCTGTGGGCAGTCTCTCCAGACACATAATGCGTGGGAGAGGCTGCCCGCCAGCCCGTGGGCCCTGCGGGTGATCAGGTCGGGGCTCCGCCTTCCTTGGGCCCAAGGAAGGCCCCTCTCACGCACCTCCTCATTCACCCCAGGGACAGGAAGTACCTCAGATTCGTCTGGAGGAACCGGATCTTCCAATTCAGGGCACTGCCCTTCGGTCTGGCACCCGCCCCTTGGCTGTTCACGATGCATGTTCGGGGGAAAGGGCATCCGCCTCAAGGCCTATCTAGACGATTGGCTTCTACTCGCCTCCTCCAAGGAACAGTGTGCACAACAAGCATCCCAGGTCCTGCGACTCTGTCACAACCTGGGCTTTGTCTGCAACGAGGAGAAGTCGGACCTCACTCCCTCCAAACAGTTCCAGTTCCTGGCATGTCCTTCGACACCTCCAAGTGGAGGGTGACCCCGACTCCCCAGCACTTACTGCGCCTTCAGGGCCTCCTAGCCCAACTGCTCCCTCAACTTCACGCACCGGCCAGGAAGCTGGCCTCCCTACTGGGCCTTATGGAGTTGCTGGCACCCCTAGTGCCACTGGGTCGTCTCCTCAAGCGGCAATTCCAACGCGGATTCAGGAAGCGTTGGTCACAGTCGCTTCAGCCGTGGGACCTTCCGGTCCACCTGGGTCCTTGGTTCATATCAGCGGTGACCAAATGGCGCTCCCAGTCACACCTGGCCCAGGGAGTCCCTATCACACTGCCCCCTCCTCAGGAGGACTTGTTCACGGACGCGTCCACCTCCGGGTGGGGAGCCCATGTGGGCAAGCTGACAGCCGCAGGTCGGTGGTCGACCGAACTCATGCCCTGCCACATAAACATGTTGGAACTGGAGGCAGTTTTTCAGGCACTCAGGGAGTTTCTCCCCTTTCTGAAGGGAAAACATGTCAGTATCAACACGGACAATACCACAGTAGCTTGTTACATCAACAAGCAAGGGGGCGCCGCTCCCACTCCCTGTCTCGGAGAGCGGAACAACTCCTCATCTGGTGCGAGGAACACTCGATTCGGCTCTCAGCAAAGCATGTCCCGGGAAAGATCAACATACTTGCGGACTCTCTCAGCAGATCCCACATGGTTCTTCCCTCGGAATGGACACTGGTCCATGCAGTCCTGGAGCCAATATGGGCAGCATGGTTCAAACCACACGTGGACCTCTTTGCCACCAGGTTCAATCACCGCCTCCCTTTGTATGTCTCTCCAGTTCCGGACCCAGTGGCCTGGGCCGTAGATGCCCTATCCATTCCATGGTCGAACCTCATCGGCTATGCCTTCAGGCCAGGGAGGACTCAGCGACATTAATCCTTGTCGCACCCAAATGGCCAGCACAGGCATGGTACCCAGAACTTCTGCACCTGTCCCATGTGCCTCCGCTAAAACTCGCGGTGTCGGGTCGCTCCCTCCTTCAACCCAGGACAGGCATTCCGCACGGCAATCCAGATGTTCTAAACCTTCACGCCTGGATGCTGTGCGGGACTCGATGTCTTCATTAGGCTTGTCCCCGGCCGTAATCGGCCTTGTGCAGCAAGCTCACAGGCCGGGCACACAGGGGGTGTATAATGCCCACTGGAACGGCTGGCTCTCTTGGTGCACCTCAAATGCGGTGTCACCCCACTACCCTCTCGCTTGCAGTTGGCCAACTACCTCGGCTTTCTGTCAACCGAGAAAAAGCTTTCGTCCTCCTCAGTGAAGGTTCACAGGGCGGCCATCTGCACCACCATCAGTCAGTTGGGTGGTCCGTCCTTTGAGCACGATCCCCTATTGCGGGATCTTGTCAGAGGGGCTTCTCTCCAGGAAGCCAGAAACCCCCGTCGAACCCTGGCGTGGGATCTCTTTCTCGTCCTCTCATCCCTGAGACTCCCCCCTTACGAGCCCATCAGGGAGTGTTCTCTCAAGTTCCTCTCCTTCAAGACGGCCTTTCTCGTCTCTCTCGCATCGGGGAGGCGCTGCAGCGAAGTGCACGCCCTTTGTGGTCTCCCCGGAGATGTTGCTTTCGAGCCTGATGGCTCGATGTCTCTCCGCCTACTCCCGGAATTCTTAGCCAAGAACCTGTCACCAGGTTCTCCCTCGCCGACCATCCCCATCCATCCCCTCACGTCTATCCTCGCTCCGGACGACGAGGATCGCACGCTCTGCCCTGTTCGTGCCCTGCGAGCGTACAGAAAGCGGACGAAATCTTCTCGCCAGCAGCAGCGCCACCTTTTTCTCTCTTACAACGAAAACTATAGAAAGGACATTAGACGCACGTCCATCTCTCGATGGCTGAGGGAAGTCATCAAGGCTGCGTATGCGGGGTCGAACTCAGAGCTAGCTGTCTTCTCCCCAAGGCCCCATGAGATCAGACCATGGGCTTCTTCGCTGGCAGTCACCCACAATGCCAGCATCCAGAGCGTCCTAGACGCCGCGTACTGGCGTTCCCCAGGCATGTTCATTCAGTTTTACCTGCGCGACGTCTCCCGTCTGCGCGAAGATGGGTCCAGGGGTATCGCTTCCGCTGTGGTGGCTCAGCACCCCATCTCAGCCACACGCCCTCCTGCCATTCCTCCAGGCGTTAACCAGGTAAGCCCTCCATCCGGATAGTGCTATTCTGCATTTGTGAGCCACGGTATAGTATGTGTAATTAAAAGGAAATTTTCCTTCTAAAATTACGTTTAATCTAACATACTTACCGTCCTCCCCGCCTTCCTGGTTCCTTCTATCCACAGTCAGGGTCTAGGTCTTCTCGAAAAGAGGAAGAGCACATGCGCATGCGCAAGACATGGTTACTCTCAGAGTTACTGTCCCTTCGGACTTTATTGTTACGAGGCAGAATTGGCAAACCGCTGCCGCTTATTGCATTTGTGAGCCACGGTAAGTATGTTAGATTAAAAGTAATTTTAGAAGGAAAATTTCCTTTTCTACTGAGTGCACTACAAACTGAATCAACAAGAAATCTGGCATGCGTACAGTCATGCTGAACATGTGATTGGAATGGTTTACATAAAACACAAAATTATCAGCAGATAGAATTACTGTTTAGTCATGCTGAGGAACAGATAACATCACTTGATTGTCGTGTCATGTGCTCTTGTTAAGATGTGTTCCATTGTTTCACAAAATGAAATGGCACCAGTATTGCTTTTTCGGTTGTAAGCATGTTTCTGCAAAATACTTGTCTATTATAAGACCAAAACATAATCTTCAGTCACAAAATAATGTTGAACTGTCTTTTACTGACAGCTGTGAAAACAAATATAAACACACACTGAGTGAGTTTATGTAAAACATCTAACACATACACACAAACACATATACACTTACAGATGCACATGCGTGCACACACACACATACACATGCACACATGCCTAGACACATGCCTAGGTATCTAGTCATATTAACAAATTACTCTTTTAGCTTCTTGTGATTAGTCTTTTTGTAGTGCACAATCTGGGCAAAATCATGAACCCATTGGAGTTGTTTTCAGTTCGACACGTGCAAAATGAAACCACTCCAATGGCAGTATTTCACAGCAACCATACTCCCCAAGTCTGCAAAAGCAAAACAGACATACATATTCCCTGAATTCGTCCTCATTGTAAACGTTCATCTCATAAACAAGATGATTCATGATAGATGCGGATATACTCCAAGTTCAACTTGAAGTACTAGTTCAAGTTCAACCTACATCATGATGATCATCATCATGATCAGATCAGGATGATTGCATGGATGTGCAGACCACGACTGTTTAAGAATTTCAGATGGGTGAACTGCCAGCGTATCCACAACTTTTCAGTTGCATCTTTTATTTCTCTTTGGGTTGAGCTTTTCCGCATATTTTAATGCCAACGATCATCACGACGCTTGAAAAGCAAAATTGTGGCGTACATGTAATACCTACGGCCGTTGCGTACATTAGGCAAGGAAAGCAACTCTCGATTACTTGTCGATCTGCACACAGCCCATTGGTCAGTTTTTCGTCAGTGGAGCAATTTTAGCGGCGCTCCTTCGTGCGAAAATTTCTCATGAAGATCGTGCGAACGAAGTTATTGCGCAATTCGAGTCTGTGAATTTTAAGCATTGACAAAAATATCGATGATTCTTTTTCTTTCAGCACAAAGTTTGCATGTGGTTTTTAGGGTCTAAGTAATTTTAGCTTAACGTTGGCATGACGTGTCTTTAGTGTAGAAATGATCCGTGATTCCGTGCTTATAGGCTAGTCATTCCAAGACGCGGTGGACGAATTAGCTGAGGCCACAATCGCTGCACAGTCGTGCGCAGCCTGATGGTTGTAAGCATTACTGCATCAGGGAGCATCCGCCTGACGGTTGTATGCTTTACTGCATCAGGGAGCCTACGAAAGACAGTCGGAAATTAGTTCTTTGTCGCAACCTCCACAAAAATGGCTGTCAGTCAATGCCGTCAGAACTATCATGCTGAAAGTGAGGCTGGCATCAACCACCAGATCAACATTGAGCTGCACGCCAGCTATTGCTACCATTCCATGGTGAGACATGCAGTTACCGATTTTTACCCCATCTCCAAGTTGCGTCCAGTTACACTTGATAGAGATCATCGTAAAGATGGTCTTTGAGGTTTTTGATCGTTGGACTTAGCACAGTAGCAGTTAGATTGGTTCCCCTGCCACATGACTGTGACGTATTTAGATTTCGTCTGCTTGTGACAACAACTGATAAAGAGTGACTTCCCTTTGGAATGGCCGATGTAAACAAGCCAACGACTTTGAGCCAGTTAGAAGAACGATCTTACAGCACACCAGAAAACGTTATATGGTATCAGAAGTGGGATTCGAACCCACGCCCACATTCGTGGACTTAAACCAGATCCAAAAAAGATTGCTGCAGTTCAACAACTACCAACTCCAGAATCAAAGCAAGATGTGCAAAGGTTACTGGGAGTTGTGGGCTATCTCCAAAGGTTTGCCCCACATCTATCCGAAGAAGCAGCCCCGATGAGAGAACTGCTAAAAAAAGAAATTCATTTCAGATGGGATCCTGATGTACATGGCAAGTCACTAGAAAAAGTGAAAAAACACTGTCCAAACCACCTGTTCTGCGCTACTTTGATCAAACTGAAAAGACTAAAATCACTCCAGTGTGATGCATCAGCCTATGGCTTAGGCGCTTGCCTTATGCAGAATGGTCAACCAATACAATATGCATCTCGAACGTTGTCTGAAACTGAAAAAAAATATGCGCAAATTGAAAAAGAAATGTTGGCGATAGTTTTCGGTTTGATAGATTTGAAAGATATGTGTTTGGACACAAAGTAATTGTGGAGTCTGTCCACAAACCATTGGAAGTGATCCACAAAAAGAGTCTACTTTCAGCTCCAAAGAGAATTCAAAGAATGCTGCTACACAACCAGAAGTATGACTACGAGGTGGTTTACAAAAAAGGAACTGAGATGTATCTGGCAGACACACTTAGCAGAGCTGTAGTTGGGAAACCTGAAGAACAAATGAGTCACACAGAACTGATATTCTGCACAGATCTTGAGAACATGGATATCACACAAGAGCTATCAGTCTGTGAGACAACCATGTCGAACCTGCAAAAAGCAACAAAGACAGATGAAAATATGAATCTGTTAATGAAAATCATTCTGGAGGGATGGCCGGAAGAAAAGAAAACTCTATCAGAAAACATGCAAACATTTTTCCCGTTCCGGGATGAACTGTCTGTACAAAACGGTGTGATTTTCAAGGCAGACAAAGTAGTTGTGCCCAAAGAAATGAGACACCACTTCTTAAAGAAAATGCATGCAAGGGATGTATCAGACGCGGAAGAGAAGTTGCATATTGGCCTGGAATAAATTATGATATTGAGAGTTTTGTCAAAGATTGCCAAACATGCCAAGAGTTTAGCCAGAGTCAACAAAAAGAACCACTCATCAGCAGTGAAATACGGAGTTGCCATGGCAGTGCAGTATCTGGGTGCTGATTTGTTTGAATACAAAAAGAAAAACTATTTGATTGTGGTTGACTACTACTCTGATTTCTTCGAATTTGATGTTCTCAATGCCAAAGACGTGAAGAAATCATCAAGAAGATGAAGGCCCATTTTGCAAGACATGGACTTCCAGAGAGACTGATAACAGATAATGGGCCACCATTCAACTCTAAGGAATTTCAAATATTTTCTCAGATTTATGGTTTCGAACACGTGACAAGTTCGCCCCATTATCCACAGTCAAATGGTAAAGCTGAAAATGCAGTAAAAATCATGAAGAACATGATACAGAAATGTCACCAAAGTGTTGAGGATGGATATTTAGCCTTATTGGAGTTGCGAAATACTCCCATCAGAATTACTGGGAAGTTCACCTGCACAGAGATTGTTTTCGAGAAGAACAAGAACACAGCTGCCTACAACCAGATCCATGTTAAAGCCTGCAGTGAAAGAAGTTACAGATGGACTTCAGGCTAGAAAGATGAAACAGGCGAGATACTACAACCGTGGAACTGTAGAACTGGCCGAGTTGAAGCCGGGACAGATTGTACGGTTCAAACCACCTGGTTCAAAAAGATGGGTAAAAGCTCAGGTTGAAAGGCAAGTGGACAGGTCATACAATATTCGAACTGAAGACGGACGAAAATTCCGGCGAAATCGACGTGACATCCAAGAAACAAGTGACAATGACAAATACAAGCCAGTATCTCAGCCACCGCAAGGCAACAAAAGAACAGTAGCTTTCTACCAACAGAAGGACCGATTTGTTTTCATCAAACAAAAGAACAGATTAAATGATGCAGATAGCGAACAGTCTAAGCAGAAGATTAACAGACCTTACAGACAGCTTACTCCAGGAGCGGATGTTACAAGGAACAGAGAAGCAGAAAATTCAAATACCAGTAGTTTAAGAAATGATCAAGGAATGATGCCAGAACCGGTTGTAGCGCAAGCTGAATGGCAAATGGAACAGGAACCAAACAGGAACTCGTCTCTTGATCAAGAGGAACAAACACCACCTCAACATTCGGATCAAAGACCTACTCGATGTGGTCGCAGTGTAAAAACGCCTGCCTACCTGAATGACTACGTTTAAATTAGAAGATTCAAAACAAGTTGAATTTGAAATTCATGCAATTGAAACAACTTACTTGTGTTTTGTTGTGTTAGGTATAATCCAGCAAAGTTAAAAAATTGTTGTTGTGTTAGGTATAATCCAGCAAAGTTAAATTTAATTGTTTTTTTATTATTATTTTTTTTGTTTTGTTTTTTATAAGGTTAATTTATTTGTTTGTAAAGACAGGGAGATGTGACGTATTTAGATTTCGTCTGCTTGTGACAACCGATAAAGAGTGACTTCCCTTTGGAATGGCCGATGTAAACAAGCCAACAACTTTGAGCCAGTTAGAAGAACGATCTTACTTGAACAACCAGCACACCAGAAAACGTTATAATGACAACCAACAGTGCACGGCTGCAGATCATAAGCAGTATTGGTCGTCTAGATCTATACTGTAGCCCACTGTAATGTAAGCCTGTAATGTTAAGAAGTTAGCCACTGGATGGTTAGTTAAGATCTAGAGCCTGATAGATCTAAACCATAATCTTACAGCCTCCAGTGTAGCCTACCTTATTAACGTTATTACAGATCTAGAGTCTGATAGATCTAGGCCATAATTTTAATAGGCTCCAATGTAGCATACTAGATAACATTCATTATAGATCTAATGTCAGCCAGACCAGATCGGCATTTTTTCGTGGGCTAGAGATTTTGCAGAAGCACCATTACAGTTTTTAGAAGTAGGTAAGCATAGATCTGTACATTGTGTTTCATTAAACAGGGGTTGCATAAAAACGCATGCTGCTGGATATGATTCTTTGAAATAGTGCCAATAAGTCATAAGATTAACAATGTATCAAAAGGCCAACACTGGAAAATTTCAGTTAACACCTGGAACGAGTTGTATACCAGGCACATTGGTTCATTATACACTTTAATTGTTGGAAAAGTATATGGAAATAAATGTCTTGTAAAAGTTTGCAACTTCGATTTTTTCCATGTGAGATTGGTCAGTATTATTGATACCTTTCTGTCGCCTTACGTGCAATGTACATAGATGTGTGATGAATATGAGAATCATGTTGATACTATATATGGAAAATATGCTTACTTTGTCATTATGTTTTGTTTCTTGTTATACAAAATGCGAAAAAATAAATAAATTATGAAAATATGTCAGTAATAAATCATAAGATCTATGTAACATAGAAATTTGTGTCTCATATTTTATTAAAAATTAGACCAGTTTTATTAGACTTTTGTTGATGGAGATGTCTAGAAAATGAAAGCATGGGAAATGCTGCTAGTGTAACTGTTCCTGTGATAAAATTCTGCCTTTAATGCCAGATCTTTTGATAATGGAATTTTACGTAGTTGTGTGAAAACATAAAATGTAGATCTAATTGTTAGTATTTTAATATGGTTAGAAAGAATGGCAATGGGTACCGAAAAATAAATCACAGAATTTTGTTTCATGAACTGATGAAGAATGACAGGTAAGCAGTTTACAGTCTTCTACTTGCAGGCAGTTTGCTAAATTTGTCAAGGTTTGCTCAGGTTTGAACAAAAAACAAAAAGATTAGAAGGTCTAAGTCTAACCCTCCACAGCTATCCCACGATCATAGAACCACACCAGATTGGCATCTGATAAGAACAGTTCATGCACATGACATAAAACGACAGCAAACTTGTGTGATGCTATAGACGAATTTAATTAACAGCCGTTTCCATACCACAAATTAAGCGTGATAATTCAGGATCTTATATTAGAATTTTTCAGTATATTATATCCCCTTTCTGGTTACCAGAGAGACCCCAGTGGTAATGGTCTTAGTAAACTATTTTAAAGTTACATGTAAAAACAATTAACAAAATAGATGAACAAAAAAGGTTTCTTTCAGGATATCTCCTTGAGTTACCAGCAACCACAAGGGTAGTGGCTACGGTGTAGTCTTTTAATGTTTATATTGTATACATGATACATAGAAAAAAAGTAATGATAATTTAATAAATTATTCAGTGAAAAAAAAGTAATGATAATTTGATAAAGTGTTCAATACTTCCTGTTCTCACACATAATGTATATATGAAAATATGTCAATTAGTGAAGAAATTATTCAATATTTCGATTACATCTTCGTGAGTTATCAGAGCAACCACCAAGGTAGTGGCTCTGGTCATTATCTTCATCATCATCATGTGCCCGGTTGCACGGTGTTGGTGATCGTAGCCTTCTGTACGAATCTGTCTTGTTATTGCAAATGTATCGGCTACCCTTCTTCAGTTCTTGTCCCCGCCCAATCTGCAAAACTGCCCCAACATTTTCTCCCAGGGTCTACCTGGTGCTCTTTTTCCCTCTAGCTTTCCTCTTTTGATCAGATGTGCAAATTTCTCTTGCCTCATAAAATGTCAATAGAAATGTTGCTCGTCTTTTCCAAATCTTCTCCATAATGTTCTTTTTGTGTTCGCTTCTCTTAAGATTGACTCTTTTGTTTTCTTTGCTGTCCAAGGAACTCTTAACAATCTTCTTAGAAACCATATTTCAGCTGCCTCAATATTGTTCAGACTTTGCTTGTCGATTGTCCAGGCTTCACATCCATACAACAGTATTGACAGTGAAGATCTCTCCACCTGATGTTGATTGATAGGTATCTGTTGACAAGAACACTTTTCAGTTTCTGGAATACTGTTTTAGCTTGGCCAATTCTGCACCAAGAAGACCAAATTGATGACCGCAGCAATGAAAGAATGAATGAATCTTTTATTTGACGTCTGTTCAAAATAGTGATTTTAGACACGCACGCACGCACACACACATACACACAAAGGAAAAAATAGGTGGGTTGGAGGATGAGTATGGGGAAGGGTAATACAAGTCTGAATGTAAAAAGGGGAACAAGTGCACTGTCCATGCCAAAACCTGTATGGAAGGACAAAACATCTGCAAGAAACACAAGATCAAGCTGTTATGTACACTGGCATATTCTGTCTGCCTATATGCTTGTGGAAACATGGATCATCACAGCATATTTGGAGAGACAGATCTAAGCCATGGAAATGAGATATTATCGCAAGGTACTAAACATCAGATAATGCTGATCATATCACCAGTGAACAAGTATACCAAATCATCAAGCAACACACTGGACCATTTGAAGATCAGCTAACTTATGAAGAGGAAACTATTTTGGTTTGGTCATGTAACAAGATCCAGTGGCCTTGCTAAGTCAATTCTCCAAGGAACTGTTGAGTGATGAAGACAGAGGGTACGTTAGAAAAAATAACGGACCAAGACAGCAGTGGGGAATGGACAGAGAAAGCATTTCCAGATACCCAGGCTTTGGGACACGACCAGCAGAGCTGGAAGAATCTGGTGAATAGTTCTTTAGTCTGGCACCCCAGTGACTCTTCACAGAACAAAGGAACAAAAGGGAGAAGATGAAGACTTACATAACATTATCATCTGTCTTTGTATTGCTGTACAAGGTTTTTGTCAATAGAGCTGATAAATTCTGGTGTCAACTGTACATTTAATTCATTGGGTTTTTTTTTTTCTTGATCAGGGCTAGCAAAACATTTGAATTTTGAACACAATTTGCTTATGGTATTTATGCTGTATACCTCAGTTATGAGACGGTTGTTTGTTATACTTCCAGGCTTTCTATTTTGATCGTGATGATGTAGCTCTGCCAGGATTTGCCAAGTACTTCCATAAGATGTCAGATGAAGAACGAAATCATGCAGAGAAGCTGATGAAATACCAGAACAAACGTGGAGATCGCATCGTTCTTCAAGACATCAAGGTATGGTTTCACATCCAGAATCATTACATCACTGTATGGTACTAAAGTAAATGATGTAATTAAAGATGAAAATGTTGTATGATAATTCCATCAACTGTGCTGTGACAAAGATCCTACCCTAGACAGGAGTATACTTTGGTAGCAAAAGAGAATGTATGAAAACAAACCGGACCATAGTGTGAATGCAATATCTCTGTGTTGGCGCGCATGTGCGTGCATGTGTGGTAAAGGCATGTATTCATGGAGCGGGGTGGGGGTGAGGTTGAAATAATGAAATACTTTAATAGTTGAAAATAAAATGCCCATAACATTAAGAGCATTGTCTCTAAAACTAATATATGTGTAGCCAAAGTAGAGTAGCAAATTTTAGCTTTGTTGATATAAACTGAATTGTTTTTCAAATGACAAACCTGACAATTGGTGTACATACCATTGCATCAACTCAGCAAGCTGTGATAAAGTGAAATGCAACAAATCCTGTTGACTTTTCTTTTGTCATTACATCAGACATCAGATATATTTTACAAAGTTTTACATTTAAGTGTCTGCAGGTTACAAAGGTGTACACAGTGATCATTTACTAATCACATCCTAAAAAAAATTTCTATGATTTTCATTCCAAGTACCAAGTAACACAACCCAAATATTTACGATGATAATATCTTCCACAGAACAGCAAAATTGATTTGTGGATTCTGTTGTATTTGAATGTTTTAAATTTCAAAAATCAGGTTTGCTGTAGCTGCTTTGTTTCAGTGTAAAAAAGAAATTTGCTTTCTCATGTTGCTAGAAACCAGATCGTGATGAATGGGGCAGCGGCTTGGATGCTATGCAAGTGGCATTGGCATTGGAGAGAAATATGAACCAGTCACTGTTGGATCTCCATGAGGTGGCCGCCAATCATGACGATGCTCAGGTAAATGCAAATAGAGGTAAACACCAATACAACAGGAATAGGTGCCAGATGAGAAGAACAGATCTCCAGGTGAACAGAACAGGTCACAGCTATTCAGGTGATCACTTGCCCATAGAAAGAGTATAGATAGGTTATATTCAGGTAAAAAGGACATATCACGCAGACGTCCAGAACAGGACAAAAGTCAAGTTAATCACTACTGACAAGTGTCCCCTGTATGATACTACTTGTATTTGGGAAAAAAGTTGTATAATGATAATTCACACACACGTACATGCATAGGCCTACACACACACGCACGCAGCGCGCACACACACACACACACTAGTATCACGTCATTTTTTCACTTCAGGCCTTTCAGCTTGTTGCTGACCATCAGCTCTTATTCACTTTGACCCATAATGGCACAAGCAGATAGATCGAAAGAGATATAAAAAAAAAAAGCCTTGAAAGAAATGTCTGGTGAGCCGACCAGTGACAGCATGAAAGGTAACAAAATTCCTCAGTAGAATAATGGAATAATGATAAATAGACGCCTGTTTTGTAGCTTTATGTCAAGGTAAACAACCATTGCACCATGCTGTATACCTCACATATGGAGTAGCATAGTACAGATGAAATAGCATGGTTTTTATGTGCTTCCTCCAGATGTCAGACTTCCTGGAGGACGAGTTTCTCGAGGAACAGGTACTTACCATCAAGGAAATTGGTGATCACATCTCCAACCTCAAGCAGTTGAAGCCTGGGTTGGGAGAACACCAGTTCGACAAGGAGACCCTCATGGGAGAGTAATTTGTAATGACCTCAGTATCTCTGTTACTCTTCATGGAAATGTGATAGGTTCTATGTGTCTGTTCTTCTTCGTGGAATTTATTATGGGTTCTGTGTGAAGTGATTACACTGGATCGTTGTCCATGATTTCACACCAGTGTGTGTGTTTGCCATTTTTCTTCATCTTAAACTGTGATGTAATTCTTATGCCAGACTTTTTTTTGTGTGTGTGTGTGTGGTGTTCTTTCTGTGCATTTTTTTTTTTATCTGTTAATGACACCGAATGTGTCTAAAGGCAATAGAAAATTCATGTCATCAGTGTGGTAGTATGAACATGTATTGTTTGGTGTTTTAATATTCTACCAGATTGTGCATCATTTCAGCAGTCTTTTTGAGAGACTGCATATACAGTGATTCTTTGTTTCATTTTGTGATCAGCAGTACATTCCTCATTATTTTTTACATAATTTATATTCAGAGATTTTTACTGTCTTTTGTTTTTTACTTTAAAGTTCTCTGAATTTCATGACAGTCCTTTTTTCAGTCTGTGCTGTTTAAGGCTTCTTTTATTTATTATTTATGCTTGTGATTGTAATGTTTTAGCAAATTCATTATTTATGTAGGCTGTTAATGAAATGAAAACAGGTAATTCCATGAGAAACTGCATTGTTGAGATGGGCTAAAATCAGTAAATCAATAAATGCAGCAATATTGTAAGACCTGTATATTGTTTTTAATTTGTGTATATATAATGTGTTTCAATTTATTTTATTGTGTTTAAATATTGTTTTTAGCATGCATACATACAGGCAGTGTTGCGCATGATATATTCTCCAATGAATGTCATATGACTGCTAAGTTGTAATTCAATAATTTTCAGTATGCATACATACATTTCTCTCTCTCTCTCTCTCTCTCTCTCTCTCTCTCTCTCTCTCTCGCATACACACACACACGCGCACAAAGGCGTGCACACACATACACACACACACATGTAAACTGGTTTTGTTGTTTAACAAATGCCAGTATCATCAGCACACTTCAGTGCATATTTATGTGACGTAATTTTTTATTTCAAAATATTACAATGAAAAGTCATGTTAGCTTTTGCTCATTGGACAGTAGCCATTCATTGCTACACTTGACACTAAGAAGAAAAGATGTACTACAGATCCGCTAAGAATATCTTTGAGAAGTGTTACTCTGGCGATCTGATGTTCATAGCTCAAGCTGAAAACGGTAGCAAAGAACAAGTCACCATGTCAAGGTGTTTAACACAACAGACTTGAGACTGATAAGCTATGGGTTTGAGCCCTGTCAGTCTGATGAAAAAAATCAATGTGGAAGTTTTTGGCCCAGTTGGCTCATTACAATTAGAACAAAAAAACTGACCTTTGTCCACTTCATGGATATCATTCCAAACATACACACATATTTGTATCTCTTAGGCCTGGTTGACACCTGGATATAAATTTGTATTGAAATGAGCAAAAATACAAATTACCACCTCATGTAATCATAGCATTGTGAAATTATCCTAATTCTGTAGCCTTTGTGCCCTATGTCCTCTTCTTCTTCTTCTCTTACGGTATTTTTCTCTTCTTCTTCTTATGGGTCTTCTTCTCTTACGGTTCTTCTCTTCTTCTTTCTTCGTCTCTTCTTTATTGTTCTCTTTCTTTCTTACGGGTTCTTCTTCTTCTTCTCTTCGTCTTCTTCTGTTATGCTTCTTCTTCTTCTTCTCTTACGGTTCTTCTTCTCTCTTCGTCTTCTTCTGTTATTGCTTCTTCTTCTTCTTCTCTTACGGGGTTCTTTTTCTTTATCATTATCATATATATTCTCTCTCTTCTTCCTCTTCTTCTTCTGTATTTCTTCTTCTTTTTCTTCTTCTTCTTCTTCCTTTCTTCTCTTCTCTTCTTCTGGTACTTCTTCTTCTCTCTCTCTTCTGTACTTCTTCTTCTTCTTTTCTCTCTCTTATTCTTCTGTTCTTCCTCTCTTCTTCTTCTGGTACTTTCTTCTTCTCTTTTCTTCTTCTGTACTTTTTCTCCCTTTTCTTCCTCTTCTCTCTGTATCTCTTCTTCTTCTCTCTTCTGACTTCTCGTACTTCTTCTTCTTCCTCTCTCTCTTCTGTACTTCTTCTTCTTCTCTCGGTACTTCTTCTTCTTCTTCTTCTCTCTGTACTTCTTCTCCTCTTCTTTCTTGGTACTCCTTCTTCCTCTTCTCTTCTCTGTACTTCTTCTTTTCTCCTTGTATCTTCTCTTCTCTTGTATCATAAAGGAGTGCAACAATACTACTACTCTTAGCTAGCAATGTATTGATACATTGTTCACTGTCCATGTTGTTTCATAATCCACTTCCTCTAACGAAACAGTTCCATTACATGAAAACGCAAAACAGACATAATCATAGTTCATAATCCTATTAATGTGTGATGTGTACATTTTCTTGAGAACTGATATGTCAGATCCTTAAAACTGCTCAAGAAGCACAACACACAATGACGTCAGTCATTATCCAGCTGCACATTACCACACTGACCACACATGACAGTAACTAACACTGCAGCATATCATTGTTGTATAACTCTGCCTCAGACTGTGAATGATCGCAGCTTATTTGAAAAATAAAAAGTCTTATGGTTGAAAGTTCAACTGACTCGGCAATAACAAGTCATTTAGCGAGTTACACAGAAACCTCTTGCAGTTAATGTTGTCTAGTATGATCAGGCTTATCCAGGAGTAAACAGAGGATTAGTTCAAGTTTGTTCAAGAGGGATTTTCTGTATTGGGACAATTTCATATGCACACCATCCAGATTTGCTAGAAAGTATCTCCTTGAGCCTGTGCAAAAGCCTATGCATTGGCAAGGTCATGAACTGGGAAGGGGGAGGAGAAAGGGACCTTTCAAACACTAAATTGACACCACCAGAATGATTGGAATGTTATGGTGGATGTTGCGGACTGGGATTGAATGAAAGATATCTTGAGAGTGCATGGGAAAAAAACACCCATCTAAAGGTCAAACCCACAACCTCTGCATTATCAGTATGATGCTGCCTTTCTGAGCTAATGGGGCCTTAAAAAAATGTGGGTCAGCTTGCCTACAGTTATAGTGCTGAGATGACAAAGAAAGAAACGAAACTGAATAAACTGATGAACATAGAAACTGATAAGATGAAACAGTAAAGAACAGAATACAAGTTGTATCAAACTCCCAAAATGTATAAATGGCACCATGTGAAAGGACTCATGACCAATGAAGGCAAACAACACATATTGCTAGTAATCTTAACTATTGGGATCGGGCTGCCAGGTGGATAGGCCACACCAGTGAAGTTTATAACAGATCTGAATCATCTCGTCCACCAGGTTTTATTTGTATTAACATATTGACATGATAAGCATTTGTGTAAGCTTTGTGTTGCATGCGATGTATTGTTGCTGTTGCTTTTTCAGATTGGTTTCATCTTGTGTTCAGACTTATTTTAGTCTTCTCAGACTCAATGCTGTCATTGATTTTTCCGAAGCAGTCGAAACTGGTTATTTTCTCCATGCATTTCATCTTTACTGAATCTGAAAGATGCACTTGGTCTTTTCTGCAGCAGTTTTACACACCGCATGCTACAGAAGATGATCTATCAATCTGATCATTTCTTGTCTTTGTCCTGCCAGATCATCAGTGTCGTCTGTAGATTGTCAAGGCTCCTTCTGTGCCTCCACAGTGTCCATCATAATACATTTAAAATAATTGAAAAAGCGTTAGAGAGAGGAGACAATCTTGATGTGCTCCAGCAAAAATGTGGAATTATTCTTCATGGATGTTGTTGCAAGGACTGTACTAGTTTTCAGTTTCAGTTTTTTCAAGACTGCATTTTCTTTCAAGCTTGGCATAAACTCCAAATGCACTGATGTCACAAGTGCCATTTGATGGAAAAGGATCTAAAATTATCATAACAAAAGCTACAAGTCTGCACATAAACTGTAGCCTATATGCTGGTAATATGTTGATGTTCTACTTAACTTATTGGGATCTATCTGCTGTTCTCTATGCTTGTATCGTTCTGTTATTGAAAAAACTTAGATTATCTGTAATGCGCTATGAAGTCATCCAAAACCAACATGAGAGCTCCACATCTGTACCAGGGATCTTGCCATACAACTTTTGTATGATTTGTAGGCTATGTTTTGCATGTTTGTTTTGTTGTAGAGCCCTAAAAGATTCCTCTGCAGCAAATTTTGTGTGCCTCAAACATATCTCCAAGACGGACCTGAAGGCGCTAGACATAAACTCCATCACCCAAGAAACATGCATAAAAGGAAGGCGATTTTGGAGGCAGACAGTTCTCGGTGGATTCAGCCTCTTTGAGGAAAAACAACTGTTCCACACAGAAGAGAAACAAGGCACTGAAAGAGCGCTAAGAGGCTAGAATTCAGTCAAACCTGCTAAACACAGACTTACATCTGTGATCAGTGCAAAGAGGCTTGCCTGTTTCATGTAGGACTGTTTAGCTACCTTGAATGCTATTTCACTGTTGCGAGAAACATCACCAAAAAGTGCAAAAACCAGTGATTCTCTGGGATTGCAGGATGTTCTCCTACTACAATTAAACCTTTCTTGTTAATTTTAAAAGAGTAGGGCAGTAAGCTCTATAAAAACCTAAAGTTTATGACTATAAAGTATACGGTAGATATGTTGGTATTTATGGTTATTTCCCACACGTACGTAATGTTAAAAATGTTTTTTTTTGATTTTCTCCCTAGAGAAACCAGCTTGTTCTTTAAAAGATTAGCTTCTCAGCCCATTTTCCAAACCAGACAAAAGTGGTGCAATGAAGACATGAAAAGTGATTCAAAAGCAGTACACAATCTTTCACGCATACATACACCTCTCTCTCTCTCTCTCTCTCTCTCTCTCTCTCTCTCTCTCTCTCTCTCTCTCTCTCTCTCTCTCTGCATGTGTCATCTGTATACCAAGGTTAAAGTTACAAAACAATTTATAAAAAAAAAAAAACACTACACAACTCTCAAACCACACATACGAAATAAGAAACTGTCCTGATTTACTTTGCCAAGGTCATTTTTTAATGGTTCTGCTTATGTACACATTTAATACATGCATGTACATACATGTATAGAAACACACAAACATACAAGCATTCTGAAAAACAAACACACAAACAAGCACAATGATTGCAGAAGGGGGAAAAAGAGACATGAAGTGTTTCTAAAACACATTCATAGTACCCCCATTTCACCATTCTCAGACAAAACATGTTCAATGAAATTGCACATTTGTGGCGCTCCACCACGAAATGAGTCTTAAGTTCCCCTCAAACAAAACTGAGTTTTCCAGTGTTTCTTGTAGTATTTTGTGTGCTCTTTCTGATGGTGCAAACTGCTTGTCATTTGGAGAAATAATGGCTGAGTTATTCAACTTTGAACATGTCAACCCTCAAAAGTGCGATTTTGAGAAAAAGGTGTTTAAAGTTATTTAAAGTTGGATCACAAATTTTCCTTAGTAACCATGCATCAATCTTAAAGAAATTGTGCACACAAGTGTTGTAACATGTTACAAATGTTTATACCAAAAATCACACAAAAATATAGATTAGGCTTTGTATTATGCTACCATTCTTTATACAGTGAACCTCAAATTCAACGAGCTCGGATTAAACGAGACCTCGCATCCAACGAGGTACATTTTAATCCCCGTTTTATTCCTTATAAACTGTTAGTAAAATAAATCGGATCGAACGAGCACCAAAATAGTCAGCCTCGGCTCTAACGAGCACAACCATGGCTGGTTGAATGAACCAGTTGAATCACTTTTTTTGCCCCTTTCTTTATTCGGTTTGCATCACTGCCTGGCGAGATGAGAACAACAGGGGCCCGCTAGTTTGCGAGGCGGCGCAGAGGAGGGAGAGGGGGGGGGGGGGGGTTATAAGCCAAGGCGGAGAGTGAAGGACAAGCAAGACCAGGCCTGCGGTCGCAAGGAAAGCGCTCGCGTGCACTTCATCCAACGACCAATCAGAACAACCGTTTTCGAAGGCGGCCTCGCTTAGCGTCGTTACGCGTTGGGTGCTTGAACGCGGCACTGACATTGAAGCATCCGTCACGGCAACAAACTACACACTAAGTCGATTGTGTACCGGTAGTTCTTTTGCCTTTCCCTTTATCACATGCTCCCCTCGCATTCAACGACACCTCGGATCCAACGAGAATAACCATCAGTCCCGACGATCTCGTTCTATCCGAGGTTTACTGTATTAACAATTTCGTGATTATGTCCCTTCATTTTAATATCAGAAATTTGCTGACGAATGTCAATAAAGTTATGAACTCAAAATCTGCTGCAAAAACAAATAAAATCTAAAAGGCACTATAATGCTAATTTTATGATCAAACAAAATTTATATTTGTGATTCTTGTTCCTTAAAAAAACAACAAAAAAAACAAAGAAAGGGAAAACGAGCCTACCTTTGTTGCATGTTAGAACATAATCTAGAAAACCTCTTTTCTCATTCTGCTCAAGGGCACACAAGATCCTGCACATCAGATTGCACAAAAGGGCGAATCTGTCGTCACAGATACTCCTGCCGAGCTTGTGAGAGGCCAGGTGGGGGAATAATGGGGGGCAGGGGATCGAGTTCGTTCCGAGCCGCACAAACATCACGGGCCAACTGGAATGTTGTTTCCACATCTCCCAGACATTGTTTGTGGAAGACAAACCCAGGCATATCCGATGAAAATCGGAAATGATGGTTTTCCTTGATGCCTTTCAGCATGCGGAAACTGGTGCTGAAAAAGGTTTGCCAGTCATACATCGGAACGAACACTTTCCTATCTTCGGTGCCCACAAGCTGAGCGCGGTTGATTGCCTTGGTACTGCTTGTGTCCACCACATGCACCATGTCTTGCAGGCACTGGACTTCACAGACATGGAAACGCTTCTTCAGCAGGCCGAAGCACCAGTCGGGAGCAAATTTTGTGTGGCCTGCTGGCATGAAATTGACTGTTATTTCCTTGTTGAGGCCGCGTAGGATTCTCCAGGCCAAATAAAACAACATGAAATTATTTTTATTTTGTCCACTACAGTTGTCACAGTGGAGATCCAGGCACTCCTCTCCCACTCCATAGAACTGGAAAAAGTGATGGAGGAGTGAGATAACAGTATTGGAGCCTTTGCTGCCAGTCATGCCCTCGTCAATTAAGTAATTGATCTGTTGGGGCAGACCCTCAGCACAGACCCCAAAGATGCCACATTTTCGTGGGGTGAGGAAATAGACCGGGCCTGGTTGCAAGGGACTGCTGGGGTAGTGAATCTGTTGCGCAAAATCAAAACTGTAGTGAAACCTGCCCTGCTTAGAGTTAGGGGGATGAGGGCAAAGCTTGGTGATTCCTGCAGCAGCCTTTGATTCTGCCACCATTTTCCTGTAAAAACTCCTCTCCTCTTCCACAATCCGCAGATGCTCAATCTGTTCTTGCAATTTTTGGCATTTTTCTTCTTCAGGTAGGTTGGCAGTGCGCCGGATCTTCTCATTGTTCTGCTTACACTTCCAGCAGAGATCCGTCATTGGCCTGCCAACAACGATGAAGGGGACATATTGCTGCCAAAATTTGTAGAAGGAAGACTTGCCGACAGCATGATGTCCTGAAAGCACACACAATAAAAATAGCCATTCAAGAAAGAATTCACTCTGAATCTGATTCTTTAGTGACAATAATGTAAAATAACACAGTGTACAAATGATGAATCTGATTCTTTAGTGACAGTAATGTAACATAACACTGTGTACAAATGATGAATCTGATTCTTTAGTGACAGTAATGTAAAATAACACAGTGTACAAATGAATACATTAGGTTTTCAATGACGTTACTGTGTAAATCTAACACACAATTACAGATTTCATTGTTGCTATAAAGTCTAAACTTACAATGCAGCTATGATAATGAGAGACCAAATTGAATAAATCCATTAGTTTTGCCTATAACTTATTTTTGTGTTCTAATTCCAAATTATTGTAAAAAAAATAAGGAGGTGACCAATACAATTTTCTATCAGGCAAGTTGACTCACTGCTGCTTTTTGATTTATTAATTATCATTAAAGTATATTTTCAATTTGTACACAATGTTAATTGCATTTCTCTCTACAAAAGCATAACAAATCAGTCAATCACTTCCTAATAGCTTACAATTATGCCTCAAATCTCTCATAAAAATTTATTCCAGTGCAAGTAATATTTCAAGTCTGTCTTATTTTTCAACAGAATTGGTTCATCTTAGAGGAATATTTACATTAAAACTATAAACTAAAATTTAACCTGTCAAATTGACAAAAGTTACATTTAATTTGATTGACCATTGGGATTGCCAGAATTACCTCTAGCGATTGCAAGCCTTTGGTAGTGCCTCCATATGGCTGCTTTTGTCTGCGATGAAGGAAGAATTTTCACATCTGTCTTCCTGAAGCCTGGTACTCTCCCCGGTAGTACCAAAGCATGGTCTTCAGCAAAATTGTGCAGAAAATCCACCACCCTCTGGATGTCAGTTGGGCTGAAGGCATTGGTGTTAAATTTTCTCCCACCCCACTTCTTTCTTGGTGTCAAGCCATGCTCCAGATAGTGTTTCAGCAAAGCAGTTAACTTGTTTTGGCTAATCCTACAACACAAAAACACACAGATAATTAAAATAGTATTCAAAATATCACAGATTTCTTTTCATTGTCAATCTCTGAACATGACAAAAAAAATGTATTAAAGGGTGCATGCAATAACTTGATGAGCGATTCAGCTTCCTGTGACTATCTCGCAGACACAATTTAACAAAATTTACATTGAAATATAAGTAAAATTTCACAAAATAACATGGTTATGTTTTGATACATTCTGGAGTAATGCCACAGAGTTAACACCATTCTGCAACATATTGGTAATTTTTATCAGATCTCAGAAAATAATTATAATTTACAGCTGAAATTAAAGTAGGACACAGTGATTTAGGCAAAAAAGTCACAGACTATATTATTTTGTAAAATAGATAAAACAAGAGAAGATGTGTAGTGTAAAGGATACATGTACACAAATTTTGTTGTTGTTATTGTTGTTTTTGGTTTACTTGCTTGTTTTTTTATGTTTAATTTTGCACATACAGTTGACAACAGTTTGCATTGTACTGAGATATGTATGCAATAGAAATTTCAAGCAGCATATTATGACTATTGCATTGATGATGTACTGAAACTAACAAACTGATTTAATATAAATAACATAAAAATTTGTATTATCTGTGTATGTAAGATATATTTAAATGGAATAGAGAGAGAGGCAAAGAGAGAGAATATTATAACATCTTACCCATAAATGAATTTAAAGGTTTCTCTGCAAACAGAGCGAGACTGAAAAATGTATGTTGTTCTCTGGCTTGCGTTGGCGTTTTGCTTTGCGATGTGGCTTGAGCTGAGTCATCTCGTGGTTTCATAGGAGTTCAGCCGAATTCCAGAGCAGCATGTCCTTCTCCTCTTAAAAAGATAATTATACAATAATCAAATGTTATGCATAGAATTGACTAATCAATACCTACATAAATGAAGTTAATTGATAACTGTGACCATTTCTTTTAAGAATAACTCAGGTCTGTCATTTTTGTGTGTGAAAAACATGAATTACAGAATACTCACCAAAGTATGAATTAAAACTCAAAACTCTGTTGATTTCTGACTGACCATTACTACTACCTTGTGCTTATGTAAGCTATTTTCATTATCAAAACAATAAAGTTAGTTGATAAAGGGTACATTTTCAAAAGATGATAGCAAGCATAGGCTTGCTCTTTTTCTTACAATAATCCTAACAATACACAAAGTCAGTCTGACTTTGCATGTGTGTATGAGTATGTATGTATGTGTGTGTGTGTGTGTGTGTGTGTTTGTGTAAGAGAGACAGAGAGTGTGAGAAGGAGAGTCTCACAGAGGAGAGAGAGGGGGGGGGGGGTAGGAGAAAATAAGCGAGAGGAAAGGAGTGATTCTGTGTAATAAGTACCAAATAAAATAATAATATAAATAAATAAAGCCTTACCCTCATTAAATTCTGCCATGTTCATCCTCATTGTCAACACTTCCTCGGAAGAAAACTGGGAAATGCAGCCTTGCTTGGAGACATTCCAGTCGGCGGTCATGGATGAGTTCTCCCCACAACTGCTGTCACTCCTTGCCTGATGTTTGAGTTTGCATTTGCAGTCGAAGTTTTTGACTGCTGTGCTTTCTTTGTCATGTGACAGATCCATCCCCTCTTCTATGTCGCAGTACAGATCTGGCTGTGTCACACTGACTACATCTCTGTCTTCAGGTTCTGCTTCATCATCGCTGGTTTCACTCGAACTAGAATCGGGGTGAGATTCTTCGTCGGAAGATGCATTCTCGTCGTCAGAGGATGTCGATGTAACAAAAAACTCTTCAATAAGCTTGTTGACTCGATCTGCATCGCTATCATGAAAGATATTTGCATCACGAGCCGAATTTAATGCGGCAGCGAGCTGTCGAGCACGTTCGGTAGAAGACGCCATTTTTGGTCACGTGATTGGAATAGCCCAATGACGTTATTTGAAATCCCTCCTTAGTGACGACTTGTTTACAGGGATTCCTTTCTTTTCAGGCTCTCATTGGTTAGCTATTTTAAACTCAGCCAATCAGACTTAGAATATTTGAAATGTGCTGAAACTAAGCTTTCTAGGCATACCCAACTCGACGGGTCAACTCCAAGCAAAAACGGGTGGCAGCTATTGACATATCGCTAATTTTAGAGGCTTTCTCTATCAAAATTGTCGCCGTTTTCAAAGGGTAGGTCCACTTAATGACAATTTTCTTCACATTAGAGGTCGATAGAAAAAAATCCCTTCGTCAGTGGATAGAAAAATGATTTCTCTGACGATTTCAGTGAAAATACAAAATTCGAGGGTGCAACCCCCATAACATGTATTCGGCTGCTAGCTCAAAATAGCCTGAGGGAACTTAACGACTCATTTCGTGGTGGAGCGTCACATTTGTGCACATCCATTCCAAATTATTGGATAATACTTTCAATAATCTACTGCATGTCTAGACCTACCAATTAAAAAGCCTGAATATGTGTGTGTGTTATCTATCATGTATCCATAACTTTGCTGCAGTTTTTACTTTGTATAATAATGTGTGGCATCAGAAATCATTCTCCTGATATTTTTTTTTAATTGTACGCAGACGTTTTATTCACTGAATATATTCAGTTCGACTGATTTACAGTGATCAGAAGAATCCTACTTCTACACTTCATCTTAAGAGAAACCAGATAACAAATGACCACCAGAAGGATGAAAGTTAGCCAAGCTCATCAGAAGTGCTGTTACTGTGGTCAGTAATTTGGCCAAGACAAACTGTGATATCTAAATCATGGGTAATAGTAATACACTTCATTATGTCTAATGGCAAAATTTCCTATTCTGAACAGAAAGAGCAAAACTGTGCAGACCTCTTTGCAGTCTTCAGCAGATACACCTCTGACACTGCATATTCAATTCACAAAACATGTGTTTGTTCCAGTTTATTATATTTGTCAAGAAAGTCAGGGACAACAATCTCTATACTGATCAACGAGAAATGAATTTAAATGAAATGTACGAAAAATAATCGTACACATACACTCAGATGTGTTTACAACCATATGCACTGACATACAATTCTAAATCTTTGACTGGAAATATTGGTATTAAACCAGTGATATGCCACATACCCAAAAACCTACCCTCTCCAAAAATACTCTGTAACAGACTAAAGTGGTACTTTAGGGTCATCACCGGCCATTCTGGCGTAGATCAGAGCAGAGCGATCATACAGATTGCCAAGGAAAAAGCTCTTTTCCACGTTCGGTGCGTACTTCAGGGATGGAGGCTGGCGCCCGTACTCTACAGCAATTTCCCGCAGGAGGTGAGAGACACTGCCACAGCACAGGCCAATGTACTGTACCCCTAGTGTACGTGCCTCACGTGCAAATTCCCGGATGTCGCTGCGACTGCTTTGTACACAGCCCAAATCCAGGGGGAAAATTCGTTTTCCTATGAAAATAGCCACAATCATGTCAGAAAAAAACAGCCACCATCATGTCAGAAAAAAACAGCCACCATCATGTCAGAAAAAAACAGCCACCATCATGTCAGAAAAAAAAACCCCATCATGTCAGAAAAAAACACCATCATGTCAGAAAAACCACCACCATCGTGTTGGGGGGGGGGGGGGGGGGGACACCACCACATCAGGGGAAAAAAACACCATCATGTCAGAAAAAGCCACCATGTCAGGAAAAAACACCACCATCATGTCAGAAAAAAACAGCCACCATCATGTCAGAAGAAAAAAAATATTAGGCTTAAAGCATGAAAAGAGAACAGAGGTGGGGTTGAAAAAATGGAAGATTTTCACAACTGATTAGAGAGAGACCAAACACAATAAATAGTGACTGATTAGGCAAATGAGATTTACAGGTCAGATTTACTGAAATATATTGGTACAGATTCTGCGTTACTTTCACAATGTTTTGTTCATATGGCATCGTTTTCATTATGTGTCACATTTCATGTCAAATCTTCATTTTCATCTTGTGTTTGAGGTTCAGCTTCCTCCATTTTCCCCTTTTCTTATCTTGCTATACGTTCAGTAAAACCTGTCGTGCCACAATGAAAACTTCAGGCAACATCACGGAAGTTAGCTGATCTGTTGCTGTTGTTGTTTTTGCCCTAAATCTTGTGAATCTGTTTCTTTGTTGTCATTTGATTATGCTTGACAAAGACCACTCGGTGGAAATTTTGTGCCCATCTTGTTTTGCTGTTAAATACACTATGTCCTGGGGTTTGTCATCTCCTCACCTTGTCATTCGGTTTATAAACAAGGCAGCTGATGACTGGGTTATGCAGCACAAGGACAGCCTTCTTTGTTTTTTGACATGGTTACTAAATGGCATCAGGAACTGGGAGGTAACTGTCTGGAGAGTGTGAGGCATTGGTGTTCCGAGTCCCATCCACTACCCTCGAGTATTTCTTATCCACTACTTGCTCTCATTCTATTTTAATGTGTTTCTAACTTCCTTGCCATTTCAATCTGGGATCATATCCCTGTCAGACGAACAAATTCTAATGCAGCTTTAGTAGTAGCACATGTTAAAGATCCCACAACAGCAAAGGAGTCGTCCAAGGCAAAAATTATGCAGCGAAATCACTTTCATGAAAAACAAAAGTACATGTACACAGAAAAAAATTAATGGATGGCACTTCACTGCAGTGACACACACTCCCCAGAGAGAGCAAACCTTATTTCATATGGTAAATTCACTGTGACAGAAAAGCACATACAATACCCCTGCTCAGAGTTGAAAGAATTGTAGACTCAAACCAGAGACAAGGACACAAGAGATTGATTGTTCATTTTGCAGCATGCTGTTTCTTTTTGTTTCATGTTCCAGCCTTTGGCCCGGCACAAACAACACTGTAGAAGGCTCGGACCAACATAAACTACTCATTTTTGTAATTCTGAGACATACTGTGTTTGTGCACACTGTCCACTAATGTTGATTAAGCATGACAGTAATCACCTACAAAATTGTGCAACATGGTTTGTATGCCCATGTCTCTGGTTTGAACTGAATAATTGTGAAAAGTGTCGCTTTTAATTAGCTTCAGCTGAATTTTTGCTAGCTACACATCAAAAGGTGTATGATGACCATGTGAGAGAGACTTGCAAACAGCCAACGATATTAATTGATCATAACAGTTTACACTGTGATAGTAAACAAAAATTTTTGTGTAGTGTTATTCTCCAAAACATCTGATCCAACTGTGCACTACACATTTTACAAGACATTGTGTGTAATACATACAGGTGCACATCAGAATACATATAGTAATTCACATGCACAAATGAGTACACATTAACAAAGCCTAACCATACATACACATATGCCTGTAATCATAAACGTATGCATACATGAATAATTACATTATGTGACACGATTTGTAAGTTTAAAGTGTAAGTACACACATTCACACACACACACACTCACATGAATATATGTATATATACACACACGTACATATGTATATATATAGAGAGATAGATATAGATATATATATATTATATACATAAGGCACACATACATACACACACACATATATATATATGCCATATATAGAGATATAGATATGTGTGTGTGTGTGTAGGTATGTATGTTTGTATGTGTGTATATGTGTGTGTGTGTGTGTGTATATATATATATATATATATATATATATATATATATATATATATATATATATATATTATATATATATAATATATATAATATATTATAAATATTACATATATGTATATGTGTACATACATATAGAGACGTATACAGATTTTTCATACACACACACACACACACACGCTGGCTGACTTGATAGAGCCATGCACACAAGATCTCATTTTTCAAGTTCAGCCCCAGCTTGCAACATAAAGTTGGCTTCTTTGCTGCCCGTCTTTTTTTTTTCTTTCTTTTTAGGATCATCACGTTCAAGGAGGTTACCTTTGTGCTCACCTTTTTTTTGTTTTTTGTCCCATTTTCTATGCCATCTTAATGGCTGCAGAAGCTGGTACAGTTTTTACAATGCGAATATGATATGTCGATGAGGATGATAATCATGATGCTATAGAGTTCCATCTAGAATTGAGACTGCACATCAGGGTTGAACTCTATGCTTACTATCATAACATATCCTGGCATCAACCAGGCCCGAAAGATACAGACACTTGCGGTGCTGGTCAGAAGATTTGAGCAACACCCTCAATGACGCATCCGTGAAGTGGATGAGACTCAACTGTGTGATCCCAGTCTTTCCAATAAGCCCATAGCATGCCCAGCTCTGGGTAGGAGCCGGTTAGAGCCGAAAAATCCCACGATATATTTTTGAAGGGACTGATTGGGATTTGAACCCACAACCTTCCAGTCAGCAGTCCATTGCATTAACCACTACACCACAGTGACTGGTCCTTTGCTGCCCATCTTAATGCCCCAATAATTCTGGTGGTGTTACATTTGATAGGTACTGTCTTCCCCTCCCTCTCCTCCACAGTTCATGACCTTGCCTGAGTGTAAGTTGTTGTTTTGTTGTTATTTTTCCAAGATCTAAAAGTTTGCCAGATAACTGCCGACACATTGGGGTGGAGTGCATATGAAACTGTCCAAGTGCAATGAATCCTTAAACTCTTGCACAAACTCAACCCCAAACTCTGCAAATCAGACTACTGTCAAAACTGACACATCACTTCTGAAGTACTTCTAGGGCAAATTAAAATAATATCAATTGTCTGCTCATGCATTTTATTCAAGTGCTGAAATTTTTTAGTATCATCACTGTCTGTGGAAAATTAATAGACTCAGTTGCATTGTAAATGCCCATAAGAAAGGAGTGCAGTAGGTAGATGGTATGAAGGTTACTAAATCTGCTTGATTGTTTGCTGTGGCTGGTTGATTGGTTGATGGTACTTGGTTGGTTGCTTTTGATTGTTTACTTGCTAGTTTGTTAGTTTTTGAATATGTACATGTTATATGGTTGTTGCTTTTGATTGTTTACTCACTAGTTAGTTAGTTTTTGATTATGTACATGTTATTTTGTTGGCTGATCGGTGCTCTTGGTCTGTAAACATATGTATTTATTAGGTGTACTTATATTGTATGACCCATACTTACCGGTTTTGGGATCTGTCAAAGCATGGAATGTCCTCTGTTTGTCTGTTGTCCTGAAGGGTGAAGGCAGAGCTGCCAGCGGACCCTAGGACAAGCAGAAAAATGATAACGGGGTGACAATGATGATGATGACAGTGATGACAATGATGATGATGGTGAAGATGATGATCATGATCATGATGATGATGATGATGATAAGACGCAGATGGTGGATATGTTATTGCTTTGTTTGTCGTTTTTGTCACTAGGGATTTATCAAGTGAAATGCTGGCTGCTCTCCCCAGGGAAAATGCATTACCACAATACAGCATCACCTTTTCCTTTTCAGTACATGCATATATACGTTTACCCATGAAAGTGGATTTTGATACAGAATCTTGCCAAGAACAAACACTTTGTTGCAAAGAGGTATTAAACATGCGCTGAGTGTATGCTATGCAGTACAGGACTTCGATTCACTGTCTCACCTAGACCACCACTCAAGATCTAGTAAAAGGGAAAAGAGGGGGTGTTGGAGTGGAGAAAAATCCTTGTCCAATCTGTGATTTGAACCCAGGTTTCCTAGGCACATGCTTTAACCACTAGGCCACACTCCCCACTATGTGTGATGATGACACAGGAGGGAGCATTGCTGTTTCACATAAACTTACACTTCATGCGAAAATGATGACATTACGTTATTACACTTACACTGATATAGTCCTTCATTGCAAGCCCTCAATATGATTCAACTGTATCGAACATTTTCCCCGTGGGATTCTGTCAGTTTAAATAGTACATGCCATTTTCTGGAAACTCCCTGCTAGAGTTTCTTCTCTCCTCTCTCTCTCTCTCTCTCTCTCTCTCTCTCTCTCTCTCTCTCTCTCTCTCTCTCTCTCTCTCTCTCTCAGACAACTCACACACACATATACACACTCACACACACATACCTTACAGGCTTCTCTGCATTTTCTGAGCAATGGCATCATGGAATCAGGACCGCGGGCACAATTGACCCCTACCACATCCGCCCCCAACATCTCCAACTGACGTAAGGCTTCAGGGATGGGCACATCATCTGTCGTCTGATCGTAGTAATAGGAGGCGATCGTGATCACAGCTGGCAAACCTTTTGGGGATAAAGGATAAAGTCATCATTACATTATGTTCTGAGCAGGCCAATGTAAACCATGACTGATCTTATCATTGCTCATTCCGGCTCCTCAGAATATTCCCAAACCCAAGTTCATTCAGTCGAAGTCCCAGTTGCCAGAAGTCGGTGGGAACCAGTGATGCCAAGCTGCTGTGAAGCCACACGCAAGATGAGACTGCACTGCTGCTGATTCACTTTGGTGGATTCAGCAAGGCCTGTTCTGATTAACTTACCAAAGGTACTGCCTAATAAGCCCCATATTGGAACAATAGCCACTCAGTCGTGGAGCCACTCCAAGTGAGCAATCCACCAATAGGGTGATCCCCTGTACATCCCTCCAAAACTACACACTAACAGACAACAAAGACTCCTGGAAATACTTTACACATGAAACTGGCACGGGAAACCAAAACTGAGGTCACCTGTGTATCCGGGAAATGAAAGGTTACAGAGATAAGGACCATTTTTACAATACTTTTTTTTATGATAATGGGGATCACCATCATAATGCCTTGGCGTTCTATGTATGATTGAGACTGTGATAAGATTCTACTCATTATTTTCATAGTATATCTCGGCTTCAACCAGACCCGACCCGACAGAGCAACACCTTCATGTCACATCTGTAAAGTGGACAAGACTCGACTGCATGGTCCCAGTCTCTCCACTGAACCCATGATGTGCTCAGCTCTGGATAAGACCTATCTGACACAGAAAAATACTACACTGATGATAGTAACTAATGGGTCTCTGACAATGTCCCAGTCATCCTCTTTCTCTCTCTCTCTCTCTCTCTCTCTCTCTCTCTCTCTCTCTCTCTCTCTCTCTCTCTCTCTCTCTCTCTTCCCCCCCCCCCACCCCATACGCCTACACCTGTACACACACATGAAAGTCACATGCACATACGCACACTTACCACACACACATATATAGTGCACACATAACACATATGCACACGCAACACACACACACATCCCACAATACTTTACACACAAGCAAGCCGCGCGCACGCACACACAGACACATACACACGTGTGCGCGTGCGCACGCACACACACATACCACACACACACACACACACCACACAACACACACACAACACACACACACATACATAACACATACACACACTTCATACATGCGCACACATACGTACACATACCACACACACACACACATATACAAAACACATACATCGCACATAAAACATACACCAAAAAACATGCATACACACACATGCATGAATATAACGCGCGCACGCACACACACCCACACACACACACACACACACACACACACACACACACACACACACACACACACACACCACACACACACACACCACACAAATACTGACCATTGCCATAAGTCTGAATAGCCTCCAGCGCCAGTTTGGCCTCCCCAAAGTCGCTGAAAGTTTCCCCGATGATGTAGTCAGCTCCTCCCTTGACCGCCCACTCGATCTGCTCCTGAGGCACCAAAAAAAAATGGAAGGTTGGGGTCTCTCATTGTTGCTGTTGTTGTTGTTGACATCATCATCAGTGTTGTTGGCTTATTTATTCAGAGGTTTGATTTTCTATGATTTGTGTACGCAAGTTGTTTCGTACACACTGTGCAGATAGGTATATTGCCGCAGAGTCTGCATAATGCATCAATGGTGGGTGTGAATGCTGGATGTTTTCATGTTCCCTTATGTCACCGGACACTGACATGACTTACAGGATCTGTAACATTTTTAATTGATGTTCAGCATGCATGCATACACACCATAAGGGTTAGGCACTAGCAGATCTGCATACATCTTGACTGGAAAGATCATTGATTGATTGGTTGGTTCACAGGGATAACCATCCCAGGGAAGTGGGGGCAGGGAGACTTAACTAATTCTATACTAACACCACCAGAACAACAACGATGTTAAGATGGTTCAGTGAGAGAGCCAGTTTTAATGTAGCGCACCCCAGGATATGAACCCACAGCCATTAGTATGTGCTGGGAAGATCGGAAAAATCTCCACACTTTATCCACCAGGCAGGAGGTACCCAGGCAGGATTGAACCCAGACATTCTGATTAGAAGTCCGACATCTTATCCATCCATTATGTTTGGTGGAAGAGGTTTGAACCTCAAACTTACATGTTTTGTAGTAAGTCTCACTTCAACTTACTTTTTTTTTTTAATTGGAATGCATATTTGATTAACTAAACAATTTTCTGTCAACTCTGTCTTACACTGTTTCTTCTGATACACACAAGAAGGAAATTTGTGAATAATTCATTAAAAAAATAGGTATAAATAATAATCCCTGTCATTATCATCAAAATTATTACTATCATTTTGTGTGTGTGTGTGTGCGTGCGTGCGTGCGTGCGTGCGTGCGTGCGTGTGTGTGTGTGTGTGTGTGGACATATTTGCATGTTGTGTTGAAGTTTGTCAAAAAAGCAGACAATATCTTAATGACAGGTCACGTCAAGTCCAGTCAAGTCAAGTTATCAGTCAGTTGTCATCAATCACACACGATGAAAAGACAGGGAAAAAAGAACAAGAAAGACAGAAAAAAGTACCAAACAAATGAATTAAACTTCCATGGCAACTTCACTGATGCGTCATTAAAAGTGTTGCTCAAATTTCCTTACTTACACAACAAATGTCTGTATATCTCGTTAAAATATATTATGAAAATAATCGTTGAGTACAACCCTATTATGCAGTCTAAATCCAAACTGGAACTCCACAGCATCATGATTATCATCCCCATTGTCATCATCACCATAGCTTTGTGAAAAATGTCCCAGCTTCTGTGGCCTTGAGGTGGCGTTAAAATGTGAAAAGGTGGATACAAATAAAACGAACAAAGTGCAATGAACATTAAAGGATATTAAAACCATGCAATGGCAACAACTTCTGGCATTAAATCTAAACATTAGCAATGGTCATACATATTTATTATTTTAAGATATGTATTATTCTAAAGACACATATATACACAAACGCACACATACTGTACACATTGATTGAAGCACACACACACCTGCCCACACACATATTGCTCAATAACTTTCACTTAAACATAAGCGCGTGTGCACACACACACACACACATATATATATATATATATATATTACACATGTACACAAAGGTACTTTGTCTAAAAGCATAATACGTGAATAGGAGGAATAACGAACAAACACACACACACACACACACACACACACACACACACACACACACACACACACACACACACACACACATGCACACACACACGCACACACACACACGCTCACGCACACACCACACACACACACACACCACACACACACCACGCACACACACACACACACACACACACACACACAATCGGTTGTAGGCCTACCCACTTTAAACATGATTTTCACTTGCTCTACAACATCAGGCTTGTCAGGGTCGTAGACAGTGGTGTTGCTGATGTTGCCAGCCATGAGACAGCCATGAGCCACAGCCACGTCCTTGGCCATCTTCAGGGCCCTCAGGTTCAACTGCTCCAGCTCATCTTCTCTTCCGATCACCTTCAGCTTCTCGCGGTGACCATAGTACTGCAATGGTATGAGGGTAATTGTAATAATGATACTCCTAATAACAACATGATGATGATGATGATGATGATGACGACGACGACAACAGCACTAACAATAATTGTGATATTAATGATCATCATCACCGTCATAATTATAATAATAATAGTATGATGATGATGATGACCACAGTGGTGATGATGATTGTAATAATAATGATAATAACAGTAAGGATAGTAACTGAATTTAAAGTGTGTCTTGCCTAGGGTTCTAGGCACTTAGAATAAATATACAAACAAACAAATAACACACACACACACACACACACACACACACACACACACACACACACACACACACACACACACACACACACACACACAAACACACACACACACGACACATCAGCATAATATAACATACATTATTCATATAACAGAAATCTTATAATTTGGTACTGATAGTACTGCTGAAAGAAAATGGTTTTAAGGTTAGACTTGAAGGCAGCAAAAGAACAACAGTGTCTCATGTACCAGTGAAGAGAATGTTGAATGTGTCGAATTTTAAAAAAAGCCATAGGCCTAAGCGTTATCAGGCAGTCAAGAAATACAGATGAATTTGCATGGCAAAATCTCTTTAAAGCATGCTTTTCATCTGATTTAACAGAGATTTCATCATGAGAATCGAATCTGGGTTTCTTGCAAAGAAGGTGGGTGTTTTTACACAAGACTACACACACCTTGTCTATCACATTAAAAAAATCATGTGAAAATATCCATACCTTAGATAGGAAAGAATGGCGCAGATGATTATAATATTTCATGATGATATTCCAGCTAAATGTGATAAATAGGTAACTGATACATATATCAGCATATTTCAATCTCCCTTTAAAAAAGGATATTGCTTCCTATCAACCAGAGAGAGGTGTGTGTCTGTGTGTGCATGTCTGCCTGTCCGTCAGTGACAAAAAAATGTCAGCAAGATTTTGTCATCTGATTCTGGATGGGTCTTTATCAAATTTAAGTTGAAAGTTTAGACAGTTCAGGAATCGCATACAGTGGAAACCTGATATAACAGGGATGATGGGACCAAATCAAAATCCCTGTTATATCAGATCCCTGTTATATCAGATATCAAGGGAAATGCTTGCTTTTTCTCGACAGCCTGGATGATCTCATATTTCTTCTCAATTGAAAGGCATTTTCTTTTACGTTTGTTGTCAGCGGTGGCCATTATGAGCAATAGCAATGAGAATCAGAATCAGCAAGAAAGCTAAGAAAATAGAAAGATAAACAGTAGATCTAGGCCTAGATCTGATCTGGTGTAAGTGTGCAGTAAGCTTACAAACTGAATGATGGCGCAGTCAGTCACTGACTCAGTGGCCTCAGGCCTACACACTCGCATTGCGAAGCGTTCTTTCAGTGTATACCAAGGCTAGCCTAGATCTAGATCTAGGCCTACTGCGTGGCGTGCTGAGTCTAGGCCTAGGCTTTCTGCTGCAGAGCCCGTCTCGGCATCCCTGCTATAACCGATCGAGCCCTCTTGTCTCCCTGTTATTGCCGATAAGTTTTAATAGAGACAAAGAGGAAGAAAAAATGGGGATTGAAAAAAGCCCTGTTATATCCGGATTCCTGTTATAACCGGTCCTGTTATAAATGGTTTCCACTGTATACCAAAATTTGGAAAACATGGCACTATGATCAAGGTCACAAAAACAAAAACAAAAAGTGCTAAAACCCATCATAAGTTTAGGAAGATGTGTAAACAGCACTTTCTCCAGAACTCTGAATAATATCTAAATTCTTATTTCACTGTCGTGACATTCTACTATTTTCCTCACTTCTTGTCAGGTTTCATTCCATCTGAAGCTTTTTTAAGATCACAGTGACTTCAAGAAGTACAAAATCAGGATTTTTGTACAAAAAGGGAGATTGTTGGAATGATTAGACCATCTTGTGTTTTTTCTCTTATCTATTCATTTGTTTATTTATTTATTTATTTATTCACTTACTTACTTACTTACTTACTTACTTACTTACTCGCTTACTTACTTACTTACTTACTCACTTACTTACTTATTTACTTGTTTACGTATTTATTTATTTATTTGTTTGTTTGCTTGTTTATTTCTTTATTTCATTTATTTATTTTGCTGCTGTTGTTGTTGTTTTCCTCATTTTCTGTGCTATTTCTGAGTCACTATCTCTCTGCTGCTTGTTTCAGTTCTAAGGTCCCTATGAGAGTTGGGTAAAATCAGTATATTTTGTGACTCACCTCCCGACAAGTGTGTTGACCTAGCATGTATAATTAACCCACTTCATGTGGTTGTAATATGATCATCTATTAACTTACCCAAGGGGAGCAGTTTCCTATGTGTTCATGCCTGTACATCACAGACACTGCTCTTTTTCAAACAGAATCACAGAAAAATAGGTCATGTTTACATTTCGGTGAATGGTGCGTAATCTCACAAGTTTTTTGTATTCAGCTGATCATTATCTTTTTTTTACTTGGTGATCTATCAGGAGTTCCAATAAATGATTAGGAATGAACTGAACATGAACGTGTTTGTGACTTTAGTTGTTGCTCTTGCTTTTCCCTTAAATTATGATTTCTCCTTATTTGAAAATATGTCAGTCCAGACAGATTTTTTTCAAGACCTTTCTTGATCCTGCCATTTAACACTCAAGGGTTTCTTATCAGTTTGTTGTTGTTTTGTTTTGTTTTGCTTTGTTTTGTTTTGTTTTGTTTTTAGGGGAAATGGGGTTAACACAAACTGAAGTGCCTACTACAAAAGCAGATTTGGAGCAAATTGTTAACGAAATCAAAACCTTTCTATCAGAACCCTTTCTTGAGCTTGCCAGTTAACATTCAAGATGCGTTATCACTTTGTGTGCATGCATACAGTCGTTCGTGTGTGTGTGTGTGTGTGTGTTGTTTGTGTTGTGTTGTGTTGTGTTGTGTTGTGTTGTGTTGTGTTGTGTTGTGTGGTTGTGTTGTGTTGTGTTGTGTTGTGTTGTGTTGTGTTGTGTTGTGTTGTGTTGTGTTGTGTTGTGTTGTGTTGTGTTGTGTTGTGCTGGTGTTGGTGTTGGTGTTGGTGTTGTGTTTGTGTGTGTGTGTGTGTGTGTGTGTGTGTGTGTGTGTGTGCGCGCGCATTTCCTTAAAATTAACATGAACTGAAATACAAACAGCAAAAGCAGAACTATGTGGTTAAGAAAATAAGACAGGAAATAATGTAATCATATTGCTGTATTCCTATAATCATATGATACAAAGTTAGACAAGGTAACCAGTTTCCATGGTGCAGTTGTTAGCACAACAGACTAAAAACTGGAAGGTTGTGTGTTCGAATCCCACCACTGAGTCCTATCAAAGTCACTGTGGGACTTTTCAGCCCCAAACACCTCCTATGTAGAGTTGAGTGTGGTGTGAGCTCATTGACAAAACTGGGACCACACAGTTGAGTCTCTTCAATTCACAGATGAGTCATTGAAGATGCTGCTTAAATGACCTTACAAACAACATAGGTGTCTGTAACAACATCGGTGTCTGTATCTCTCAGTCCTGGTTTCATGACTTATATATATCATGAAAGGACAGATCTGTCATGCAGTCTCAATCCAGAATGGAACTTGACAGCATCATGATTATCATCCCTACTGTCATGCATCTCACAGCATTGTGAATAATTGATCCAAACTTTGTGACCACTGAAAAGATGAGACAGCAAAAAACTGGTTATGCAAGGCAAAAGACTTCTCATAGCAAACTGAGGAGTCGATTGGATGAGACGCATGTGTTACAGGCCTCAAATATTCTTGAGACTAGAACAATGAGGGTGTTGACCATCTCCTCACTATTAATGCTTTATCTTCCTCATCCCAACGTAGGGGACAGGCTGGCTAAGTATTTACAAATGGAGCACTGTGGCGGTGTTTTCAAGCCAGGATTCAAACCTGATCACCAATCTGTTTGGGGAACCCACGCTTGACAGTGATTGACCTTGACTTTAAGGGGCAAATGGACTATGTGATCCTTGTTCCCCTTATGATACCACAGCACAGAAATATGACATACCTATACATACAGCCCATTCACTTCTTCCTCCTTAATTTTTACTTTTATAAATAAGCTGAAAATTGTCACTGAACAAACAATTCGACTGTTCAACAGAGTGCATAACCAAAACATTAGAGTGGGAATGAACTATAAAAAAGAAAAAAAACACAACCGATCAGTGGATTACTTTTCTATAACAGGTTATAACCAACTGCTGTTTAGAACTACATCTAATAGATATTTAAACACTAACTACAGGAAAGGAGTATGCAGACTTTCGGTCAGTGCACATGACTGACAAACTGGAAGAGATGTACACAAACATTACAAATTAAAAAGATAGAAAAATTAAGGTCAAGTTTATGGTGTGCTTGAAGCCAAACTTCATTCCTTGAATAAGTATATTTGGTGCAGAGAAACAAGATTGATGCAAATGAAAAAGATTCTGGAAAAAACACACACCTTCAACAATTGATTGTTCTAAGTTTGATACACTACATCCAAGTGACACGTTACTGAAGATAACTGACAAACAGATGCTGCAGAATATGTCTATGATTGCCTGCATCTGGGAATGCTGAATGATTCTGTTACTCATATGTATATATTCCTACTGACGCTGACAATGTTAAATCTGGAAATCCACAAGTACAGTAACAATAAAACAGCGACAGAACAAAACATGCAGTACTGCATGCTGCAACAGCAATGTTAAAATCCATCTACATGTATATAAGCTATGCACAAAAAGTTAAGGATCACTTGCACAAAAATTCATAACTTTCAAAATAGGAAAGCCAATGCGTTGAAGTTTGGCAAACATTTAATTCCATGCTTTAGTGATAACGATACACAATTGCCTTCAATTTCGAGCAATCGTTTGGTGTGTACATTTGATCAAAGTGGGTACGTATCGAAATTTGATTTCCCAAAGTCATTGAAATCACAAGACAGGGCATTCTGATGCTCCCAAAAGTTCAGTAGTGCGTGTAACCGCCATGGCTGTTCTGGCACTCGACGCAGCGAGTCCTCATCGAGTTGACCAGGTTGGTGAAGATCCTCTGTGGAAGCGCCTGCCACTCAGCCTGCAGCATCTGGTAGAGGTGTTGGGCATCCCTGGGAGGGGGGTGGTTGCTCCTCACTTTGCGATCCAGCTCATCCCAGAGGTTCTCAATCGGGTTGAGATCGGGACTGCATGCTGGCCACTCCATTCTGTTGACTCCAGACTGCTGCAGGAAGTCGTTAACCACCCTTGCCCTGTGGGGGCGAGCGTTGTCATCCTGGTAGACAGCCATCGGTCCCATCTGCTGCAGTGTAGGCACAGCCAGCGGTCGAAGGATCTCATCCCGGTATCGGAGGCCAGTCAGGTTACCCTGTACATGATACAAGGGTGTTCTGTGGTGAAGGCTGAAGGCCCCCCAGACCATTACAGAACCTCCACCAAAGGCCATCTTTTCTTGGACAGTGGTGTCAATAAAGCGTTGCCCTGGGCGCCTCCAGACCCTCAGTCGGCCGTCGTTGTGGTTCATGGTGAAGCGTGATTCATCACTGAACAGGACCTGGGACCATTGCTGACGTGTCCACCTCACGTGACGTCTGCAGAAGGCGCGGCATGCTGCCCTATGGGCTGGAGTTAAGCGTGGCCGTACAGCTGGGCGACGAGAACGGAGGTTAAACCCATGAAGGCGGTTCCGTATGGTCTGCTGGCTGATGTTGATGTTAGTAGCCACCCTCAGCTGCCTTCGAATGATGCTGGAAGAGGCTGTTCTTGTCTGCAGGGCTTGTCGTTCAATGAGACGATCTTCACGTGGGTTTGTCTTCTTCGGTCGACCAGATCTGCGTCTTTCATGGACCCTCCCAGTAGCTGTGATGCGTTGAATCAGTCTGACAATGACCGAGATGGACACCTGAAGTCGCCTGGCCACTTCTCGCTTGGGAACACCATCTTGGAACCATGCAACAGCTCGTCCCCTCTCAAACTCGCTCAATTTTCGTCGTGGAGGCATTGTCAGATCAGGCCTACTACTGGTGGAATGTCTTCTTATAAAGCCAAGCAAGAGACAGCATCTCACACATAAACAGCAGTGCTTGCACGTGCATAATGGTTTTTCCATCTGGCTTGTGCAATGTGTTCAGGAAAAACGGTCCAAAACAAGGTCCTTTTTCGCAAGTTTCCGCTTTTCCGTTTGCGGCCAAGCTCAGTAGTAGAGAATCCCGTGCAATTTTCGCACTAACACAACATCGCCCACTTACAGCTGAACAAGAATTCATAACAATTTGGCTGGACTGAGAAATAAATAACAGTAGCGAACTGAGTTTATTACGCACCTGTTTTCTCATAGTGATCCTTAACTTTTTGTGCGTAACTTATATATATGCTGTGGCACAGCAGCTTTCTGTCTTCTTTGAGAAGAAAATTTCCTAGAATGCAGTGCAGCATGTACTGTTGGCGGGAACAGACAGCGCCATGCCCACATGTTTCTCTGCAGCAGTGGCAGAATCACTCCTGTGTCTGAACAAAAAGGTACTGAATCAGAACCCCAGTTCTATTGGTGCCATTCCAATGCCCTTTCGTGCTGATGGATTCAGACAATGACATTTTCGTTGAAGCAATTTATATCATGTAGGTGCCGTTCAACTACAGTTCAGTTTCTGTGCTAATGGATTCCCAGCTTTAGGTGAAATGTGAAATCATACAAAAGTTTTATCCATTTCGTACAAGTGCATGTGAAACAAAAAGAAACAAGGTATGTTCGTACAGTAAAGGCTTCAACAACATCACTTCCAGCATGGACATATTCTTCATGAAGGTTGATCACTCTCTCTGGATGATCCAGAACCACTTCTGGTGTGAAGACGCCACTCTGCAGATAGCCCCTTCGTTCCAGCTCCCATACATAACCTTCTCCACAGATAATGCTCTCTCCATCTGCCAACCGTTCACGTAATCCTGAACCAAAATGAATATTCATGATTATGCGAATGAAGGCAAATTTTCTCCACGGGAGCTCTAAGAAATGTATACTAAATTGCATCTTTACTGCCCCAGTCATGATGTTCTCTCCTGAACCTGAATATAATAAGCTATCTTGTTTATATGAATTAATGCAAATTAATTTCAACACTCATAAATATCATCATCATCATCAGGTGCCTTGCCGCATGGCGTTGGCGATTATGGACTTCCGCCTGTCTCTATCACTTGTTGCCTCAAGCATCTCTTCCACCCTCCTTGTCCCCAGCCACTCTGCAAGTCCGTCTAGTATCTTCTCCCTGGGTCTACCCGGTGCTCTCTTTCCCTCCACCTCTCCCGTTGTGACCAGGTGCTCCAATTCCCCTTTCCTCATAAAATGGCCTATAAATGTTGCCTGTCTTTTCCTAATCTTCCTTATGAATGATCTTCTTGTGTCTGCCTCCGTCAAGACTGTTTTGTTTGTTTTCCTTGCTGTCCATGGAATTCTCAACATTCTTCTTAGAAACCACATCTCGGCTGCCTCAATCTTGTCCGCCTCGCAACCACACAAGAGTACTGGTCCTATATAACATTCAAGAACTCTCTTCCTTATGTTAATTGATAGGCATTTGTTGGTAAGAATGCTTTTCATCTTCTTGAATGCTCTTTTGGCTTGGCCGATTCTGCTGGATATTTCTGATGTGCATCTGCCGTCTGGTGAAATGATCATTCCCCATGAGGGGATTTCATGTTTTTTTACTGATCACCATGACTTCAGTCTTCCTGCTGTTTAGTTCCAACCCCTTACCGTTGCTTTCTATTTCTAGTATATTCACAAGGTTTTGTAGGTCCCTTTCATTTTCTGCAATTAGCACAGTGTCATCTGCATATGCATATCGAATGTTGTTTATCATTTTTCCTCCAACCTTTAATCCAGGGTCTTCCTCTAGGTTTCTCAGATCTGGTGACAAAACACAACCCTGTCTGACTCCTCTTTTGATTTTTGGAAAGAGCTTATATCGTTTTTAATTCTCATTGCAGCTGTTTGTTCCCAATACATATTTCTGATTATTCATAGATCTTTTCCATCAATATTGAGTCTTTCTAGTTGATCAATTCTTCATTCTTACCTGATCGAAAGCCTTGGTATAATCAACAAAGCATAGATATAAATCCTTGTTCATCTCAATTGACCTCTCTATGATAGTTCTTAGGATGTATATGGCATTAACAGTTCCTTTCCCTTCCACAAATCCACATTGTTCATCTGCTATTTCTCCTTTGATTCTATCCCTTGTCCTCATCATGATTATTCTTAATAGGATCTTGGTTACATGACTCATCAAACTGATGCGATGGGAGTTCGCATTCTATAGCCCCTGTCGTCTTTGGAAGTGCAATAAAAGGAAATTTTCCTTCTAAAATTACGTTTAATCTAACATACTTACCGTGGCTCACAAATGCAATAAGCAGCAGCGGTTTGCCAATTCTGCCTCGTAACAATAAAGTCCGAAGGGACAGTAACTCTGAGAATATCCACGTCTTGCGCATGCGCATGTGCTCTTCCTCTTTTCGAGGAGACCTAGACCCTGACTGTGGATAGAAGGAATCAGGAAGGCGGGGAGGACAGGAGGGACTCTGCGTGAGCCACGGTAAGTATGTTAGATTAAACGTAATTTTAGAAGGAAAATTTCCTATACTATACCGTGGCTCACAAATGCAGAATAGCACTACCCAGATGGAGGGCTTACCTGGTTAACGCCTGGAGGAATGGCAGGAGTCAGGGCATGCATGCACAGTTCCCTCGCCACCTTCGTGAACAGCCAAGGGGCGGGTGCCAGACCGAAGGGCAGTGCCCTGAATTGGAAGATCCGGTTCCTCCAGACGAATCTGAGGTACTTCCTGTCCCTGGGGTGAATAAGGAGGTGGAAGTATGCATCCTTGAGGTCGATGGATATCCCCCAGTCGTCCGGGTGCAAGGCATCGCGGATGGACATAGGGGTTTCCATACGGAAATGGAGGACGCAGAGGAACCGGTTTAGGGGGAGAGGTCCAGGACGGGCCTCCAGCCCCCCGAAGTTTTGGGGACCACAAAGATGCGGCCATAGAATCCCGGGGACGCACTGGAGGAAACCTCCTCCGTGGCCCCCTTGGCTAGAATCAAAAGAACCTCCTGATGCAAGGCCAAGCGATCTTGAGGAAGTGCGAAAGCAGGGGAGAGGGCGTGAGAGGGGCCTTCCTTGGGCCCCAAGAAGGCGGAACCCCGACCTGATCACCGCAGGGCCCACGGGCTGGCGGGCAGCCTCTCCCACGCATCGATGTGTCGGGAGAGACTGCCCACAGGATCGCCCGTGGGGGATGATGGCCTCAGGCCGGGGGTGAGTCATTGGGGGTTGGCCGGCTGAGAGGGAGCCGGCCTGCAGGCCTTAGGCCGGGCAACCGGCCGGCCCAAGTGCTGTTGTCTCTTCCTGTGCCCCTGGGGCCTGGAAGAGCCGCGAAACTTCGCCTGAGTGGGCCCATGGATGGGTAGGCTGCTGGAGCCGGGCGCTTCGCTGCAGGGCGAGAGGATCTGGAATGGAGGGCGAGGTCCCTTTTGATGTCAGCCTGGTGCTTCAGGATGGCCTGAACGTGGCTCCCGAAGAAGAACCCGGCTGGACGGGTACCGCGCGCAAGGAGGCCTTGGCTGACGGTGAGCTGGCGACCGAGGATGCCACGAGAATGGCATTCTGCCTCGCCATGACTGTGTTGAGGTACGTCCGGGCCCAGGCCTCTGTGGAGCATTTGAGCCCCTCTGCCATGGCCTGGATGAAGGCCACAATGGTGGCAGGGTCAGGCGCCTGGCGTACCGCGAATGACTCTGGTCTGGGTTCCTTAAGGGCTGCCGCCAGGCCGCCCAAGAAGGAGTCCATCGCGGAGGCTGCCACTAGCCCCCGTCTGACATGTCTTTGGGGATTTTTCCAGTGTCGTAAATTTCATTTAGGAGGACTGTTATTTTTTCTATACCGAATTCCTCCAGGGCTTCAATCATCTCTGTAGTAATGTTGTCTGGTCCTGGGGCTTTTCCTGGTTTCATCTTTATCAATGCTGCTCTAACTTCATCTTTCATTATGGGTAGTCCTTCAAAGTTCTTTCTTACAATGTATTCTTCATATCTGTCATCTTCAAAAAGGTCTTTAATGAACTCTCCCCATCTGTCTAATATTTTGTCCTTTTCCATGAGAAGCGTACCATCTTTTGATTTAAAGCAACCAGTTGGTGTGCATGTATTTTTCATGTGGACAATTTCTTCAATTTGTCTGTACATACCCTGAGGATCCATTTTGTGTCGATCTTCTATTTCTTTGCATTTTGTTTTCAGCCAAGCTTCCTTAGCTTCATTGTACCTATCCTGATCTCTTTATCTTACTGTATATCTCCTCATTTCTCTTTACCTTCCTCCGTTCTTCCATCAAGCCTAAAATTTCTTTTGTCATCCACTTCTTTTTTGCTTTTCTATCTACTTCAGGGATTTCTTCAAAAGCTTCATTTATCGAATTTCTCAACTTTGTCCACTGTTCTTAACTGTCACCAATGTCTTCAAGAGCATAAATAAGTCATAAATAACCTCTCCAAATATAATGCCCTCTCCATCTGTCAGTAGTTCAGGTAAACTTTAGATCACCATCTCATCATCTCATTGTTTATCACCATCCATCATCCTTGCCCTATCCACCAGTGTCCCTGGGATGGTTATCTAAGTCAACTGTGTCACCTGCAGTAGATGCTGACGGAAACTACAATCAAATGGAAATGAAGTGAACCTGGATATGATGAGTAATCATAATGATGTAAAAAGATAAACGGTAAGTACTACCATAGCCTTAAGATCGGAGGGAGTGAGGTGGCAGAGAACTCACAACACTAGAGTCAATTTTTTAGGGCAGGTCACACTCATCTTCCTTACTGTGTATGCCTACCTTTCCCAAACCTGTGCATCTGTAGAAGCTGGTAATACCAAGTCGCCATGAGATCACCCACCAGAATACATTCTGCATTGCTGCTGGTTCATTTTGCTGGAGTACAATACTTACTGTTCCTGCTCCAGTCATATATATTCAGGACAACACCTACTACTACTCCTATGTACAACAGTAATTAGTCACTTAGGAAGCAGGACCACCACAATATTCCTCACACAACAGCCCCATGAACCATCACCATCATAACTTTTACCTTCTAAAAGAAAATGGGATCTTGTTAGTATTGTAGTCTGTTTTCTACCTTTGCCAGACTCGTCAGCTCATTTCACAAGTTTTGCCATGGGGAAAAGAATCCACAGCACTGTTTTCTAGTATGATGTGTGTTAGCTCTGTTACAAGTTTCTGCAAGACAGATCTCATCATACTACCAGTAGGCAACTATATCCCTTCGTCAAGAAACTGCAGTTTGTTAAGAGGACAGCTTTGGTCTGTAGCAGACCCTCTGTTCAAAGGATTTTTGCTGCTTCCAACACAGCTGTGTGTTTCTGCCCTGTGGTTGGTGGACAACTTTCTTGTGGGGATGATTTTTTTTGGACAACTTTCTTGTGGGGATGATTTTTTTAAGTTCTTCCATCAGAGAATGGATAAAAATCTGTTATCCCTGTTCTTAACAGTTTTGTCTGTTGTACTATCTGTGAAGGCATTTGTCAATGCAGGGCTGTTGTAGATATCATTAACCCTTTGACTCCTACACCCTATCCACCAACTGCAAAAACTTAACCCTATGACTTCCTCACCCTCTCCACCAGCTTCCTGCAGGAAGCTGGTGGACAGGGTGAAGGAGTCATTGGGTTAAGTTTTTGCTTAGCTACCATGGTTGACAATACAGGATGCTGACGGACAGGGTGTGGGAGCCATAGGGTAAGCATGCTGAATATGAAGAGCTTCAGGTCTCTTTCAAACTGATCTTTCTTGGATAGAATGTCTTGGACTTCTTTACCCGCAAGGCCACGCACTTGCTTAGCAAGACAGCTACTGTGTGGCATTGGGAGATGGGAGGGGATTGTTTGGCCATTGGTGAGGTATTGTTGCTCTGGGTCCCATCCAGCACCTCAATGTATTTCTTGTTAACCCTGTGACTCTCGCACTCCATCCACCAGCATCCTGCATTGTCAACCATGCTTGCAAAACAAAAACTTGACACTCCGATTCCCTCACCCTATCCACCAACCTCCTGCAGGAAGGAGGAAGTCAAAGAGTTAATTCTTTTTGCGGTTGGTGGATAGGGTGCAGAAGTCAAAGAGTTAACTTTTGACATTTTACAGACACAATCAGAGCTCATGTCACTCAGCCTTTTGCTAGGCTTTTTGTGCTGCTCCTCTCCAGACGATTGTAGTTGTTGATGTTATGAGGCTTTGGTTTTGTTCTGTTTTGTTTTCAGTAGTTGTTTATGTGCTGGGTGAAATGGAAGCCATTGCAGCTTCTTTTATTTCACATTTTAACTGCCAAAAGATTGAGTAGCAAGAAGGAAAGCTTAGGAGATGAAAGACTGAATGACTGGACTGATTGGTCGAATGACTGACTTACTGACTGATTGACTAATTGTTATTCCCATCCATCCATCCATCTATCCGAAATCATTTCATGTTTCCTTTTGATTCCAAAAACCTGTAATAACTACCTCACGGCGATAGCTCCGATTGTGCGAGTGCTGTGCGCGCTTGTGTGAGCAAAGACAGTACTGCCTACCCTCTTTGGTGTGAGGGGAAAAGGTCGTAGCTGAGTTTGGCAGTACCGGTACGCCGGCTGCCATTGTCTCCACGAGCAAGGTATCGAAATTTGGCGGTTTGAGCATGCCTTGCATAAATTTTGTTCTGCCTTTGACCTTAATTTAAATCAAGAGAGCATATGGATGCAATCACATGCAAACATTCAACAATCTATATTCGGTTCTTCTGTGTATGTGTATGTGGGGGGGGGGGGGGGGATGGTGGTGGTATGTGCATTTCTCTCTTCTTTCTCTCTCTCTCTCTCTCTCTCTCTCTCTCTCGCTGTATCTTACGACGATACGGATGAAAATAATACGAAAAGCGCTGTGTCAGCAAACATTGTTATCTCCTCCCCTTATTTCCACATTGGGTCGATGGCCTCCACAATGAACCATGATGTGACAGTGTCAGGCCTCTCTCTCTCTCTCTCTCTCTCTCTCTCTCTCTCTCTCTCTATCAAGCGGCTTTATTCTTTGACCGATCACTAGGGTTTATAGTGCCAGAAATTGCAACAAATTTCAGCTTCAGTCTGTTGAAAACCTGGAGGTAATATCCTCACAATATGATTTGGTTTTACCCTGCTGAGAAATGACAGACTTGTCTGTGCTGTTAGCTGACATTACTGCCTCTGCCACTGAGGCGATGAAGATCCTTTGCTGACTATTGTAAATAATTATTATATCTCAGTAAGATCCTCAAAATATGGAACCCAGAGGTGCCCTCTGACAAATCCACACCCCAAGTGACCCATGATGACTATGTGATGACTATGTGCTATCATCTTTACCGGACGATAGAACAGCGTTTTCGTTAATGATGTTCAGTTGACACTAATAATATATCGCTGTGGCTTCAGCCACTTTTTATCATTATCAATTTAAGAAACGATCAGAAGAACATTCCGCGCTCCCTCCTGTGGGGTTGGATAGGGCTAGATCTAGATTTTTTTCCAACAAAGATTTCTTCTTTTTTTTTTTTTATGTGAAATGCAGACTACCCTTCCTTAATTAAGAAATCTTTGACGTCGTTAGACCTACATATGATATAAAGGTAAGCCGTCTTTTCTTTATCTCTAGACTCCATGGGTTTTTTGGTTTTGGTTTTGTTTTTGTTTTGTTTTGGTTTTTATGTGAAATGCAGGCTGCTTTTCCCTAAGAAATCATTGACGTCGTTAGACCAGCATAGGTAAGCCGTCTTTTCTTTATCTCTATGCGTTTTCTTTTTATTTGTTGTTTTTTCGTTTTGTTTTGTTTTTGTTTTTGTTTTTTACCAGTCAACAGGCATAGTCAGAATAAGACTCGAGCAGCTGAAATGTGGTTTCTAATAAGAATGTTAAGATTTCCATGGACAGCAAAGAAAACAAACGAGACAATCTTGAAGGAGGCAGACACAAGAGATCATTTATAAAGAAGATTAATAAGAAAAGACAAGCAACATTTAGACTCTATACATTTTTTCAGCATGAGAAATGTTTGCACCTAGTAACAACAGACAAGCTCGAGTGAAAAAGAGCACCAGGTAGACGCAAGTATTAAAATATTGCACGGACTTGCGGAGTGGATGAAGACAGAGGAAGTGAGAGATGTACTTGCAGCGACAAAGAATAGATTCGTATTGACTAATGGAGGGCCATCATCGCCAACGCCATGCGGCATGGCACATGATGATGATGATTTTTTGCTAACCTCTCACAGTGGATCTTTCTACAGAATTTTGCAAGGAACAACTGTTTCGTTGCCACGGAATGCTCTTGTGTGCGCTAAGTGCATGCTGCACACGGCACCTCCGGATTTCAGTTACCGTCTCATCTGAAAGACTAGCGCCCAGACCACCACTCAAGACCTAGCCGAGGAGCGGGGATAGGTGCGGGGAGAAAAACTTGTTGACCCGAAACTGAACCCAGTTTCTCGCATTTAGACAATAGATCTTACCACTAGGCACGTATTTCCCAGTTCACCACAGCGAGCGTCATCATTAATACACGTGATTACACCACGAGTTCTGCAAATGCAACAACACACCACCGGCGAAACGCCTTGATTGATTTTCTGATCACAGTAACTTGTAAAAACAATGGCTGACACAGTGGCCGCATGCAGCCATACAAACAAATTCGCTCACCTTTTGGTTTCATGGTGACAGTCAAAGCAACCTTGCCGGCTTCGTGTTATGTGGGAAGCAGCAGACTTTAGGAGTGGGCTGGCAAAATGAGGGTCAGTGTTGGGCGACGCGAGCTAAGTACAGAGACAAAATGGGAATGAACGAAACGAAAATGCCTTCGCTGTCGAGCCATCTGCAGCGACAGACTCGCCAAGCGAACGTGGTACAGGCGTCGGGAGACAAACTGTTTATTTGAATAAATGGGTGGACTTTTTATTGTCTATGATATTGGTGGGTTTTTAATCGCTGAGATAATCACCTGGCCGTGACCGTTATTAAAGAGCGGTTTAGATACCATGAAGATATTAGGCTGTGATGGAATGGTGTCATCACCATTTCCCATCCATCCTACCCAAAATCGATATAATACAGGCCTACGATATCCTCAACCCACTCTGGGCCGACCCATTCTCTCTCTCTCTCTCTCTCTCTCTCTCTCTGTCTCTCTCTCTCTCCACACACCACACACACACACACACAGAGTCTCTTCTCTCTCTCTCTCTCTCTCTCTCTCTCCTTTCTCTCTTGTTTTGGTAAATGAGTGACTGATCTGCGATTAGTCTGATTAATTGATTGGCATTATGAATGTCTGTTTTTGCCAATTAACCGACTGTTTTGGGGTCGAATTGCTCTTATGTCATATATTTCTTGGTTCATTTCATTGTACATTAATTCCATTGATTGGTTTAGATTCACTGATGAATAAATTGATAAACTGAACGCATGATTAGCTGACAACGGAATGATTATATAATTTGTTAATTGATGGTGATGGGTGGCTCACCGACAGGTCGATTTATAGATTGATGGTTTTTAGCTATTGATCGATCAGTGATTAAATTATGGAATGTATGGATGATTGATTCGCGTTATTTGAAGTAACGATTGCAAATTGATATATTGAACTCAGTTAAATTCTAGGTTATCTGGTCGATTAAGTCACTGGATGACTGATTAACTGGTTAAATGATTGATCGATTGATTGAGTGAGTGAGGGAATGATTACGTGAAGTGATTGTTACTGAAGTGATATCGATTGTACAGTTGGATGATGCATCTGACCCAGTCAATTGAAAGCTGATTTGTCAGTTGATTCACGGGCTGAATGGCGGATTATTTGATTGATCAACTGGTAAATCAGTTGATTGATTGGTTAATTGATTGGTTGACTGATTGATTGATTGGTTGGTTGGTTGATCGATTGATGGATTGATTGTTTATGTCAAGTAGCTGTGGTTGAATATATTGATCAACTGTATGATCACTGAAGGGTACAAGAAACGTCAGATCTGTGCACTAATTGAATGGTTTGTTTGTCTGATAGCCAGTTATTGTAAAATTGACAGTTGGATGAATGATATAGATGCGGTTAATGACAAATATTCTTAGCTGGCCAGTTAAGGAATATGGACTAGAATACAAATGAAAGGACTACTGTAAATGCAAAGATGAATGTATCCCAGCTTATGTGACGGTAAACGATAGAAGGGGACAATGTGACAGAGTTCACTGCAGTTTGATAGTATAACTTGTATGAATGTATAAGAAAACCTGATCTCCTCCCCTCCCCTTCCCATGCATGTATTGTGGCCTAAGGCCGATGTACAATAAACATTTTCTGAGTTCTGAGTCTCTCTCTCTATCTCTCTCTGTCTCTCTTCTCTCTCTCTCCCTCTCTCTCTCTCCCTTTCTCTCTCTCTATCTCTCTCTTCTCTCTCTCTCTTCTCTCCCCTCTCTCTCTCCTCTCTCTCTCTATCTCTCTCCTTCTCTCTCTCTCTTCTCTCTCCTCTCCTCTCCCTCTCTCTCTCTCTCTCTCTCCCTCTTCTCTCCTCTCTCTCTCCCTCCCTCTCTCTCTACCTCTCTCTCTCCCTCTATCTCTCCCTCTCTCTCTCTTTCTCTCCTCCTCCCTCCCTCTCTCTCTCCTCTCCTCCCTCCCTCCCTCTCCTCTCTCTCCCTCCCTCCCCCTCTCCTCTCTCTCCCCCTCTGTTCTTGTTCTTTTGTTCTATTTCTGCTGCTTCTTTTTTTCCCTGTAAGGGAAGAGAGAGGGAGGAGGAACAGAGAGAGAGAATGGGGGGGGGGGGGATTATACTTTATTTTCCAAAGGTTTACGTTCTTAGCTAAAAACCCTCTTCCCCCCTCCCCAACTTTTTTCACCCAACTTTTTTTTTTTCAAACTAGCTATTGCTTGCATGCTGGGTGTTTGCACGTTTCTATAAGCCAGATTTTGGTATGACTTAAAGGATGTTTAATGTGTATCTTTGATATTCTACATGCGTAGATCTATACATACAAAGGTTTTGACAATACTGGCATGTCTGCACTCTATTATCAGAAATATACCCACTCTTTTCCCAACGGACAAAGTGGTCTAGGTGGACTGAACCCAGAACTTTTCAATTGGAAATCCGACGTTTACCCACTTGATTACCGCGCCCGTCAAAAGAGACAGACTGACAAATAGATAGAGATAACAAAAAGAGAGGGCACGCCGACAGAGAGACACAGAAAGAATGACTTTTATTTACATTGTACCAGAAAGCTGTCATCAGCTTTTTTCAGGTTGTTCGTTTTGTCTTACGTTGTTGGTTGCTCATGTAGTGTTAACTCTCTCTCTCTCTCTCTCTCTTTCTCTCTCTCTCTCTCTCTCTCTCTCTCTCTCTCTCTCTCTCTCTCTCTCTCTCTCTCTCTCTCTCTCTTCTCTCTCTCTCTCTCTCTCTCTCTCTCTCTCTCTCGTTGGCTCACACACACACACGCTTGCGCGCGCGCGGGCAGTGACTGATGTATAACTGAGTAGGTCAGTGTGATAATGAGGGGGGAGGAGGGAGGGGAAAATCAAATGACCTTGCATTCTCGCTCTGCTAGGGCAAACAAACAGCGAAACGTGTTCTGAGTTCATGCAAACTAGCGCTAAACGGAGAAAGGTACACATGAAGGTACCTCTCTCTCTCTTCTCTCTCTCTCTCTCTCATCCTCTCACACTCACCCTCCTCCTCCTCCTCTCACCCACACACACACACACACACACACCACGCACAAACACACGCACAAACGCAGACATGCACACACGTGCACTTAACTCTAGGTAGGAACCGGTTGGAGTGGCAAAAATCCCACATGATTTTGACAGCACTGATGGAATCGAACCAAAACCTTCCAAACAGTTGTCCGTTGCATTTATCACTGTACCATGGCGACTGAGATAAACGACTGAAAAATCCTACCTGACATTCATAATAAAAACTGGTGTTTTTTTTCCCCCCTTTTGAAAAAATACACATATACCTGTTATGTACACACTAGTGAAGCTCATATCAAACTTAAACTGGTGGGGGAGAAGAGGGGGTTACTGGACCTCATGGCCGTGATCTAACGCAGCATTTGTTTATTTTAAGAGAGAGGGAGACGGGCGGGCAAAGAGAGAGAGAGAGTGAGAGAGAGAAAGAGAGAGAGAGAGAGACTGTGCGAAACTGTTTAATGATGTGGTCACCTTACTGTGCCACAATCGCTGACTGACAGTCTGACAGTTAGGATTGATTGGTGTCACGCATACATACATACGTACGTACATACATACATACATGCTCATATACATTACATACATACATACATACATACATACATACATACAAGCATGCATACATACATGCATGCATACATACATACATACATACATGCATGCATACATGCATGCATACATACATACATACATATATGCATACATACATGCATACATACATACATGCATGCATGCATACATAATGCATGCATGCATGCATACATACATACATACATACATCTACATATATGCATACATGCATGCATGCATACATACATGCACACATACATATATACATACATACATACATATATGCATACATAAAACATACATACATACATACATGCATACATACATACATACGTACGTACATACATGTACAGACAGACGGACAGATAGACAGGCAGACAATAAGACAGACAGGCAGAAAGAAAGACAGACAGACAATTAGACATACGGACAAACAGACATCAATCTACATAGAAATAAAAATAGAAACATGCAAATACATACATACATACAACATACATACATACATACATACACACGTACGTACATACATGCATACATACATACATACATACATACATACATACATACATACATACATCATGCATGCATACATACATACATACATACATACATACACTATCATAAATACATAGCATACATGCTTCATACATGCATGCATCATACATATCATACATACATACATACATACATACATACATGCATGTATGCATGCATGCATACATACAGACAGACAGACATACGCACATGCATACATACATAATACATACTAATGCATACATACATACATACATACAAACATACATATATACATGTATACATACATTCATACATACATACATACATGCATGCATACGTACATGCATGCATGCATACATACATACAGACAGACAGACAGTCAGATAGACAGACAGATTATTAGACATACGGACAGACAGACAGACAATTAGACATACGGACAGACAGACATAGATCTACATGTAGGTACCTACGTACATACATACTACATTACATACATACATACATACATATATATACATACATACATACATACATACATACATACATACATACATACATACATACATACATACATTCATGCATTCATGCATACAAACAAACATACATACATACGTAATCGTACCATGCATGTATGCATACAGACAGTCAGATAGACAGACAATTAGACATACGGACAGACAGACAGACAATTAGACATACGGATAGACAGACATAGATCTACACGTACCTACGTATGTACGTACATACAGACAGACAGACATACATATACATGCATACGTGCATGCATCCATGCATACATACATACATACATACATACATACATACATACATACATACATACATACATACATCGTACATACACACATACATACATACATCATACAGGCATACAGACAGACAAACAGACAGGACAGACAATTAGACAAACGGACAGACAGACATAGATCTACATGTACGTACGTATATAAATAATAATAATAATAATAATAATTACAATATTTATATAGCGCAAAATCTTGATAAAATCAAATCTAAGCGCTGAAGCAGACACACACGCAAGCACGCACGCACGCACGCAACGCACGACACACACACGCACACACACACACACACACACACACACACACACACACACACACACACACATGGCTATAAATGGGGAGAAAGAATAAAAGCAATAAAAGCAAGAATAAAAGCAATGGAAAATTATAGAGAGCATATTATATACAATTATATATTACAATGCGATTCCCCTCCGAGTGGAGACAGGCTGCAGAGGGGATTGAGTGAGGTCAGGATTTTATGCAGAGGAGAAAAGGTGAGTTTTGAGAGCGGACTTGAAGGAGACAAAAGTAGGTTGCTGACGGACTGAGAGAGGAAGTTTGTTCCAGGAAAGTGGACCAGAAACAGAGAAGGCTCGTGGACCATAGGTATTGAGCTTAGTGCGTGGAAAGCGAAAAGTCAGAGGATCGGAGGCAGAGCGGAGGGTACGTGAGGGAACATAGATCTCAAGTAGGCTTGACAGGTAATCGGGGGCTGCGTTATTGAGGCTTTTGTAGCACATGGTGTCTAGTTTGTACTGTATGCGCTTTGATACAGGGAGCCAGTGAAGTTGTGCCAGGAGAGGAGATATGTGGTCAGCTTTTTTCTTTTTGAGTACAAGGCGTACAGCATTGTTTTGAATGCGCTGTAGGATGTGAATGGTGGAGGCAGGAAGACCAGACAGGAGTGAATTGCAATAGTCAATGCGAGACATTATGAAGGAGAGAACGAGTTTTGCAGTTGTTTCGACAGAGAGATACTTCCTGATCAGCCTTATACGATGGAGATGATAGTAGCAAGATCTGGCAGTTTGAGAAACAAAGTTGTTCATGGAGAGGGTAGAGTCAATGCAGACACCAAGGTTTTTAGCTGAATCAGAAATTGGGACTGATGTGTTACATAATGGGAGAGAAAGAGGAGGCAGCTGAGAAAGTGTCTGACAGGTGCCAATGAGGATAGCTTCTGTCTTGTGTCATTAAGCTGAAGTTTGTTGAACGTCATCCAGTTCTTAATGTCTGAGTAACACTCAGTGGTGCGAGTCAACAGGCGCTGTATATTATCAGGTGAGTCACTGTCTTGAAGTTGGGTGTCATCAGCATAGAAGTGGTGTTTTATAGAATGGGAGTTGATGATGGTGGACAGGGGGGAGGTGTAAAGAGTGAAAAGAACAGGGTCAAGGACAGATCCTTGTGGAACACCACAGGTCAGGTATGCAGGTTGAGAGTAAGTGCCATTGATGAGAACAGTTTGTTTTCTGTTTGATAGGTATGAAGTGAACCAAGACAGAGCAATGTCAGAGATGCCAAAAGTATGATGAAGTCTAGAAAGGAGAATACCATGATCAATGGTATCAAAGGCTGCAGACAGATCGAGGAGTGTGAGGGAGAGACTTTGCCAGTATCAGTTGCAAGGAGGAGATTGTTGAGAATGTGTAGTAGGGCAGTTTCAGTGCTATGGCACTGGCGGTAGGCTGACTGGAAAGGATTGAGGAGATTGTTGGCAGACAGGTGAGAGTTCAGCTGGTTGAGGACGACTTTTTCAAGGAGTTTTGACAAGAAAGAGAGATTAGAGATAGGCCGGTAATTTTTCAGTTCATTTGGGTCTAAATTGTGTTTCTTGAGGAGAGGGTGAACAATAGCAGACTTGAAAGAATCTGGGACAGTTCCAGTTTGAAGAGAAGTGTTGATGATGTCAGTGATGAATGGGAGGAGAGTAGGGAGACAGTCGGCGTAGAGAGAACCTGGAAGAGGATCCAGTTCGCAGGTTTTGAACGACATGGATCTGGTTGTGTTGAGAATTTCTTCTTGTGAGACTGGGGTAAAAGTAGTAAGAGGTGTGCCAGAGAAGGAAGGGTCAGGTGGGCATGGTTGACAGGGTGTCCTGTCAAGCCTGTCACGAAGAGTTTGTATTTTGGTGGTGAAATACTTGGAGAATACAGATGGGAGTTCTTCATTTGATGTTTAGTTGGGAGAGGTAAATCTTTTCGTGTGCCAAGGAGATGATTCATGGTTGTAAAGAGTTCTTTTGAAGAAGAGACATTCAGGATTTTGGTTTGGAAATAGCTTGTTTTTGCTGATGCAATGAGGGTGGATACTTTTGTTTTAGAGGCTTGGAAAAGTTGCCTGTGTACAGTGAGTTTGGATTTGCGCCAGCGGCGCTCTGCTCTGCGGCGGGCACGTTTTGCACAGGCGATCTCATGAGTGAGCCAGGGGGTAGGGGGGCGGTCAGGTAAAAGACGGGTTGTGGCTGGAGCATGAGTGTCCAGAAGATGGTGGAGAGTAGTATAGAATTCATCGGCAAGGTTATGTGACTTTTCAGAAAGGAGACGGGAGGCATCAGATGAAAATGTGGAGAGGTCGATAGATTTGAGATTGCGTCGAGTCACTGTGCGCATGGTACGGGAAGGAGGAGAAATGTCGAGAGAACAGAGAATTGCAGAGTGGTCAGATGGAAGGGCTGAAGTTAGACGGGTAGAAAGAACTAAGCAGTTGTCAGTAGCGGAATTGTGGTGATCACGAGAAATGATCCAGTCAAGAATGTGACCTTTTTGATGGGTTGGTTCAGAAATGTGTTGAGTCATATTGTGATTGGACAGAGAGTTGATGATATATCTTGTGTCATAACGGTGAGTGTTGTCATAGTGGACATTGATGTCACCTAGTATGATGAGATTTCCAGGTAAGAGGCAGTAGTGGTCAAGCAATTGGTCAAAGTCAGAGAGAAACGTGGATGTGGTGAGTTTGTTGGCAGAGCTAGGTGGGGGTCGATAGACACAGGAGAAGGTGATGGGGTGAGGGGTGGATTGGAAGGATACTTCAACGTGCTCGAAAGAAGGATGGGAGAAAGGCAGAGACTGCGAGAAAGATAGGCGGGAATGGAGTGAGTCGTTGTAGAGGATGACGATACCGCCACCTCGGGATGAGCGATGGAAAGAAGCAAGCCTGTAACCACTCGGAGTGAGGCTAGCATGTATAGGTTCGTGACCAAGGGGGTTAAGCCATGTCTCTGTGATACGAGTCGTAAAAGCAATGTCAACATGCTCATCTGCGATAAAATCAGCCATCAGTGCATGTTGACTGAGCATTAAAAAGGCATAGTTTCAGCCTATCACAGTCGTATGGTGGCGGCCGAGGTGGCGACGAAGGCGGCACCGACGGGACAGAAGGCGAAAGCGGCACGGCGGGACAGAAGGCGAAGGCGGCACCATCAGGACAGAAGGCGAAGGCGAAGACGGCAGAGGAGGAGACGAAGCTTGCAGCAGCGAGGTCGAGGGCAGGGGCAGTGGAGGAGAAGAAGAAGCAGGAGACGAAAAGTGGCGTCGGGCAGGAGGCAGGTTGTGCCAAAGACGGTGGAGACGTCCACCACGACAGGATCGCGCAGTGCGGGGCTTAGGACACAGCCCCAGTGTTCGTATTCGCTGGTAGACGCCTCCACCGAGGTAGCATTTGCTGTGTTTAAAAAGTGTCAGTCCAATTTGTTTTATAAAATACGGGTCCATAATTGCGAGCCAGGCAGGAGAGGAAGATACTTGCAGGTTGGTGTGTGGGTTGGTCAGTTCACAACACTTAAATCCAGAGAACGCAGAACACAAAGGTTTGGAAGCTGTAGCGTTGGGCGAACACAGTAGGCTAAGATGTAAACACAGTTCACAGATAAAATGTCCGACTTGAGCGGCTGAATTAAAATGATGAAAAGTAGGTATAAAAACTTTAAAATCAGATTATCTGGTAAAATATTCAAAATTTTTTAAAAAATATTTACATCACCGTGTGTCAGGATTTCAAAGCAACAAACTGATACAAAATTCAATGCATAAAACCAAATAGAACCACGATAAAATCGCTGTAAAACACCACACACACTTTTGCTGCCTGCTGGCACGACATCTACTCAGGTATGCATACATACATACATACATACATACATACATACATACATACATACATACATACATACATACATACATACATACATACACACATACGTACGCACATACATATATACATACATATATACATACATACATACATACATACATACATACGTATGGACGGACGGACGGATGTGCAAGTATATTCGTTCTTTATCGCCTCTTATGAGTCTTCATGTCGGATAAATGACCAGTCCTGGGTGCACATGTTCTTCCACAGACACTGCATGGGAAGACGTCCTGCGGCTTTGGGTTCTGCTTCAGCCAGTCCCTCCTCTGTTGAACAGCAGCTGTTCTGCACTGTTCAAATATGATTGTGCTTTGCGTGCATTGTTGTTGTTAGCTTACTCTGTAGCGGACGTTGTCTTCCCCAGTTGGTGATGTTGATGCCACATCTCTTGGGCATGGCCTTCAGAGTATTTTTGTATCGCTGTAGTGGTCTTCCCTGATCTCGATATCCCAGAGTGATCAGAGTTATGGAACGATGTTGAGCCAGATGCTTTTTGGCCGTACACTGCACGTAGGTCACCATGCAATGACTTCATGCCATTGACATCAGCCGCAGTGTGGAGTTCTGCAGCTTTCGTCTCCCACCACTGGTTCCTCATCTGCTGCCTTTTTTGTTGGATAAATTGCTTTGTTTGTTGGTATTTTTGCTTCCTCTTCTCACAGGTCTTGTCGTTGAGATATTCCTCGTGAGTGGCGTGGAGTTTGTCAGTGGGCTTGCTGATTTCTTGGACACTTTCATCAAACAGTCCTCGAGTTTACCGGTACTTAAAAACAAAAAACAAAAGCAAAAAAACACAACAAACAGTCTTTTTCTCAATTTTTGTTTGTATCTGGTGTTTGTTTGTCTGTAATCTTACGCTTGACAAAGGCCAGTTGGCCGAAAATTTGCGCCTGTCTTGTCTTGTTGTATCAAATATTCTTCTTTCGTGTTTTTTCTGGTTCCTGTTTGCTTGAACGGGGGCATCACACTTGTTTTGGATAACAAAACAGTTTCTTAGCATAATTTCCATTCTGCCTTTACATTCTCTCTCTCAAACTCTAAATCGAATAGTTTTTCTTGCAGTTTCTTTTAAAGATTTTTTTCTGTTTTCCAGATAAGTATTTTCATCTTTTATTACTATTTTGTTGTTGTTGTTGTTGTTTGTTTGTTTAAGGTTTTTCGTTGTTTTGTTTTGATTTGCAAACCTTTTTAAATCATTTCATTTTTTACCAACATTCAAACCTCCTTTACACCTTACAAATAATGTGGTTACAGAAGATGGTATAAATTGACAGGCGATATTCTACTTCTGCAGAACTGGTTTATCCCAGACTGTCTTAGTTTTCCGAGCTAGCAGGAGATTGCTCTTTCTGTGCAGTAGTCAGTGGTCAGACCAGCAGTCAGCTCTTCTCATGCAGCGGTGCTAACGTTTTATTATATACTTTGTCGTGTCGGTATGGAAGCAGATGTTTTCCAGCCCACACGTCCCGACTAACATCTCCCCAGGAGTACTTAGTGTTAGCCTAGTGCATTTCTGGAGCCACATGTATGAATTCTTATCTTGACAAGAAGGGTTAAGGAAGGAGTACGCAAACCGGATCTGTTACATGTATTTCATCACTGGCACCCGTGGTCAGCCAGTGCACATTGCCATGCAAAAATTAGTATATTCCACTTGATACTTCATGTACTTTCCTTACGGTTTAGAAACACCACAACCTTATTCATATAGAATGAATTTGAAAGATGTTTTCTTAAGAGCACATTTTATTTAAATAGAACTGTCCACCAAAATGATGAATGAAATAGATGCAAACAGTTTGTTGGAGTGCACAAAAATGTATCACTGTCAAAAGGAGGCGAAACCAAAAAGTAGGTCTGGGATAGGGAGGCCAAACTGCACCATGGAATTTTCAAAAATTGCATTTAGAACTCAATTGTGACCTTCCATTTTTCAGTATGTAAATATTTATAATCATCCGAAGTTAAGCTTTATTTTCGTAAAATACTGTTGTGTATCCTGTTTTCAACAAAATATACCGATACAGCTAAGTATACCGGTAAGGCGTTAACCCTTTGACTCCCGCATCCTATCCGCCAGCATCCTGCATTACCAGCCATGATAGCAAACAAAAACTTAACCCTTGGACTCCCTCACCCTATCCACCAGCTTCCTGCAGGAGTGAAAGTGTTAACAAGCGCGTGAGGCGCAAGTCTCTTCCGTCGTTCTGTCGCACAATGACACGGCATAATCCAGAACGTGCTACGCGGCTTGGAACGTAGCCTAGGTGCATTCACGTGTTTTTGAACTTGCCCTTCTCCTGGAACAGGATGTTGGTGATTGTAACCTCATGCTGAGTATACTGGGGCAGCAACATCAGTCCACTAGAGTTGCTTTTTCCACTGAGTATCGTGGCGTCCCAGGACGTTTAGCTAAGCGGAGTAGTCCACTCCTACACGCGCGTCGATGTCTCCAAGAAAGATGACCTTGTGTTTGTGTGTTTGACTGTGGCGATGAGACAGTTGAGATCTTCATAGTAGGCTTGATTATTTGTTTATTTATCTTTTTATTTACTTATTTGTTTGTTTGTTTGTCTGTTTTTTGTTTGTTTGTTTTATCATCGTTGGAATGTAAACACCGATAATTCTAGCGAAGGAATCATCAAACGATCATTGATACCATGGGGTAAGCTTTAATGTTGGGTAAATATAACATGAGTATTGATATATCAGAAAATTGTATAAATCAATGTGGAAATAATTGAAGAAAAAAAAAAAACACATGGCGAATGGAAATCGAGAAATATGTTTGCAATTGTTTAATGCAGTGATGAAATGAGAAACTGAAAAAAAAATGATTAAAAGACTGAACATCCACTGTAACTGAACACACACACACACACACACACACACACACACAACACACACACACACACACACACACACACACACACACACACACACACACACACACACACACACACACACACACACACACACACTACATACATACCACCACTCACTCACTCACTCACTCACTCACTCACTCATCTCACATACACGTACGCACGCACGCATGGACGCGCGTGCATACAGTCTCACACACACACAGTTGTTAAACAGCCCCATAGGAAGCCCTGGTAGCATAGAAAATACATACTTTTTATTCAGATAACACGTAACAATTCAGAAACTATGCATACATTTATATCTAAAATGCCAGTCAGTAAGTGGGATAACTGCCCTCTCCTCTTCACCCCCTCCTCATCCCTCCCCACACACAAACAGAACCTATACAGTATGCAGCAGAAACTTCACAGTATACAAGACAACAAAATAATTTTAAAAAGTTATATTAATTTAAGATATTTGAGTGTATGAACCTCAGAACACGGTGAAAATATAACGTAAGAATGAAACAGCAGTAAAAACTTGCTGTAGTGCGCTCCCTTCCCCTCTCAGATACACAACAATGCAGAACAAGAACAAACACTTCAGTCACACAATACACACACACACACACACACACACACACACACACACACACACACACACAAAGCACACCACACACAAACACACCACACACACACACACACACACATGCGCACACAATCATGTACACACATATGTACATGCACATTCATAAGCACACACGCGTGCGCACACACACGTGCGCACACACACACACACACACATACACACGCACATATTCACGCACGCATCACCACACACACTACACACACACACACACACCACACACACACACACACGCACGCACGCACCACCACACTTCTATTCAAAAAGGAGTACAACATATCATATGTTAAGAGTCATATAGCTTTTGTTTTTAAGACGTAAATTCAATGAACATAGCGTTGTACATCATTAAGAAACAACGTGATTGTGTCTATTTATTATCAGTGTATCTATTGGTTACAGAAAGTCAAGAAATAGCGTTTGCATCATTTAAGAACAAGTGATTTGATGTACTATTTCATCATCTAAATGTATCTATTGGTACACCATGAACTAGGCCATCTAAAAATAACGAAATAAAAAAAAACAACAAGTAAAGTAAGAAGGAGAAAAAAAATGAGATGGGAGTGTCGGTGATAGTCTTTTCTTTCAAAAAAAAAAAAAAAAAGACATGCCATGGCATACTGACCTACAAATATATTACAAAGAATCAAAAGGTCAGTTAATGTTATCACAAACCATACTTGATCTGACAATTATATTAATTATGTCTGTCCTCAAATTTAATAAGTTTGGCCCGTGAGCATGACCACGATCATTTGTTTTTCAAGCGCCTTCAAGTACAATATAACCCAGTGACTTTCGATAGGCAGATCGTGCACATATTCATGATAACTATCAGATCAGGAACGCACGCAGTTTTTGTTCCGAGGTCGTCATGAGAGCAATGGACGAAGGGCCACAGAATGTGGGCCTTCCCTCCCTCACCCCCCCCCTCCCCACCCCCTTCACATTTACAGGAACGATTATAAGAACAAGGTTGATTGCTGCAACTCTGAAGATTAAAATTGCATGACATGGTGGAACTGTACATCCCCCACCTCACACACACACCTTTTTTTTTTTTAATAAACATCAGTTGTATCGCAAGAGAAAGCGGTTTGGGTCCACCATGCATCGCAAGGGGGATACGTTTGGGGATGGGGATGAGAATGAGAAATTGTTTCTCTACTTTGAAGTATCGCAAGGAGGATTTGGTCTTGCCATCTATCAGGGAAAGAATTTAGTCTCTTTTTATCATAGGAGAATTTAGGGTCACTCTGTCTCCAACATTACATACAACCAGAAAGGAGAGTGACGAGAAGAAATGCACTATGTCACACTAGACATGGTTCTCATAAGTAGTCCACACATAAATTGATAACTACAAAGCCTTTATTCAATTAAGAAAAAGCGTAATTCACCAAGCGTGTGTGCCATGAATCCTAATAGTCCTAAAACCCTAAGATGCACTACGAATCTTCACTAACTTACTTATCACTGAAATACTGAGCACTTCCATAATTCCTACTCTATTCCCTCTCTCTCTTTCTGCTTCATGGCAAAGAAAACATACTACCTACTTCTATCCCTACCCTAACAAAAGTATAAGATGAAACGTAGTCACATACCTTTAAGATAGATTGGAGACTTCTTTCGTTCACTGACTCACTGTCACACTGGGTGCCGACTCAGTGCTGACTCTCCCACTCTAGTTACTCTCCCACTAGTAAGTCCCCCTAACGACTGACTGCTAGCCTATATACAGTGCGATTCCCATTTACCGGTCTTTGTCTCAGCTACAAACATTCCCAGCTGCCCTCTAGCTGTTGATATCAATAAAACTGGGCATTTCAAATTTGGGGAACTTGGCGATCCTGGCATAGCTGCCTTGGTCGTCATTCAACATACCTATAAATTTTCTTGGACACTGATGGCGATATTGACATAGCGGCCATGGTCGTCATTCCACAGTCCCGTAATTTGCTTGGGCATTGGTATTTGCTGAGAATTGTTGGTAATCTGGTTATCTACCCTTTGTGCCCATTAAAGGTGGATAAGAACCATGTGAGAGTTAGATCCCGTTTGAATGGAAATTGCTGAGTGACAAATTAATTTATGGATGGCGTGATCTCCAGTGCGCCCCCTCATTAACTCATCTACCTAGTCGGTCAAAGGAATGTTGGTAATTCAGGCCATCCGCCTTTTGTGCCCACTAAAGATGGATGAGAACCACGTGGGCGCTAGACCCTGTCCGAATGGAAATAACTAAGTGACCAGTTGAATTATGGATGGCCTGATCTGCAGCACACCCGCCTCATTAACTCGTCTCCCAAGTCAGTCGAAGGAATGTTTCTTCCCCCTAGCCCCTGTGATAGTTGCATGCAGACCATGGAGTACCTGGGGGGGGGGGGGGGGGGGGTGTTTTTGTTTGTTTATTGTTTGTTTGTAGTTTGTTTTTATTTCTATTGTTTGGGTGTTTTTTACTTTCTTTTTTGAGTGCTTCACGCGTCCTTTTCTATTAGTCAATTTGTTTTTGTTTTATATGTGTCTTTTTCATTGTTGTTAAAGACAAGAAAAGGAGGTATAATAATTATTTAATCAGATCATTATGGAATAATGATTACTTATAGAAACTGTTTATGCCGTCTGCATTTTTTAAAGTCTGATCTCTTTTCTTATCTAAATATAGGGCAATTTCGTCATTCCAAAAATCATGCTATATCTCATTTATGCGCTGTACCTGTTTTGACTTACAAATTATTATGAATATACTCTTTCAATTAGTTATTTCGCTGAAATGCCATTTGGATATTATGCTCCGTATTTCTTGGGCTGCTTGAAACAAATTTCCAGTCCGTTGTAGATGTAGATGTTTTTGAAATTCAGTCACCACTGACCATATTTAAACCTTCTTTGCTATAGTCAGGTCTGTGACTTTCCTTTTTATTTTTTTCCAATGCTTTATGATTGCAATATTTTCTCTGCCAAACAAACTCGCATAACATAGTGCTTATCTTGTCTAATATATCGTTTGGTTTGCCGATGGACTGCATTATAATGTCACCTGACTGACTAGAATTGTTTTTTTATTACAACACTTTTACCATGTGTATTCAGATCTCTCTTGCTCCAGTCTGTTGTTAATCTCTGAATACAGTCTACCCTACTTTTCCAATTTTCTTCCTTTTTTTTTTTTTTTTTTTTTTCATTTTGTCTCTTTGAAAATAAAAAAGTAAAAATTTTAGTTCATCTTTCAAAGGTCAAGCAAGATTTAGTTCTCTCTTCCCTTTGCCTCTTTTTAATGCTTTTGTTAAGACCATAAATCTTTCAAAGAGTTGATTATATCAAAGATATATGCACGTTGTCTTTGTTTTTGAGAAATAATGTTGTGTCATCGGCGAACTGCTTATCTCAAATGTACTCCATTTGCTTCATCAATAGTGGATACTTTTATTCCTACTATTTCTATAACTTTCATTGCCAATGCCAAAAGTTCTACTGCCGAAGCGAATGCTATGAGGGAAAAGAGCACCCCCGCTCTTTTGCCACAGTTGATGTCCAAAGGTTCTACACTTTCTCATGTGATGTACCCCGGAGTCAACCGCAGTTTTCGCCAGGAAATGTGAGCAGCACCCTAAATGACACAATCATGAAGTGGATGACATTCAACTCTGTCCCAGTCTACCCATAAAGTCCATAGCAACTAGCCTCCATGGTGACTCGAGACAGAAGGCGGCTGGAGAAGTGGAAAGAGGGGAGGGTGGTGGTGATCTCACAATGATTTCAGTTGAAGGGGACGCAGTCTTCCAATCTTCAATCGAACACACAACCTTCCAGTCATCAATCCTTCGCGTTGACACTTAGCTACGCCGTCTGGTTCAAAAGTATGAATGATGAAAATGATCAAAACTGTGAATAGTTCAATGTGTTTATAAGATTGACTGTTTCTGTCGTTTACACATTGGGCTTTCTGTTATTGCAGAATGCATCTGAGAGTAATTCATCATAGTTTAGGTAACACGCACCCCCATGGGGATGCTGGGGGCTCTTTCAGTATAATAGTATCCCCCACCTTCTCGAAATTCTGTGCTAGAAATTTCCTCTTTTCTGTCACTCTCTTTGTTTCTGTCTTATGCCTTGGCTTTCTGTCCATTCTTCCTATCTTTTTCTGCCTTGCTGATCCATTCACCTGTATGTGTTCCATAAAGTCTTACATACTTTTTATTAGGAGTGATAATTGGGTACATATATGACATGCATTTTTGGCTCTAAGGAGGTCAGATATGCCGAAACAATTTTAGGTAAATATATAATGGCTACCTGGCTGAACCTGTCTCTCAGTGAGAAAAAAGCTACTTACTGCGTAGCTTTCACCGGCGATCCGGCCGATTTCTTCAGCGCTTACTCCTGGGTTGAGAACTGGCTTCAGTGAGCACCGCCAATTTAAGCATGAAATATATATATTTTTTTGTTTTCATAATTTCTTGCACGCACGCAAGAAATTAAAAGGAAAAAAAAAAACGCGTAATTTCCATTGCATGCTTTAGGTAACTTATGCCTGTTTTTATGTATGTTTTTTGGTGTCCTTAGATATGCTTAAATTTGTATTCAGGTGTGTTTTTTAAATCCCCTGTGCGATAAATTGGAAGGAGTGGTCAACGCCGGGGGGCATATCCATGGATTATGTGCGCGAATGCATTGATGTGTGTACTTAATTTTCTTTCTTTTTCTTTTTTCTTTTCTTTTTTTTTTTTTTTCCTGTAGAAGTTTTGTATGTTTTGAGGAGGTTATAGCCCTGATATGGCTCTACGCAGTCGGCTGGGCTTTAACAACAATGACAGGTAACATGTAATTTCTACCGTCTAGAAGGTTGTATGTGGGTTCGAATCCCATCCTTCCCGTCAAAATCATTGCGGGATCTTTGGGCCCCTATCCAGATTTAAGTGTGTTATGGGGTCATTGGGAAGACTGGAACCATACAGTCGAGTCTCGTGCATTTCGTGGGTGCGTCATTGAAGATTTGCACAAATCTCCAGACCGACACCACAAGTGTCTGTATCTGATACTAAGAGTTATTATTGTAAGAGTTCATGTAGATGCAATCTTGTCACGCAGTCTCAATCTAGATAGACTTGTCACGCAGTCTCAATCCTAGATAGAGTTTGTCACGCAGTCTCAATCCTAGATAGAGCTTGTCACGCAGTCTCAATCCTAGATAGAGCTCCATATCTTCTTGATTATCGTCGTCTCATCCCGTCTCTCATCATCTCATCGTCGTCATCATCATACTAATGTGAAAAAAAAAAGTTCCAGATTCCGTGGCCTTTAAATGACTGTGGCATGTGAAATGGCACAGCCAAAAAATTATGAAAAAAAACATATATATATATTTCATGCTTAAATATCCTTGAGGAATTTGCGCGCACGCAAAAAAATTATTAAAAAAAACCGGCGTAATTTCCATTGCATGCTTAAATATCCTTGACGGACTTGCACGCACACCGCACATACACCTAACAAGTACACACAGGAGCAGACGAATGAGACTCAAGTCTGTGGCCTTCGCGAAAAAGTATTTCGCGAAGGCCATTCTCAGTCTGGCTTTACTGTATCTCAGTGCCCCGACCTAACGCGACGTTTGTTTAGCAGAGAGAGGATAAAAAAGAGAGAACAGATAGACTGTACAAAACTGTGTTAATCTGGGGGTCACCTTGTGCCATTATCTCTGAGCCGACAGTCTAATAATCAATCTTGTGTCGATGTCGAATAATGATGACATACATACATACATACATACATGCATACATACATACATACATACATGTATACATACATACATGCATGCATGCATGCATACATACTTACATACGTGCATGCATGCTATTTCAAACATAATTAATATACTGCTTTTGAGTGTGTGCATTTGTGCGTGCGCATGTGTGTGTGTGTGTGTGTGTTGTGTGTGGTGTGTGTGTGTGTGTGTGGGGTGTGTGTGTGTGTGTGTGTGTGTGTGTGTGTGTGTGTTGTGTGTGTATGTATTCTGTGTATGTCATCATCATCATCATCATAATCATCATCATCATCATCATGTGCCCTGCGCACAGCGTTGGCGATCAAGAACCTCCGTACGTATCTATCCCTATCGAAATTTGTCACTATGTTACTTTATGTTTTAGATTTGTACTTTGTAACCTCCCAGCTATCGATGGCAAATGGTAACCATTTCGCCAAGCAAAGGTGAAGGGGGGGGGGGAACTATCCGTGTGCTGCTTGACCCGGGTCATTCGGAAACAGCCATCAGTTATCTTGTCTGCAAACCCGCCGAATGGGACAAACCCTGGGACATAGCCACACAACGTGCTCCAGCCAGGTCCAGCCCAGCTACCGGATTAACCCTTTGACTCCCGCACCCTCTCCACCAGCATCCTGCATCGTGAACCATGCTAGCAAAGCAAAAAATTAACTCTTTGACTCCCTCACCTTATCCACCAGTGTGGGAGTCAAAGAGTTAATTTTTTGCAATCGGTGGACAGGGTGCGGGAGTCAAAGGGTTAAGAGATGGGTGTTCGTACGATCGCAAAACCGACCAGGTATGATGTTCCAGACACAGCCTATTTTGCTTTTCACCTAGGCCTGTCATGTCCCCTAAAGGATTCCAAGTTTTCAATAGCGCATGAATACATCTGGACCTCACTACACTTTAAGCCTATATATGGTTCTACCAAACTGTTCTCTTTGGTTCTACTATTCTACCTCAAGTTTGGGTGACCCACTCTGAATATTTATGGATGCCGCATCAGGCCTGACGAGTTCTACTTAGAACGAAATGCTTCACCTGCTATCCATTTTTGTTTTGTTTTTTTGTTCTTCCTTTTCTTGCGTTGTCTTTCTCAAAAGTTTCTGTTTCTGTTTTTATTTCAGACCAGACAGATAAGTCTGTGGAGCAAGAAAAGATCAATTTTGTCCGCTTGTTTTTGTCTTTGTGTCTGTTCATATCATTGCAAAGGCAACAATATTTCCTTTCCTCTCTTTACAATATTAAAACCCCAACCAAACCCTATCCCTTTTCCCAAGCCTCACCCTTGAGTTAGCAATCTAAATCCAGAGAACTTGAAACTGATCCCCAAGATGAGCGTTTGGATTTGGGCAAGGGCCGATTACTACATGTCCCTGTGCAAAACTCACCAGTTCTGCATGATTGTTTTTTGTTTTGTTTTGTTTTTTATTTTGCGAAACAGGTTTTAAAGTGTGCCACACACTCCACTCCCACCAAACACCCACGATATACATAAGCTACGCACAAAAAGTTAAGGATCAATATGAGAAAACAGGTGCGTAATAAACTCAGTTCGCTACTGTTATTTAGTTCTCAGTCCAGCCAAATTGTTATGAATTCTTGTTCAGCTGTAAGTGGGCGATGTTGTGTTAGTGCGAAAATTGCACGGGATTCTCTACTACTGAGCTTGGCCGCAAACGGAAAAGCGGAAACTTGCGAAAAAGGACCTTGTTTTGGACCGTTTTCCTGAACACATTGCACAAGCCAGATGGAAAAACCATTATGCACGTGCAAGCACTGCTGTTTATGTGTGAGATGCTGTCTCTTGCTTGGCTTTATAAGAAGACATTCCACCAGTAGTAGGCCTGATCTGACAATGCCTCCACGACGAAAATTGAGCGAGTTTGAGAGGGGACGAGCTGTTGCATGGTTCCAAGATGGTGTTCCCAAGCGAGAAGTGGCCAGGCGACTTCAGGTGTCCATCTCGGTCATTGTCAGACTGATTCAACGCTTCACAGCCACTGGTCCATGAAAGACGCAGATCTGGTCGACCGAAGAAGACAAACCCACGTGAAGATCGTCTCATTGAACGACAAGCCCTGCAGACAAGAACAGCCTCTTCCAGCATCATTCGAAGGAAGCTGGGGGTGGCTACTAACATCAACATCAGCCAGCAGACCATACGGAACCGCCTTCATGGGTTTAACCTCCGTTCTCGTCGCCCAGCTGTATGGCCACACTTAACTCCAGCCCATAGGGCAGCACGCCGCGCCTTCTGCAGACGTCACGTGAGGTGGACACGTCAGCAATGGTCCCAGGTCCTGTTCAGTGATGAATCACGCTTCACCATGAACCACAACGACGGCCGACTGAGGGTCTGGAGGCGCCCAGGGCAACGCTTTATTGACACCACTGTCCAAGAAAAGGTGGCCTTTGGTGGAGGTTCTGTAATGGTCTGGGGGGCCTTCAGCCTTCACCACAGAACACCCTTGTATCATGTACAGGGTAACCTGACTGGCCTCCGATACCGGGATGAGATCCTTCGACCGCTGGCTGTGCCTACACTGCAGCAGATGGGACCGACGGCTGTCTACCAGGATGACAGGGCAAGGGTGGTCAACGACTTCCTGCAGCAGTCTGGAGTCAACAGAATGGAGTGGCCAGCATGCAGTCCCGATCTCAACCCGATTGAGAACCTCTGGGATGAGCTGGATCGCAAAGTGAGGAGCAACCACCCCCCTCCCAGGGATGCCCAACACCTCTACCAGATGCTGCAGGCTGAGTGGCAGGCGCTTCCACAGAGGATCTTCACCAACCTGGTCAACTCGATGAGGACTCACTGCGTCGAGTGCCAGAACAGCCATGGCGGTTACATGCATTACTGAACTTTTGGGAGCATCAGAATGCCCTGTCTTGTGATTTCAATGACTTTGGGAAATCAAATTTCGATACGTACCCACTTTGATCAAATGTACACACCAAACGATTGCTCGAAATTGAAGGCAATTGTGTATCGTTATCACTAAAGCATGGAATTAAATGTTTGACAAATTTCAACGCATTGGCTTTCTTATTTTGAAAGTTATGAATTTTTGTGCAAGTGATCCTTAACTTTTTGTGCGTAGTGTATATCCTGGGAAGTAAACTGTGGTATGTTTACATTCGACATCGAACGTCGTCAACCTACCGAAATGACAGAACCAAATTCTCCACAGAGAAGTTCTCCTTCCACAGTTCAGCCAGGAATAGAACTGGAAACGCCAAGTTCATCACCTAGTATGTCCACTTTGCGTTCAACTGTTCATCAACAAACTCTATCAAGACCAGTTGAAGATCTTCCAACAACTCCTATGGGCCAGAGAAAAACATTTTCTCGATTCGGACGACGAATTCTCGGAATTGTGAAGCCAGTGAAATTAAGTTTGTGAACCAATTTAATGGACAAAGAGAAGGGAGAGAAAGTAACATTACAACATTGTTTTTTGTTAGATTTGAAAAGTTATATTGTTTAAAGTTGTTCTAGTTATTAATGTTCATTTACGAATTCATACCCAAAAGTTGGAATAAACTCAAAAGGGAGATGTGGTATGTTTACATTCGACATCGAACGTCGTCTGCCAAGTTCAAGGGACATAACTCTCACGCGAGCCTCGCCCTGAAAAAACGGTCTTGGCGGCCAAGATTGACGAAGCGATCCCAACGTCTCTAAGCTTTTCACGTGAATATTAGAAATACTACATAAACCAAAACATGCCACACACCCCATTCCCAACACCCACGATTTACAGATATCCTGGGAAGTAACCCAAACTCATTTGCTGATAATATTGAAAGAGTACTTTCCCTTGTCAAGCATACGGCTGAAAACAGATCTTGCCATTTTTGGCACAGGAAACCGCTCGGGAAAGGTGAGTTTACATGTTGTATTGATGATAGATAAAAATCAGAAGAGCTCGTGTACTTACGATAAGTGCAGTTAAAAAGTGTTATACTGATCGTGTTATTAGTAAGAAAATCATTCATCAGTATGTACTTGTAGACGATCTCACTGTGACTATAAATATTTTGGTATGAGGGAGACGGTGCGAAGGTGTCCGTGTTGTGAGTGGGAGTCGGAGTGGCTGTAGGCAGCGGTGGTTGTTGTTGCCAACTCTAAAAGAATGCCGTGATCTCATTCAGCAAGCTCTGCGGTAGCTGCGTAGGTTTTGTTGTACATTCACTTTCTGCGTATGCGACTTGAGGAAGTGGTTTGGCATTTTGCACGAGGAGTAGGCTAGATGAGGGGTGCATGCTAGTGCTTACGACGATACAATTTCCTGTTGAAAATATAATTTGGTGCTGCGGTCAAATATTTACAATCCATACAGTCCGGGAGCAAGCATCGTTCATTGGTATGTGATACCTTTTACAAACTACTTTCCTGATGGACATTTTGTCCCTTTTACATTGACATTTTGTCCCTTTTACATTGACGAATTTTGAATGCAATACATCGTAGATCTATTTAATAGACTATTATATGTGATAGCCTTTGGAAGTGTAGTTATATATAAAAATAAAAAAAATTATATATATATATATATAATTATATATGTATGTATATCCCTTATACTAAGTTATACTATATATATATTTTATATAATATGTGACTTCCAACCATGAAATCAGTCTTAACTAGCATTTTGGGCATTTTGAGATATACATATCACTGGAAAGTGTACATTCTCAGATCTGCTGATTATTTTGGTACTTGAATAAAGCTTGTACTAAAAAAAAAAATGTAGAAGTTATGTATGTTTAAAGTCATTAAGTTGTATGATGGCCATTTTGAGAAAACGGCATCTAAAGTTTTGTGTGCTCTCCTATACATTTTCCTGAAATTTCTTTATTTGGTGGCTTTGACCCAGTTTGTTTCTAATTTTCACTGTCATTATCTGAAAGATGCACCAAAGAGCTTTCAGTTAGTATATTACATGTGCAGGTACTGCACAGGTTATGGTTTATAATAAGAGACAAAAATAGATACTTTTGGTAGGAAATTGCGTTCTTTCTGCTGCAATCAGTGCGTTAAAATACCATTTTTAAATTGATTGATATTTTTTCCCAAAAAAAAATTTCTGTGGGGGATAGATTATAGTCTACAGAAATCAGTTTTGAGAACAAGTCAAAACACCACAGATAAACCCTCAGTCACCTTTTCAGCTCTATATTGTATGTACCTATGTATATTATTATATATATATTATATATATATATATATATATATATATATATATATATATATATAGGCCTACCTATGTATTGAAATATATAATGTCATTTAGCATACAAAAGTAAATGTAATTTAGGCCCAGTGGTTCGAATCATCACTTTCAGATCAAGCTTCCCAAAGAATGACCATTTATATAAGTTGTCACAGTATAGGGGGCCTACACATATGCAATTCAACTTCAGGCAGTGTGCCCATACACATAAAATCAGAACCACCAAGATTTACAGATGTTAGGTGGGATGGCAGGTGCTTGAGATGGGATGACAGATTCATTTGTCATACACTATCGGTATATTAATTGATTATGTCATTTCCACAATTTCTTTTAAATTCTCTAATTAATCAAATGCACACACACACACACACACACACACACACACACACACACACACACACACACACACACACACACACACACAATCAGCCTCTGGTCATTATACAGTCATACTCATAGACAGTGAATAATCCTGTTTTGCTTGCTTATTGTTCAACTTTTAGTTTTTTGTGTGAGCAAAACATCTCATTGAGAGCTGCCTATTAATTTTAGTCAACTCGAATGTTTATTTTTTAAATAACTTGAAAATGTATCTTGTACATACTACCAGTAACCTAAGCATATACTAGACGTAAGTCAGAATCCAGTGTTCCTCTTTGCAATTTATTGAGTGAGTGTCACAATGACTCACTGAACAGATGGGTCTTGATCTCTGTGTGTGCACATACTCATTGACTATGAGTATGAGTATTGTAATAATGCTTGAAGATGTAGAGTCAGACCACTACTTTTTAATTTTAAGTAAGTAATCTGTGCTTCTCAAAAAAGTCAGAGACAAAGATTCCAGTCATGATTATGTCATATGTGGATGAAAATTAAATCACATTTCCAGCTAATGTATATGTTGTGTTTGATCAGTTTAATCAGAACTGATGCAGCAGAGGACCAGTATGAATGTCGGTACGATCTATGTAAGCTTTCCGAAAATAAGGGACTTTTTTTAATTAAAAAGAAAAGTAACGTGATGTACAAAGTTTAACTGCAGTTATCACTTTCGGTGTAAAAAAATTAAACATAAATTATGTCTCATTATAGGCCTAATAAATTTGAAGAAGAAAAAAGTTCATGCAAAACATGATCTATATTTTGTTTGAAATTTATTGATTGGTTTGTTTCTTTGCGTGTTTCTTTGATTTTGATTGTATTTGTTTATCATTTATTCATATTGTTAATTGAATGAACTCTTGCACAGTGACTGCATAAACTCTGATAAAAATTCAAAAATAATAAGAAATATATATAAATATATATATAATAAGTAGTTCACATAGTGGAAATCCTAAATTTTCTTTATTCTCAGTTTCAAGTGTGAATCTGGTTGGTTGTTTTTAATAAATACATTTATTTATTTATGTTTATTTTTGAATTTTTGTTGTGTTTGTTCATTGAGGGTGCAGATGTTGTTTCTTTTCCTGTTGTCATTTTTCATGAACAGTAA
>CM060311.1:68391918-68431918 GCA_030674185.1 Monoplex corrugatus | reverse complement strand
ACAGAGATGATTGATCATCATATGATTGATTATCATGTAACTGTCAGATCAAGGATTGAAAATTATGAAATCAAAGAAAAATAATATTGAAAGTTGGAATATTTGACTCAAGGTGTGTGATTTCATCAACAGAGCTAGCAAGCCTGCTCAGAGATGATTGATCATCATACAATTGATTATCATGTAATTGTCAGATCAAGTATTGAAAATTATGAAATGAAGAAAAATAACATTGAAATTGGAATATTTGACTCAAGGTATAAAAACACTATTTCTAATGCAATGCTTACATTTGCCTATTCTTGTCAGATGAAAATTTAATCCGAACTTGGTAAGAACTGCCAATTACGTTTTGCAGAGTTTGTATACTTGTCAGTGTATTTCTTTCTTTTCTTTGTTATTTGATTTTTTGTGTTTGCATGTAAACATTGTTGGGGTTTTTGTTTTGTTTTGTTTTGTTTTGTTTGTTTGTTTTGGGAGAGGAGGGAGTCTAGTATGATCTTATGTATAGAAATCACTGAGCAAGAATTTCCTAACAGTGTGCACAGTTTTATTTGTTTGTTTGTTTATTTGTGATCAAATTTAAATCGCACATGCAGTATATTAAATATTTGATATTTAGGGTTTGGGAGATATGGAACCATTTGTAGGTCACATTTCTGTATCTTGTTTATGATTATACATATGTAGCTGTCTCCTAATAACACGTTGGTCTGGTGTATTGGGATTCCATAGAAAAAGGGAATATTATTATTTGAACATGTTATTGTTATAGAAAAAGGGAGATTAATATATAATGATTTGAACATGTTTTGTACATAATACATGTTGGTATCAGTGTCTGAAGTGCTTCAGCAAAATGTGTGTGCGTGTGCGTGTGGTGTGTGCGTGCGTGCGTGCGTGCGTGCGTGTGTGCGTGCGTGGTGTGTGTGTGTGTGTGTGTGTGTGTGTTTACTTATTTTGTGTGTGTGTGTGTGCTTCAGCAAAATGTGTGTGTGTGTTTACTTATTTTAGATGTGTTCTTTTATTTATTCAGGGATATGTGTTGATTGATGTATTATTTTTCAGCTGTACACACTGACCCTGCCACATGTTCGCAAACACCTGAAAGATGAACATGTCAAGAGAATCACCTTGACTGTTCGGCACATGTTTGATGACGACGCCACCATTGGTGATGGACTGTTACAGATGATCCGTAGATATAAGTAAGTGTGTGTGTGTGTGTGTGTGTGTGTGTTGTGTGTGTGTGTGTGTGGTGTGTGTGTGTGTGTGTGTGTGTGTGTGTGTGTGTGTGTGTGTGTGTTTGACCAGTTCAGTCATTTCTGTCAATGGCGTTGAATGTAGTAGAGGTGTACATTTCTTTTTTCGCACTAAGAGTAAGCCTGGCCTTTTCCAGTATCTTATACCTTTAATAAGAATACTACCAGGCAACTTGAATGAGCCTTCTTCATAAAAGTCTTTCCCACATGAGCTCCAGAGTACCAAAGACCCTTCTGTTTGTGCTTGTGCACATGGTCGTTATGTGTTGAAATTTGCCTTATGTTCCTAATTGTCTACTTTGAAATGAAAGAACTAGTCCATGATCAGTTTATAACATGCTAAGCCTTGCAAATTCGTAAACAGAGGGTCTGCTTTCTTTAGTAAGGTATCAGGCCTACCCCTTCAAACCTCTCTAAAGGAAATGTTGATTTTGACTAATGCTGCACCGACTGAAGTTCCTATCACATATAAATATTCAAACCACCTGATAGCCTCTTGTCTGTGCAGCTCATTTCGGCACATGCTCCATTGTGATTGCATTTAAATAATAATTTTTGAACCATACTGATAGCTTTCCTAATTTAGACACACACTATTTAATTTGACCTAGTATGAAATCAAGTCTCAATCAAAATTATTTACCCACAACTCTTACTGAAGCCCAACAGGGAACTCAGATTTGACAATAGAGATACATGTAAGTAAAAACTTTTTGCTGATGTGTGTTTACACTGTGAATACACTTTTTGCTGATGTTTCTTTACACTGTGAATATACTTTTTGCTGATGTCTCTTTACACTGTGAATACACTTTTTGCTGAAGTCTCTTTACACTTTTGAATACATGTCTCTTATTGTTGGCTAACTTGGAAAGAAATAATAGCATATGTTCACAGTGAAAGCTGTACTGATTTAAACTTTCAGCTTCCTTACCAGGTACTTGACCATTTTTCCATGAAAATGTGAGAAATTCATAATGAATGCTTTTTTTTTTTTTTTTTTTTTTTTTTTACTTTAATGTGATGCTTCGGCTCCCAGGATCCCTTGCATAAAAGTTCCTTCCTGCCACATTACACCCTTTGTGTCAGTAAGGCAGCTGTGCTTTTAGCCAAACTTGCCATATAGTGCCAGTGAAATTTTGAACAATTCTGCCAAGTTCCACTGTATTGTGTATCAGAAACAACTATAAGTGCTGCCTGGTAGAAGGTTTTAGCTAGGAACAGAGTTAGTTTTGTTGGTATAGCTTTACACTTAATTCCCTGAGCAATAACAAAGTGACCCCCTGACCAGGAAATTCCAAAGCCATGTTTTAGGTGTGGCACTTCCTTCGTTGATTAACTGTCTTCTAAGTAATGGAATGTCCGTCTTCAGGAGGCATTAGAAATTATCTGCATTGACCATTGTGTGTGTGTGTGTGTGTGCATGTGTCTGTGTCTGTGCGTGCATTTGTGTCTGTGTGTGCATGTGTGCTATGTTCATGTGTATGTGTATTGGTGTGTGTGTGTGTGTGTGTTATGCACTAGTATTTGTGTTTCTGTATGTGTGTTAGTGTGTGTGTGTGTTGGTGTGAGTACATGTTTGTGTGAACTGTGTGCTAGTTTGCTAGTTGTGTGTGTGTGTGTGTGTGTGTGTGTGTGTGTGTGTGGAGAGAGAGACAGAGAGTGGCAAACACCGAGGTTTCAAAGATTCCTCTAGACTTTCCTACAGTTATAACTGAGATGTAAACATGCTTCTGGTTTATCATTTGCTCTGTCACCTGTGTTGTTCTAGTCATAACAGTGCATATAAGTTTTGAAAACTCGTATTTGAAAACATAGTGCCTACAAAGATCATGTTTTGAGCTTTGGAATACTATGAGATAGTTCAGTACTAACCATTTACTAGTAGCTGCAAAATGAGATTTAAAAAAAAGTAATAAAAATGGTGAGAGAAACCCTCTAATAGAAATGTTGTTTCCAACATGTATCTTTCATGTATTGTCTGAATGAGTTTGGGGTGGATGTATCATTGCAAACTTATACTTCTGATTTTGATTCTGTCACAGGCTGGTGTTTGAGGGCAACAAAGATGAAGCTCTGCGTCCCAGGGTATCAGATCATCGAGGCAACAGTGCCACTGATATCTCTGCCTCCTTCTTCCTTTCTCTTCTCCTGACCGCTTTCTTCATGACCATCATTCATTAGTTAAAAGGTGTTTATCTAGCTGGCCTCAACACTTACATGGAATACGGATAGCAAAAAAGGAAAATCAGTGAGAGATGGACGCAGTAGTTGGAATTGAAACTGGTCTTGCGTGCTAAGAGATTGTGCATTGCATGCACATTGGGGTGTGACAACAGATCACCTTACTGGAATTGTTCATGGATTGATGATGTTGAATGTATAAAATCTTACGACACAGACTCTCAGAATCTGTTCTGGAATAGTAACATTGACTTGTTTTGTGATAAGTAATTATCAAATCATGTCATCAGAATATGATATTGGATGTTTTTAAGATTTTGTTGGAAGAACTAAGAGGTTATTATGGTTTTAGTGTCACAGTTTTGTGCCAGAGTTATGAAAATTATGCACTGGAATAATGCATTACATGTAAAAAAATTTATGACAAGTTTTAGTCACATAGATTTTGAAATTTTTGAAAAGGTAAGTGTGACCTTCAGTAATTTGTCAACAGCATAAACCTTATGAAACCAATTTTATCTACCATATTACTGAATTACCAAACCATCATGAAATTTTAACAATTAATGTAAAATCTACTAATAATATTACATTTAACATGCCAAGATCTGATAACACAAAAACACTCAGCAGAAATTGGAAAAGATATCTATAGCGAGAGGTTGAAATTATTGAAGTGTCTGAAGAAACATTGTTCAAAAGTAGCATAACATGTTTCTGATTACAGCATCACATGAAGACAACTGTACAAGTGGATTTGGCCTATGTGGGTGGGATACAATATTAACAGTAGTACTTTCCAAATACAAAGGAGACCTCACTTCACTGATGAAGTGTGATAATCTTTTCTCCACTCACTTTTTCACCTGGAGTATTCAAAAACATTTCGTTTTATGTTACTTTCAAACTAGACGGTGTCCTTTCCAACAGTCTCACTGCCGAAGATCGAATGATAATCCAACAGAGATGGTCAGGGGGTAGGGAAATGGGGGTTCTAAACATTTAACACATTAACTGTTACAGGTCGTTAAAGTATTACCAGCTGTATTTACTTGCAACCATTTTTAGATTACTTACAAAAATGTATACTTACAAAAATTGTCTAACAGTTTTCTTAGAAATGTGGATGTAGGAGAGTCAGTTTACAGTTGTTCCTTCACTGAGGTCATGAGCAGTGATGATGGTGTGTTTTATGGGTGATTATTAATTAATCTGAATAAATATTGTTGCTAGTTTGCCAAAATCAGAACTGAGAACACAACAGAGTCAATATCAAACATTGTTGATTAGATAAACATTCATATTTGATTTTGTCCTGTTCTTGAGTAATAAAAGGACAAGTTTTGAAACTAACTACACATGCCAGTCAAACAAAAGGTTATGAAACCCACACTGGTAACTTTCATGACAGGCTCTCTTCCGTTTCTTATCATGTCTGGCTAGGCCTGGATGGTGCCTACTCACTTTTTTACGGCCTCCCTTTCGCAAGAGCCATTTTGTTAAATACAGTAATGATAAGCTTTGTTTCCTTGTGTAAATTTAGTTCCAGGTCAAGAAAACTACAGTATTCTGTGATGTTCGTAAATGAAAGGAAGCAGGGTGATCTGTTTTCTGTCTGCCGCAAATCTCGGGTCTGTTTTGAAAGGGTAAATGAAAAGGTAGTCAAGGAGTAGCTTACTTCAGCTTAATAAGGCATCCTGTAAGTAGACAACTCAATGTGGACAGAATTTATTTAGTAGTCTTGCAGACATTTAGTCAACATGTACAAAAAGAAATGGAAAGTAAAAATTAAGTTTTATGCAATAGATGGGTTGTAAAAGTTACTGGCTTTATTCCCTTTCTGGTTATAATGTTGCAACAGATATTATCTATTATGGGTTTTTATCAATAGAACTGTTTTACAATTTATTTTCCCTTGTTTTACACTGATGCAATGTCTACTTTTTATGCAGATAGTACATATGCTTACTGCTGTTATGTCCTGTATTTACGCAGTTTTTACACATCAGGCTATGCCAGATTTTTAGTGTCTTGCATCTGTTGTATGTACGCAGCTGTTAAAATGTTATGTAATTATGTAAAAGAATACTGAATCTCAACATTTGCATTTTTCTCTGTAAATATGTATGGATATATCTTTAGTTTGACAACATTTCTGTGTTTCGCATTTTGAATGTGTTTTTTTTGTTTTGTTTTGTTTTGGGTTTTGTTTGTTTGTTTGTTTGGGTTTTTGTTTGTTTGCATAAAGGTATGAACTTCTGCATGTGTGTTTATTTTGTTGGAAGGATTATGTTCTCATTTTATTTTTATGTTTGTCTTACAAAGTTAAAAATTAAGAAATTGATTTAAATCAATCTGTGGGCATATCTATGTCTGTGCAAAAAGGGTTTCACAAAGATTTTGTGAATGTTTTAGCCTATATGGATCTTTTTTACGGTTTTTGCAGGAAATTTGGATGGTCAAGACCCCCACCCCCACCCCACACCACACCACTTTTCCCGGTGGTCTTGGTTTTCCTTTTTCTTTTTTTTCTTTTTTTTTTTTTAACCAATTGTGGACTGTCATTAGCCACTAAAGGTTTTTTCTTGAGAACATAACTTTGATTTGATGTGTCATAATTTTGGGTTCACCAAGGTTGAACAAAATGAAAATGAGCTATAAACAATTTGTTGACTGTTTATGTGATTATGGATCTTGACACATTTGTGGAGAATTGTAGTGACATCAGCTGCAACGGCTACTATCAAACTCGATGACGCTGACGAGTGACAGATGATCAGATCTAAATTACGTGTTTAATGCTTTGACTGAAAATGGGATAGATTAGCTTACATGGATCATTTTCAAGGTAGTGGTCAAAAAGCTCACTTGAATCATTTTCAAGTTAATGGTCACAAAGAGTGTTCAGTGATGCTGGGAAAAGAGTGTTTAATGATGCTTGAAATGGGAAACTATGTGTTCACCATTTGTTTCTATCGTTTGTTGGATGTTGAGGGGAGGGTGTCGAGTTGTTGTATATGAATGTGTACTATAATATTTTCCTTCCATTTTTTTTTTTTTTCAGTGGAGGCAGTTTATTTGTATTGATACTGTTTCAACTATTATTGATCACTTTGTAGATTTATGTTTTGTTGGTGTTGTTTCATTTGCAGTAATTGCTTAATTTACAATAATTGTGTGAAACATTAGAATTATTGATAATACTTTGGCGTGTGTTTTTGTGGGTGTTTACATGGACATGTATGTGAGCAAGATATATATGTATATAATCATCAAACATGGTACATTTACTTCCTAACAATTTAATAACAACATTTCTATACTTCTGCAATGCTACTGAGAAAGGGATATAGAGACCTATTGTTTTTATTTTTCTGCTGGCTGCTTTGAGCAGAATTTTAGTCTCCGTTCCTTATAACCCAAAAGACAAAAATATTACTATGAAGGTCAGTTGGTTTGAATCTAGGAACACTAAACAGAATTGTGAGCACGCAAAACTTGAGTGACTTCTGTGTAAATTCAGAAAACTGTCTTGAATTTTAGATTCCAGCACAGCTGTTATAAGTTATTTTGGGGGAATGGGGATGGAGAATACTTCAGCAGTTGAACTTTTTGTTGTTAGAGACACATTCCTGCACTTAAGTGTTGTGTTGAGAAATGTAAGCCTGAAAATGTTGAGCAGTGTACAAAGTTATAATTTACAGTAAATGCATTGAAATATAAACCACAAGTAATGGTAATAACAACATTTCTATACTTCTGCAATGCTACTGAGAAAGGGATATAGAGACCTATTGTTTTTATTTTTCTGCTGGCTGCTTTGAGCAGAATTTTAGTCTCCGTTCCTTATAACCCAAAAGACAAAAATATTACTATGAAGGTCAGTTGGTTTGAATCTAGGAACACTAAACAGAATTGTGAGCACGCAAAACTTGAGTGACTTCTGTGTAAATTCAGAAAACTGTCTTGAATTTTAGATTCCAGCACAGCTGTTATAAGTTATTTTGGGGGAATGGGGATGGAGAATACTTCAGCAGTTGAACTTTTTGTTGTTAGAGACACATTCCTGCACTTAAGTGTTGTGTTGAGAAATGTAAGCCTGAAAATGTTGAGCAGTGTACAAAGTTATGATTTACAGTAAATGCAATGAAATATAAACCACAAGTAATGGTAAAATAAAAAGGAAAATTGTCTATGCATGTAAAAGGGATTTAATATGTATTACAGTTTGTATCCACAGAGATTGTAAAATTGTATACTCTTGAGTATGCTGTTCATGTAACTATGTTGAGTAAATTTACACCCTTTAACTCAAAAGAGTGTTATATATACATATGTTTTTATATATTTTACACTAACACATCTCTCAGGCTTGTCATTATTATCCTTCTAATTTTTTTCGCTTTGTTTCTCTTTTTCTTTCTCTCGCTCTTTTTATTTTTCATTTGTTTAAATTCCCTCTTTAAATAGATGGAATTTTCCCGTATGAAGTTTACTTTTTTAACAATTTGAGATTGATTACAGCCAGTATGATGCAGATCATTCTGTATTCTGTGTGCCCAAATTTATTTTAGTAACTATGAATGATGTGTCTGATGGTTCATCGGAAATCCATAAATTGTTGTCTAATCGCTGATGAACAAGCATGAGGCACCATAAATTTGAGTGGCATGGTTCATTTTTCATTGGTCACTGTGTCCCAGGAGATTATGAAGCTAAGGTTTCAGTTTTGGAATGTTTTTTGGTTTGGTTTGGGTTTTTTGGTGGGGAGGGGAGAGATTGTTGTTGTTGGTTGGTTCGTTTTGTTTGTGTGGGGTGTTTCATTATGAGTAGACCTTTACCAAATTCAGGGGTATGCTCATTTTAAAGGAAATCCAAATGAAGAATAAATTAACCCTGCTCATTCACAAGGTTCAAATGAGTACAGTTAATAGATATTTCATGGCCAACTTGGCACCATTGCTGAAAATATGAAGGAGATGCTTTCACCTTGCTTCACTGGTACTTCTGTCATCTCATTATCAGAGATTGCTGCTGATGTTCTATTGTTCAAAAAAATATGATTATGGTATACATGGCTTATACTTTGTAAGCATTACGTTGAAGGAATATTTGAAAATAAAAATACTAATTCTTTTTTCAAAAAGAGTGTTTAGTGGCTTAATGATAATCGTGATTCAGACAACAATAATGATTGCAAATTGTTGTAGTTAGCAGCAAATCAGTTTTTGTTTGTTGTTGTTTTGGGGGTTCTTTGCTTTTATTGTTGTTTGTGTGTGAGTGTTATTATTTATTCTGAACTCAATTTTTAAGAATACTTCTTTAAATTTTCAGAGCAAAATGTGTGTGCAGTTGCTCCTGGGAGATTTCAGTCATAGTATGAAGATTAGTCATAGAAATGTCAGTGTCAAGTCTACGTTTTATTTATCTGTATCTTCACAATTATGGTGCTGTTTAATGTTGTGGGTATTTCTGCTTTCACTTCTTTGTGGTATGCAATAACTGATTCTTTGTTTCTGTTGAATTAATAAATCATTTATTCAAAGCCTGTGTATTTGGTGTGTGTTTTTTACACTTGAAAATGATAAATGTGAATGTTTTGGTATAAAACTATTTGCTATTCTAATGATGTGAAGAAACATCGTTGTAAATTAAAAGAGTTTATCTTAAGAACGTAGTATTACATTATTGAAAAATAGAAAAGATAATGTATTGAAAAGAAGATCAGTAACATTAGTGACAGCAATCACAACAACAGCAGCAACACTCAAACGCTCATGTACATACACACACGTACACATGTACACACACACACATGCACAGAGACAGAGAACTTCATATGAAAAGGATAATCTTCCAAGATCTTGATGGAACTTTTCACCTGTGAAGTCGAGACTGACCACAAGATCTTTTGACACCAGATTTAGCCACTGTATCAGAGCCATCCACAAATGCTAAAGTGTTCTCAAGGAAGGACAAAGATTGTTTAGAACCTGAAACCAAGATCTCTTGTCTCCATTGAGTGCTAATTTATTGGAAACCATCCACTATTCAATAGTTTCCATATTTCAGATTAGTGAGGGGATCTCAGAGGTTGGAAGTTGGGGCAATGTCAAATAGCTGCAGGTCATCTGCAAATTTATGATGTACCACATTACAAAAAAACGGTCTAGTATCACTCTAAGAATGAAAAGACATCAGTGAAAGAACGAAATACATCATAATCAGCTATTACATCTGAAATCAGCTGAGAATGTTGAGTGAAAAACAAGAGGCCTCAGAACTGATTCCTGTGGCACATCGTGCATGAGGGAAAGAAACCAGAGAAATGGTGGTTAACAACAGCTTTTTGAGAGCGGGATGACATATAAATAGAACCAGCTGGGAGTAGAGCCTTGAATGCCCAAGTAACTCGTGGTGTGCACAGAAGAATGTGATGATCAGTAACATTTCATGCTTCATACAAATCAAGCAGTGTGAGTACACACACATTCTTAGAATAAATTTTCGACAGGAAATGCCTGTTAAAACAATAAAGCTATTTCAATAAACTACATTTGCAAGCAGACTAAAACTTATTAAGAAGTCGAATCATTTCAAAACGTTTAAGACAGAAAAAAAAGTTGGTGATTCGCCTGTAGTTATAGTAGTATTCAGTGTCAAGACATTAGTATGCAGATAACTTCAGCTCTTTCAAAAGTCTTCATTTGCACCCCAAAATCAAACAGTTGACATACAGTTTGATGAACGACGCAATATTTTTGTCTAATTGGAATCATATTCCCAACTGGAAGGAAACGTAACAAAAAGTTTCGGTAACGGGGACGTATGAAGGCCTTAAGACTAACATTTTTTGTCTCTATTGTTGCTACTTATACTATTGCTGCTTCGGTAAGGTGGAAAGGCTGAAATGTCAGATTATGTTTAAAGAAATAAACTTAAACAAGTTCTTGTGACATGCGTTCGCGTGGTAATGTGGAAAGGCTGAAATATCAGATTATGTTTAAAGAAATAAACAAGTTCTTGTGACATGCGTTCGCATGGTAATGTGGAAAGGCTGAAATGTCAGATTATGTTTAAAGAAATAAACTGAAACAAGTTCTTGTGACATGCATTCGCAAAAACTTCATACAATAGAAATGATGGGACGTAAAAAGCATTTCAGTGGTATTATTTCGTCGAGCAGAAGAAAATGAATGACATGAAATCATAAAGTCAACAGTGACTGATATGAAATCATAAAACGATTTCATTTCAATTATTTCTTTCTGTTCAACACAACATCAGGGAAGTCTTGTTTTGCCCTAAAAATTGTGTGTATGTGTGTGTGTGTGTGTGTGTTCATTGTTGTCTTTTGTGTACACTTAACAAAGGCCAATTGGCCGAAAGTTTGCGCTTGTCTTGTTTTGTTGCATCAAACACGCGTTCTGATTCTCTCTCTCTCTCTCTGTAAGTTTGCACTTGTCTTGTTTTGTTGCATCAAAGACGCGTTCTGATTCTCTCTCTCTCTCTCTGCCTCTCTCTCTCTCTGTTTATTCCACTAAACTGTTAGCTGTTAATGGAGTTGTCATCATATCTAGCTTGTAAGTTCCAATCCTTTCAACTAGAAGGCCACAATGTAAAAACAATTACCTAACGATAATTATGTAGACTGTTCGTGGACAGATTTTAACCAAATTTGATATGTCGGTTTATTCGAAGAGCGAATCGGGTGGCGAAAGATTCGGTAACGGGATAATAGCAAAACCATTAATTCTACGCGAGTTACGGGCCTTGCGAGTTTGACGTTTTATCTCAACTGTCATCGATATCTTCGATACGTCTGCTTTGAGAGGTATGAATCTATTATTCCACAATGAGTAGTTTTGCGTGTATTTTTCAAAAAGTAAAGCCTCTGTTGGATCCAGTAAATACAGCGCTCGGTAAAATACTCTACATGATAAAAATCTGTTGTGTAGATCTAAACATACCAGTTTTAAGCATTGTGTCTTTAGATCTGGATCTAACGGTTATGTGCTAACTATTATATAAAATCTGTAGTTTTGCAATCAGTGGGATGGTTTCCATGAAGCGTTTCAGTTTTCAGACAATACAACAGAATGCAAACAGCGTAACTTCAAGGGTGTCGGGGTACTCAAATTCTGTAAACTCTAAACTGACCAGCCTCTTAACTACGAAGTTTCAAAGTTGTGTCCCAGGTAAGAAATTGAAGTTTCCATTAACTTTAGATGACTCGTATATATCTAACCACATCGCATAAAATCAAATGGATGGAAATGATAGAAATTAAGATAATACGAATAAATAAATAGACTCTTTATAAAAGAAATAGTTTAATAGAAAGATAAAGAAACCTTTTGTGTGTGTGTGTGTGTGTGTGTGTGTGTGTGTGTGTGTGTGTGTGTGTGTGTGTGTGTGTGTGTGTGTGTGTGTGTGTTGTGACTACGTGCATGCGCGCATTGCAAGAATAGAGAAAATCAGAACAAACTGAGCACGTTACTAATATTTTCATTCATCTTTAACTAAAAATAAAACGGCGTTACTTCAAACCAATAAACGTCAACGGAAACGTCAGTATTTGAGTAAGCTAACCGTCTGCACGGGCGAATGTGAGTGGAGGGAGGAGGAGGGGATGCACACCCAGATGCATGCATAGTCAATTTATTTATGCGTGCTTGAGTTTGCATGTGTGTGTGTGTACATGTGTGTTAGAGAGCGAGGGCATAGCGACAGAATTCCAGCACATGCTGTCTTGACATACATAGCCTTAACTTGGAAAATACTCGAAAATGGTAGCATTACGTCCTACTTGTACCGCTTACAGATAATCCTATTTTACCCTTGTAGGTGGATGCTCCTCTCTTCTTGCCACTGCAGGCAACAATTCCGTGAGTTCTACACACAACTAAACGTACTCCTTCTTCGGGAGGTATAGGTACTTACCATTGAAGAATGTTGATAGACCTACTGCCAGAGCGCTATAGCAGGGTCATTTTGTTTCCCAAATCCTTGCGTTCTGTCTTCGAATTTCATTTTTTTTTAAAATAACAACGTTGTCTTTCTCAAAGGTTTTTGTTTTGTGTTGTATATTAGACTACTTTATTCTGTCGAATAAAAGGTCTATTCTGTTGCTTTTTTTTTTGTTTTTTTTTTTTGTCTTTTGCTCTGTCAGTTTGTATGATTGTAAGGGAGACAATCACTCTCTATTTATATATCGCTCTCTCTCTCTCGCTCTCTCTCTCTCTCTCTCTCTCTCTCTCTCTCTCTCTCTCTCTCTCTCGCTTGCTCTCTGTCTGTGTGTGTGTGTTGTAACAACATATCTGCATTGTACTTAATTAGCAATCCGACCGCACATACATAAGTATTCACACATTAAGGCGAAATGCATGAATTCAAAATTACACAAATAATTACAATATTTAATAATTAATTAATAATTATTAATTACAATATTTATATAGCGCAAAATCTTGATAAAATCAAATCTAAGCGCTGAAACAGACACACACGCACGCACGCACACACACGCACGCACGCACGCACGCACGCACGCACGCACGCACGCACGCACCACACACACACACACACACACACACACGCACACACACACACACACACACACATGCATGCATGCATGGCTATAAATAGGGAGAAAGAATAAAAGCAATGGAAAATTATAGAGAGCATATTAAATTTAAATTAAAGAATAACGTCATAAAAAAATGTTTCACTCACGCACACTCCATTGCATATACACACACACACGATACGCGTGCGCATGTGCAAGGGAAAAAGCTTTCACAAGGGCTCTAAATGAGCATGAATATATTACAGACCTTAAGTGTTGTGCACATGGGAAGGATGGGATGCTATTCGTTTTATTTGTTATTACACATTAATCTTCTCCACAATCTCATTTCTGCTGCCTAAATCTTGTGCAGCTCAATGGATATAAAGATGGAGGGCAATCGTCCCTATGAGCGTAATAGCTTCAGTTCGGGAATGATGCTTTTATATCTCCCGTTGATTTCAGTTTTACCAGTGTTGCCGTTTCTTTGAGCTGTCGTCGTAGGGGCTTCAGGATTTAAGCTTAAAGGGGAGGGGGGGGGGGAACAACCGTCATCACTGCGTCCCTGTACAAAGACACACTTTATTAAAAAAAAATTGAAAAGAGAGAGAGAGAGAAAAGAAGAAAATTGAAAAAAGGAAAGGAAAGAAAAGAAAAGGCGCAAAGATTGCAAAAGTGTCGCTAACAACAAAAGAAAAAAGTCTGAAAACCACAACCCCATAATATTAAAAAGTGCAAGAAGCCGTCCGTGGACCTACACACACAAGCTACACGGAAGAACAGCAGTGCTTAAAAATTCTAATGGAAAGCCTTATTATAGTATTTATCAAAGGAGATACAGGAAAGTTTGAAATGTTAAAACAGTAGAAAAATTGTCATATGAAGCGATAAAAGCTGCACTCCAGACATCATTTATTCAGTTTCTAAATTTTCCGAAAGGGCCAAATCGCGACGGTTTCATTAGTTTTTGACTCACTGCTATGGATTTTATCACTTAGGGGTTATTTAGATTAACATTGCAGAGTGCATGTTTTCTACGGGGCATTCATATATGCTATTCTGCCTGGATTTTGCAAACCAAACAGAAGACTGCGAATTCAAATTTTCTGAAAGGGTCAAATCGCGATTATTTCATTAATTATTAACTCATTGCTATCGATTTTTATCATTTTGGGATTATTCAAATTAATATTACAAAATGCCTGTTTTCTGTGGGGCATTTATATCTGCTTTTCCATTAATTCTGCCTGGATTTTGCGAAACCAAACAGACTTCAAGTTAATCTGGTTTGTGTTTTCAGGTAATTACATTTGTGTTCAAAGTAACCAGCTTGGCCATGGTAAATGTAAAAACAAGTTTGTAAACTATACTAATCAAACATGATTGTGTGTTTCTTAATTTTCCAGAGCTGAATCCGTCACCTAACTCAACAAAAATTTTCAGTGTCAGCGTATCATCTGCAAAGTCGTAGAACAATGGATACGTTGCTGGTAGTATGCGTGGCAATGGTGTGTGTCATTCCTGGTACACTGTGTGATCGTGACAAGCTCTGTTGGAATGTCAGAAACTATCCTGATCCCCACTCCACAACCCATTCTCTGTGCGGACGGAGTCGTGTATCTCACATTTGTGATCCCGACCATCTTCTCTCCTGGCAGAAAGGTCAGTGGAAGGGGCACAAAATCAGGTTACTTTCTAAAATATCCAGACAGCCAAAATATGAATGAATGTAACTCGGAACTCGGAACATTTTAAAACGAAATGTTAAATAACTGATCAGAAAATAAAGCGCAAACTACTTCGGTTTTGCAACTGATCTTAAGATCGTCATATCAAACTCAAAGCGAAAAAACTCGCATTGCAAATATTTCCTATCATGTCTTTTCCTTTTTCTTTTAGATATGCATTTAAGCAACATTGAAACTCGCTGGAGACGCAAGAACTGTTTGAATTTACCTGTCATTTGAAGATGTCCATCTTGAAATTATTCGACGATTTGTAAAGAAATCAATTTCTTTCATTTGATATAGAACAGATCTGGTTATAGTGGTTCTTTTATTGGATCCGAAGTATTAACTTGAGAAATATTGATAGATGTAATTTTTAGGAGGTTATTGTTATTATTCTATGATATTTGTTCGATGCATGATGACAATCCCTATATGGCCCATGGTGATCAGTGGAGCCATAAAGAACATGAATTTAGATGAACTGAAAGATTAGTGATAACTTTAATGTTTAAATCTTAACAGACTGAATCGAAAGGTTAGTGATAACACCAGTATTTACATCTTAAGAGATAACTCCAGTGAATTATTAATATGATAAATAAATTGCTGTGCTTCTGTGATCCTAACAAAAAGTCTGTGTCCACTTGGCATTTATCTCCAATGAAAGTGGTTAACAGTTTGTCTAAAATATGTGAATGGACCAAATACTATTATTGCTTAGCAAAATTTTTAGCATGAAACCCAAAATTTGTCCACCAAACAATGTAACAATTATCTGCAGCTAAAATGGTCGAAAAGGAATAATTTGAGTAATTTCTGAACTTTAAAAGCACGACCAGTTTTAGAACAGGTGGGAATGATGCAAGTAGATGTGTCGAAAGGGATGGGGATGAGATCAATGTGCACATAAAACATAAACCGAAAGAACATGGAAACATAGATAGAAACATCCAGGTTGGTCATCACAAAATCAGACTGTAGGTAAATGAGGGTCAAGGTTTTCCCATAACCCTGAGGTCCTCGGTGTGATGTGACAGGGATTCAACGTTTCTCGGAGGGGAGGGGGGGGGGGGAGGGGCGGTGTTCGTCTGTCGTCGTCGACAATGACCACGGCTTCATGAAGTTGCTTTGAGTCAGTGTGTCCGGAGGTGACTGATCAATCCGATCCGGGCACAGAAGTAACGTCCACAGGTTGGACATCTATGGTCGGTTACTGTGGTTGAAAGGTTTGCAGCCCTAGCTTTCCGTGCAGCTCGTTTTTCTTGTGCAGACTGGATACGAGACACTTCTGAAGTGGTACATCCGGTTTTGATTCTTCTACGCCAGACTGTACGGTCGAGGGGCAAAGTTTTCCCAATTCTCCCAGTCTATGTTGAGGGACTTTAGCGATGCCTTCAAGCTGTCTTTAAACCGTTTTCTCTGGCCTCCTACTGTTCTCTTGCCAGACGCTAGTTCCCCGTAGAGGAGTTGCTTCGGAATTCTGGTGTCAGACATCCGGTATACATAGCCAGCCCAGCGAACTTGACTCTTTTGAAGTAAAGTGTGGATGGAGGGGAGATTGGCTCTCTCTAGTACTTCTGTATCAGGGATCTTCTCTTGCCATCGGATATTGAGAATCTTTCTGAGGCTTTTGGTGTGAAAATTATTCAATTTCCTTGCGTGTCTACTGTAAACAGTCCAGGTCTCACTGCCGTAGAGGAGAGTGGTGAGGAGCACCGCTTTGTACACTTTGGGTATGAAGCCATGACATGCGCTGAGAGTTTGATTAAAGTGTAGATAACTTGCGCAGTAGCATCCACACTCTCTCGTCCAGGATCACCTGGATCCAATGGCAAGACATGGTCAAGACGGCTAGAGATGATTCTGGGTGCAGGATTTTGCCGGAGACTTGACAGAGTTTGAACAAGAAACCGCCTAACGGGGCTCCGCTCCGAATTTTCTGTAGGGGTTGTTTCCCTTAGCCTTTACTGGACCTCTCGGAGGTAGCATTATGAGAGTAACGCCATCTCCACTCCCTCGTTGCTTTAAGCTCAAGTACTTATTTACAACTGGGTGAATTGTGGCCGCGTGCACATACAAAGTTCTCTGGGCGTGATTCATTTCTACGCAAACTTGTGCAGGCTTGTAAGTAAGACTACTGTTGCACTTAATCGCGTTGTGCATTGACAAAGTAGGGGGAAAGTCGTATAATGCGTGAGGTGAGGAGTTCAAAATACCAATGTCATCATCCCAAACGGTTGTTAGGGGGGAGGGGGGAAAGAAAAAAAAAAGAAAAGAATAGAAAAAAAAATAGAAAGAAAAAGGAAAGAGTTCTCTTCTTCCCAGCCTCCCCCCTCCCCCGTCCATGGGACCTTTTGTAGTAGTCCAGGTGTGATTTAGTTTCACAGTACCCGGAAAGGAGAAAGGCTCCACCAAGTACCAAGTTTGCACCAAGCCTACAGAAAGGATTAAGATCAAACCTAGGTGGATAGAGCTCGTTTGCTTTGTCACGGCAGTCCATCTAGAAGATGAACAACTTTGATTTCAAACCCACAAAGCGTCCCAGCCTTGGTTAATTGCCCCCGTGCATCCAAAGAAGGTTCTTGAGCCAAAAATCAGGTGACAAATACTCTGAACAGCAAAGCTACACCTGCTGAGGCCGTTCTACACGTGGCAGTCACTGAATCTGCGGAACTACGATCGTCAGGAATTTCTCTTTGCAGAGGACTGAGCACAGGGTACTCACACCCTATAGTACTCTGGAATAGTAAATGACCAAGAACTGAAGAAGGAACTGTCGTAGCAATGGACAAACAAGCCGGGAAAAAAATCTTGTACAGTGGGAACCAGTTAACTCACGAATCATCGGAGCTATAAGTTTTTCTTCTAAATGTGTAAGGACAACGGTTTGGGGTTCGATCCAATCTGATTACCGCCTGCCTGGTAGGCAAAGGATGGGAAGCTTTCTTATCTCCCAGATCAACATGTGTGCAAATCTGTCGCTGCCTAATCCCTTTTTTGTGTATACGCACGCAGAATAGTAAATATGCACGTTAAAAAATCCTGTAAATCGTGTCAGTGTCCAGTAGTTTGTGGAAACATGCCAAAAACAGCCGGCATTCATGTACGCACACTTAAGTCAGAGTATGCATACTGTGCAGCAAGATACCGGTACCACCTGCACAGCGTGGGCAAAACAACGTGCATACACACATCCAAGGAAAATCAAACGCTTTATCTCAGAGGCTTTATCAGGGCAGTCCATCTTAGAAGCGGAACAACTTCGATTTCAAACACGCAAAGCATCCCAACGTTGGGTAAATTGCCCCCGTGCATCCGATTCAGCAGCTGGAATGGTTCCGCCAAAGATATCTTGGCAAGCTCAAGACCTGCTGTCACGTGGCAAGATCGTTCATCCAAATTTCAAGTTCAGAAAGTGTGGTTTGCCAGATGCAGAGTTCTCAACGAATGCCAACTTAATTGGACAGGACACGTTGCCCCTTTGGAAGACAGCCGCATCCCAAAGGTGGTTCTGTATTGAGAGCTGAAACAAGGATACCGTAACCAGGGAAGACCACTAAAGCGATTCAGTGATACCCTTAATTAAGGCCAATTTCATTACCTGTGACATCAGCGCTATCAACTAGGAAGCTGACAACATTAGTGCACACAGAGCACAACCTCATTTGAATAGTACAGGACAGCTGCTATTCAAAGGAAGAGGGATCGGTGGAAGCAGAACCCAAGGCCACAGGACTTCTTCCCATGGAACTCCTGTGGAAAAACGTGTGCCCGTAGGGTAGGTCCTGTATTCCACCTGAAGACCAACACCAGGTGATGAAGAACCACTATGTCTACTCATCCGTCAAATCGACAATAGAAGTCATCACACTGAAGTTTATATGTTATATGAAAATAGCAAAAAGTATCAAGTTTTAAGTGTAATTAATCCTCTGCTTTTCATTCCTCAGTGTTGAAGAGTCGAGTTACCCATTCACACCTGAGTGACCTAGAGGCCACTTGCACAAATTTTGAAACTTCATGATCCTAACTTGAATTTGTGCAATCGTATTACATAAAGATGGCAGGAGCTGTACTCCGATGTTATCCAGGACTTACTTTACAGAATCATAATTAAACTCAATAACTTTTCACATGATCAAAAACAACGTGATTGAGGATGTATGTGTGTGTGTGTACACGTGTGTGTGCGTGTGTGTGTGTGTGTACACGTGTTGGTGTGTGTGTGTGTGTGTGTGTGTGTTGTGTGTGTGCGCGTCTATGTGTATGTTATGCGCGTCTGTGTGTGTGTGTGTGTGTGTGTGTGTGTGTGTGTGTGTGTGTGTGTGTGCAGCTCACAAAATTGACAGAGCGATTTCGAACCTGTTTGAGATGACCACTTGCCAATGTGCCAGCTGTATTTGGAACGGGCATGGATACTTTGCCCGTGTCGCTCTTATGCCATGCATGGACAGCATTTTGAAGTGAGCTCTGATACATCATTTGTAGTTAAAATAAGTGAAATACCGTTTTTGTTGTGTTCTTTGTTTCTTTCACAAGCTATCGGTACCATGACCAGGGCCTGTTCGTGGCCACCTTATTCTTTTGCTGGGTTGTTTGGGTTTGAATACCTTAGAGCAAATTATGTTTCTATATTTGTTAAATCCCCAACAAATTGAAAGAAAGGGCATTGTACTCAGGCGGGTCCATATACTCTCAGTCTGTCTGCTGGAACCATTGTGGTGCTGGAACCTAGATCATGGGAACTGTAGGTAAACTTCGGCCTGAAAGGAGAGATTGTATTTGTGTGTGTGTGTGTGTGTGTGTGTGTGTGTGTGTGTGTGTGTGTGTGTGTGTGTGTGTGTGTGTGTGTGTGTGTGTGTGAGTGTGTGTGCGTGCGTGCGTGAGAGAGAGACAGAGAGAGGAGGGGCAGGGAGTCTCAGATTAGCGTGTATCAGAATGGACTTGTCCGATTTCTTTGGTTGCAACCATGCATAATCAGAAAATTTAATTGAAATGTATCGATGGTAATTTATGTTTCGCATCACAGATTTTCTCACAGTCATGAGAAAATCTTTATAAAGCACGAGAAGTACATGCGGGTTTCAAAACGCCATTAAAATTTAAGTGAAAAATAGTACCTTTGATGAAAATGTATGCACTGTTGAGTTCGTGTAAAAAAATGTAATGCGTAAATGATAACTAATATTTTCTCAGTTTGGTTTTTTTCCCTACAATCATAATAAGATCAATAACATCAAAGACATGTTTCAAGATGTCAGTAAGATTTAAGTGAAACTGGTGCCTTTGGAGAAAATGCGCAGTCTACGAGTTTGTTTAAATTAACTGTTCACTTACATAGTTGAAGAGTACTGCCCACACAGTCTTCGGCAACCTCCAGGCACACAGTGGGAATGGAAGCGTGGAATATGAGAAGAACATATGACACTGAAAGAAAAGCGCAAGTCTTGCAAGATGTGAGAGGATACAACACCAGAATTTTGGATCTGAGTGACTTAAATGAACAAATTCTGAGAAAACGTCATTAGGTAGTGGAGAGAACACACCCTGTAGTACTCTGAAAGTGTAAAAAACAAGGTAAATCAAAATATGACTGCTGGATTTTGAGGGTAGAAACAAAATATGAAAAAATACCTTGTTTGTAAAAGATCCTTTGGAGTATAAAACACAAAGTGTGGCCTGGGCTCGAAAGGTTGTGTTTTATACTCCAAAGGATCTTTTACAAACAAGGTATTTTTTTTAATATTTTCTTTGTAAAAAAGAACTGAAGAAGGAACTGCCGTAGCAATGGACAGACAAACTGGTAAAAAATCTTGTACAGCAGGAGCCAGTTTAACTCACGAATCATCAGAGCTAGAATTTTTTCTTCTAAATTTGTAAGGAGAATGGGGTTCGATCCTACCTGGATACCGCCCGCCTGGTAGGCCAAGGGTGAAGATTTTTCGTATCTCTCACCAGATCAACCATGTGTGTGCAGACCTGTTTGTTGTTTTGTTGGTGTTTTGGTGTGTGTGTGTGTTGTATGTGTATTTTGTTTGTGTGTGTGTGTGTGTGGTGTGTGTGTGTGTTGTGTGTGTATGTGTGTGTGTGTTGTGTGTGTGTGTGTGTGTGTGTGTGTGTGTGTACACGCATGCACAATAGCAGATATGCACGTTAAAAATCCTGTAAATCATATCAGTGTCTGGTAGTTGTAAGGACAATGGTTTTGGGATTCGATCCAACTGGATACCGGCCGCCTGGTAGGTAAACGGTGGAGATTTTTCCTATCTCACAGGTTAACATGTGTGCAAACCATTTGCTGCCTAATCCCTTTTTGAGTGTGTATAGCACGCACATTACCAAACATGCATGTTAAGAATCATGTAAATCATGTCAGTGTCTAGTAGTCTATGGAAATATGCCAAACACAGCCGGCATGCATGCATGCACTCTTAAGTCAGAGTATGCATACTGTGCAACAAGCAACCGGTACCACCTGCATACTGTGGGCAAAACAGCGTGCACACACCATAAAAAAATCGAACGCTTTATTAGAAAATAAAAAGTAAGACGAAGAAGAAAAAATTTTCGGATGAATTTCTAGAACCTGCGTGATTCTCCAGAGCTGTTTATTGTGTGTGTGCCAGGCTGTATTAATGTCAGCCACGAACATGACAGTTTTTATTTCATAGACTCGGAAACACGACAGTAGACAAGCTGAAGGATGCTCAGATGTTTGCCTACATTTTGACCCAAAAGTGGGCCATGAGCGGGAACTGTAATGAGTCCTTCATCATCTTACACTCCAGAAGTGATGGCGTGGTAAGTCTCGTTTTTTTTTTTTTTTGTTTTTGTTTTTTTCTTCTTTAAGTGAGGCAGAAAACTCTTCAGCATATCTGTAGATAAGAAAACCCAAGGCTTAAGTGCTTAAACGTGTTTTTAAAGCATTTATACCCCAGCTGTGCAAATGTTGGATGTTTTGACCTTATTGCATCTTAGAGAGTAGAGTGTAGTCATGTCACCATGTTAAGTTTCATGTTTCATTCGTATGTTTCAAACACATCAAAAGATGAAACCAGTCGGTGTTAAAGGTAGGTTCCATCAAATTTTAGCATTCATTTGTATCCTTTGCTCGAGTAAGATTTTTGTTAACGTAAACAAAAAAAATTTTTTAAGCCTGAGATTCTCAGTGTGTGTACACATGTGTTCGATTTATGAGATATTGGTCATGTTTTGATGATCCATGGTTATCTGTGCTCAAAAGCCTTCTACGATGGGTATCTCTGCTGATTCAAGTTGGATTTTGATTTCCTGTTTTCTATCTGTACACACTGACTCTACCACATGCCCGTAAAACTCTGAGAGATGAACTGGTCATCGAAATCTCAAAAATGGTTCGACCCATGTTTGATAAAGATGCCACTGTTGGTGATGGACTGTGGCAGATGGTTCGGCGATACAGGTGAACACTGTGTGTGTGTGTGTGTGTGTGTGTGTGTGTGTGTGTGTGTGTGTGTGTGTGTGTGTGTGTGTGTGTGTGTGTGTGTGTGTGTGTGTGTGTGTGTGTGGTTCTACACTCGCGCACACAGATGGTTTGGCGATATAAGTGGGCATCTGTATGTGTGTGTGTGTGTTGAGAGAGGAGAGAGAGAGGAGAGAGAGAGGTGTGTGTATATGTGTGTAGTATGTGAGTGTGTGTATATGTGTGTGTATGTATGTATGTGTGTGTGTGTGTGTGTGTGTGTGTGTGTGTGTGTGTGTGTGTGTGTGGTGTGTGTGTGTGTGTGTGCATGTCTGGTGTGTGTGTGTATGTGTGTGTGTGTGTGTGTGAAAGAGAGAGAGAGACAAAGACAGAGCATATCTATATACAAATCTGCATTCATGTGCATTGTGCATGTGCAGTGCTGGTATGTGTGTGCGCACACGGTGTATGTATATATGTACGTGTTTTTTTGTTTGTTTTGTTTTTTGTTTTTGTTCTTTTGTTTGTTTTTTTGTTTTTTTTTGTTTTGTTTTTTTTTGGGGGGGGGGGGGGGGGGGGGGTTGTTGGGTTTTTTTGTGGTTTTTTTTATTAGAAAAATATAATACGACAATACCAGAAGGAAACCGTCGCACATATCAAAAGGAGAAGAAGTTTAAAAAATGTACATGCGCGTTACGACTGCTTTCGTTTAAAAATCTGGTCACTTGAAGAAAACGTTGCTGTTCACAGTGCCAAAACTGAATATGTTGGATATCATTTCGTTCCGTAACGAAACTCTATTGAATACTTGTCACACGTTTTCATTTCATTCAAGATTAGATACATCAAAACTGAATATGTTGGATATCATTTCGTTCCGTGTAACGAAACCCATATTGAATACTTGTCACAGTTTTCATTTCATTCAAGATTAGATACATCAAAACTGAATATGTTGGATATCATTTCGTTCCGTGTAACGAAACCCATATTGAATACTTGTCACAGTTTTCATTTCATTCAAGATTAGATACATCAAAACTGAATATGTTGGATATCATTTCGTTCCGTGTAACGAAACCCATATTGAATACTTGTCACAGTTTTCATTTCATTCAAGATTAGATATATTTGTCATTGTCCTATGGACGGTAAACATCTGAAGCCATTTTACTTTGATTTCTTGACTTTTGTGGGTTTCACAGAACTACTGTACTATGCCATAGACTTCCATCTTGAGTTTTTCTTGCCATTGATCATATTGCTGGAGGAAAATCTATTTTGACTGTTACTTTTTATGATAAATATTTCACAAAACATACAACAGAGTAAGAGAGTGTAAAAAGGGACATCAAAAACATGGCTGAATCATCTTCATTTTTTTTTCCTAATGGAGTGTAGAATTTGAGCATAATCATCTTAAACTGACACTGTTCGTTGCAATTTCGTCACAGAATGGTGTTGATGGGCAAAGAAGAGAAAGCTCTAGATCCTTCGTTTTTCGTCAGAGAGCAAATTTGGCTACGACAACAGCAGAGGAAAAAGCAAATGGCAAAGGAAAACAAACACTAGATCCCAGGTCTGGCGTAAAAGCACGAAAACGGCTACAACCCTCACCCTCCAACTCTCCACATCTATTTCAACTTTTTTTTGGTGTGTGTGTGTGTGTGTGTGTGTGTGTGTGTGTGTGTGTGTGTGTGTGTGTGTGTGTGTGTGTGTGTGTGTGTGTGTGTGTGTGTTGTGTGTGTGTGTGTGTGTGTGTGTGTGTGGTGTTGGTGTGTGCGTGCGTGTGCGTGTGTTGTGTGTGCGTGCGTGTTGTGTGTGCGCGCGTGTGTGTGTGGTGCGTGCGTGTGTGTGTGTCATTCTTAGGTGACTTGGAATTCCCAATAGTTGTGATTAAAAAAAAGAGGGAAAGAGTATTTCATGCTATCCAGGAGGGACGTGTGCTTGTGTATGTGTGCGTGTGTGTGTATGTGTGTGGTGTGTGTGTGTGTGTGTGTGTGTGTGTGTGTGTGTGTGTGTGTGTGTGTGTGTGTGTGTGTGTGCATACTCAACTGTTAACGAAATGAGCTTGCAAGATTTTCTCAAATGTTTCTCGGTGGGTGTTTACTAAATTTTCGTCAAAGGTATGGAACGTCGAGGAATCACAATTATGTCAGTTTGGAGAACAAGGTGTCAAGATCAAGGTTACACAAACAAAAACAACAAACAAACAAAAAAAGCCTTACATCAGCACCTTTTAAGGAAAGTGTACTGAACAGCATTTTCTGTGGAACTTTTGACAATATTTCAAATCTCTTACCATTGTTGTGACAGTCTTCCATTGTCTTGACAATGTTTATATAAAAATGAGATTGTTAGAATGACTTGATCAGCTTGTTATAGTTCCATTTTGGGAGACTTGATGCCTTTTGATAAACTTATGCTCTGCCTCCTACTGCACATGCTGTCAGTGATGCAGTAAATATATTTTGTGTATGTTTTTCTTTTTTTGTGGAGGAGGGGGGGGGGGATTTTTTTTTTTTTTTTTACTGATTATTAAATGAATTAAAACTTGAAGTGTTGTGACTGCCTCTTGAGTTTAAAAAAAATAACCACAATAAAAACAAAATCTGAAATGCCCCCTTTTTAAAAAGAAACCAAAATTGTAAATCAACACTTTCATTTTAAACTGGGAGCAGTGTCAGAAAACCTTATGTGTTGCTTCAAAACTTAAGAAGTAGCATGGACAATGTAAAAAGGAGACCGCAGCAAGACGATAGAAGCTAGGGAGTTGAAATCAGTTTTTTCACAGTTGAGTTATATGACACGGTTCAATAAACAGAGTTACACATTTTAAACCAGTGCTGTCATGGTGTTCATTCGTTCTTTGATTTAACATTTCAGTATGAGCGATCTTAGACGATTGTCATGGGGTGTGGATTGAAAGTATATGCAATGGATGTGTGAGTCAATGAACAAAATCAACAACCCCTTGCACTGCATGGAAACAAAGCAAAGCTCTTTAGTCGTTCCAGTTTCATTCCCACATTAGCATACTTGAACCCTTGACCAATCCCCTGGGATACTAGTACCAACTGTTAACTACGTTGTTTAAGAAGGGCTATAAACAAGACCAAATGCGACCTAATGAGAAACACCATGTACTGTGTGGAAACAAAGCAAAACTCTTCAGTTCCAATTCATACCCACATTAGCATATGCCACTTTTTAACATTGACTAGTCCCCTAAGTACCAACTGTTTTATGCGTTGTTTGAAAAGGATTGACAAGAAGACCAAACATGACATAATCGATAATGAGAAACACCAGGATCAGCAAATAACAGTGTGGAAGCAATACCAGTCCATCACGATATTCATCAGCAGAATGTTACAACAGTTATCTTAGCAGAATGCAGACCTCACCAGCCACTGCATTGAGCATTTAACAAAAGGATTCAGGCGAGAGGAAGATAAGATTGAGAGTGTGAACATCTTAATGTTACATTTCTCTGTCTTCAGGTTTCTAGACTATCTGGCATCGGTGGTCTAGTGGTAGAATACTCACCTGCCATGCGGGTGACCCGGGTTCGATGCACTTATATTTAGGATGGGGATATAGGTCAAATGGTAGAGTGCTCACTTAGCATGTGAAATTAGTGCATATGGAATTTATTCAGAGTGCGGAGACATCTTGAGAAATTGAAACTGAAACTAGACCATCAGATCTCTTTCCCTGCAACATCCATGATGGTGTGAGATGATAAGACAGGTGTGGTAGTCAAGTGGGTAAATGTCAGACATCCAATCAGAAGGTCCTGGGTTTTATCACTCCGGCATGCCCGTCTGTTTTTTCCAATCACCCAAGTCGATATGTGTGTATTGGTGCATAAACCCCCTTCGTGTGTATACGCATGTAGATTATCAAATATGCACGTCAACCCTTTGACTCTTGCACCCGTTAGCAAAGCGAAAACTTAACCCTTTGACTCCCTCACCTTATCCACCAGGATAGGGTGAGGGAGTCGAAGAGTTAAGTTTTTGCAGTCGATGGATAGGGCATGGGAGTCAGAGGGTTAAAGATCACGAAAGCCTCGTCAGTGGCAGGCTTATAGAAACATGAAAACATCAAGCATGTAAACCCCCGAAAGATGCAGACTATGCAACAACATAATGGGGAGTGGTCAGCTTATCTAACAGCTTGAGTTCTCCGTGCTCTACTACGAAGTCTGATTATGTGTAATGTAGAGTGAGCCGAAACAAGTTTGGAGAATTGAGCAATACAATGATTTACACCGGTGCACGTATCAAGAAAAGAAGAAATGATTGTGTGTGTAATGGAAATGCCAGTCACTTATTAAAGATCTCTTGAACTAGGCCTATATGGAAACTTCAGAGCTCAAGGTGGGTGTATCTACTGACTCGGCTGAAGATTTACGTGTGTTTTGTTATCTGTCAACAACAAACCAAATGGAGACAGTAGTTGTGACTTATTGATATTTACCGATGAAATCAACCAACATGCTGAAGACTTGTGACCTAATGGTGGAAGTTTTAGCCGTGTTTCAGGTGTTGGGGGTGTGTGAGTGTGCTTGGTGGGTGGTGGTGGTAGTGAGGATGCTCCCGATTCACCCGTTACTTGGCTGATGCGACATTTAAGTTGGTAGGAATGTTGGACTGCCAGTAAAATTTCAACCCTGCACCTCGTCAATCCGTGGAGATTTTTCCTATCCCCTGGTCAACATAACGAGCAAAAAAGCTACGACCTTCATATGTATACTATACCTACCAATGACATGTGATGAGATAAACACATTTACTGCCATCCTCACAGTCAATATACCAATGACATGTGATGAGATAAACACATTTACTGCTATCCTCACAGTCAATATACCAATGACATGTGATACGATAAACACATTACTGCTATCCTCACAGTCAATATACCAATGACATGTGATAGATAAACACATTTACTGCTATCCTCAGTCAATATACCAATGACATGTGATAAGATAAACACATTTACTGCTATCCTCACAGTCAATATACCAATGCCATGTGATAAGATAAACACATTTACTGCCATCCTCAGTCAATATACCAATGCTATGTGATAAGATAAACACATTTACTGCCATCCTCAGTCAATATACCAATGACATGTGATGAGATAAACACATTTACTGCTATCCTCACAGTCAATATACCAATGACATGTGATAAGATAAACACATTTACTGTTATCCTCACAGTCAATATACCAATGACATGTGATAGATAAACACATTTACTGCTATCCTCAGTCAATATACCAATGACATGTGATGAGATAAACACATTTACTGCTATCCTCACAGTCAATATACCAATGACATGTGATGAGATAAACACATTTACTGCTATCCTCACAGTCAATATACCAATGACATGTGATAAGATAAACACATTTACTGCTATCCTCACAGTCAATATACCAATGACATGTGATGAGATAAACACATTTACGGCTATCCTCACAGTCAATATACCAATGACATGTGATAAGATAAACACATTTACTGCTATCCTCACAGTCAATATACCAATGACATGTGATGAGATAAACACATTTACTGCCATCCTCAGTCAATATACCAATGACATGTGATGAGATAAACACATTTACTGCTATCCTCACAGTCAATATACCAATGACATGTGATGAGATAAACACATTTACTGCTATCCTCATGGTCAATCACAGCCATACCAATGACATGTGATGAGGTAAATACATTTACTGCCATCCTCGGTCAGTCTATCATAACCAAAATGATGACATGGTGATGAGATAAACACATTTACTGCCATCTTCACAGTCGTCCTCAGTCACTCAATCATAAGCAAAATGATGATGAGATAAACACATTTACTGCCATCTTCACAGTCATCCTCGGTCACTCAATCATAAGCAAAATGATGATGAGATAAACACATTTACTGCCATCTTCACAGTCATCCTCGGTCACTCAATCATAAGCAAAATGATATGGTGATGAGATAAACACACTTACTGCCATCCTCACAGTCGTCCTCGGTCACTCAATGAGTCAATCATAACCAAAACGATGACATGGTGATGACATAAACACATTTACTGCCATCTTCACAGTCACTCAACCACAACCATAATGATGATGAGATTAACACACTTACTGCCATCCTCACAGTTGTCCTGTCACTCAATCATAACCAAAATGATGACATAGTGATGAGATAAACATATAAACTGCTATCCTCACAGTTAATCAACCACAACCATAATGATGATAATATAATAATATAATATATTTTATTTATTTAGCGCAAAATCTTGATAAAATCAAATCTAAGCGCTGAGCGTATACATGCTTACATACCTACATACATATGAGCGTATACATGCATACATACATGCTTACATACTTACATACATAAATCTAAGCTGAGCGTATACATGCATACATACATACATAAATCTAAGCGTATACATACATACATACGTACCACGTGCATACATAATAATTACTGATGATGAGATTAACACACTTACTGCCATCCTCACAGTCACTCAGTCATAATCAAACCTTTGACATGGTGACAAGATAAGCCATACTGATAACATGATGATGAGATAAACACATAAACTGCCATCCTCACAGTCACTCAACCACAACCATAATGATGATGAGATTAACACACTTACTGCCATCCTCACAGTCAATCACAGCCATACTGATGACATAATGATGTGATACAGAAACACATACAGTCTCACAATCATACAGAACAGAACGTATGAAGTTAGAAACGTTCACTTTATTGTAGAAAAAAGATCAAAGGCAATAATTATGCTGCATTCTGTGTACACAGTTGTTTTGTTTGAATAGCTATTACTATAATATATTTTTCATACAGGTAAGTAGTGGTAACATTAGTAAATGTATTCTCTACAAATTAGTAGGTATATTCTTTAAACAATCACAAGAATCAAGAAAAAAGCTTTACAACAAATACCAAATTTCTGAAATACTTCACAACTCTTACATGATTTGCAAAAACAGATTTGTCGAAGCAACATTGCTATAAGCTTGTAAAATGGTTTGCAGGAAATGAGACAAAGAAGTTGTGACTGATAGCTAAGGTGCAGCTGATTACAGGAGCAAACTCACTGATATACAATACTTAACAGCATTTTTTAAAATCTTTTTTAAACAACAGCAACAATGGATTTTCTCAAGCAGAAGAATGTGACTGGGACAAATCCTGGGTTCTGGCAAGAAGTTTTATTTAAGGTGTCTAATGCCCTTGTATCTGTAAAAATATGTCAGGTGTCTAATGCCCTTGTATCTGTTAATACTAATACCAGCATTGTCTGCAAACCATTCATTATGCCACAGCCCTACATAAAAGAGCCTTATTTAAAAAAAATCATTCCACTTTTACAGCTTTTACAAGAAGCACCATGTTCAAGTCAAACATATGTCAAAAATAAATATGAAGCCATTTCCACACTGAAGTCCAAAACAAGTTGTCATGCCCCACTCACATGATAGTCACCACATGTCCATACTAAATGCTCAAGTCATTTCCCACATTATTTGGAGTCCAAAGTCATATCATACAGCAGTCAAACTCACAACTGTCCTCACCTTAACTCCAAGACTGCTGTACAATGTATGCATGTTTTGTCTTGTGAGACGCCTCTGCAACACGACTATCGTATGTACTGGTATAACTGCACTATCAATTCACTTCACTCAAAGTTACAGGGGAACAATCATATAATCTTCTTCCCCCACAAGTAATAATGCTTTCTGTTGCAGTTAATTTACATCGAATAATTAACAATGTTTAATATCAAAAGACATGTTTTTACCTTTCACCTGGACATATTTCAGTGTAGTGTCATTCTGGGACATTTGATGAGGACGTTAAATAAAACTGAGAAGTTATAAACAGTTTAGTGATTAGGCCTACTACTAATAAATGTGATAAACGTATTTTGCACAAGAATACATGAGATCTCCTCAGGCCAAACTGATGCCGCAGTCAAACGAACTTGATTGTGCCTAAAGACTACACCAAGCTAGATTAATCCTGCATGATTAATTTTACACTACTGAATATTATGTAAACCTGAGAACCGATAGTTTAAGTGTTTTCAATCTTTGTATGACTACAATGCGGCATCATGGGCACTAGGGCTTCCCAGGGACATTTATCCTCTGAATACAATCTTCTTATTAAATGTCACCGAAACGATCTAGTCTCTGCCATTTATAAAGTTTTTTTGAAGACTTAAAGGATAATCATCATCTACTGTCTATGGCAATACTGTGTACCTGAAAGAGAAGGACAGTAAACCCATGAATGAAATACACTGTGAGAACTTTCTCAGAAAACAGACACCAAACTCAAAGAAAACATATTTTGAAGCACGATGCTGGTTCATGAAGCAATGATGATGACATCGCAGATTTTAAGTCACCTATGCTTTGACTGACGCAAGCAAAAATCTACTTCGTGCATAGTCAGTTTAGCAGAACTCGTGCTGAATAAGGTGGAGAAAAATTCTCAACAGTTCTACATCCCTGTTACATTTTTCAATGAATTTTGACAATTATATGAACAGGCTTGAGTATCAAAATTTGACTGAAATTAAAAACGAATGTGAAAAAAATGTCATGGTGAAACAAACAAAAAATTATATATAAAAAACATTTTCCAGATCAAGCACCTACATATGGCTGACATTTTTTCAGGAACACTAACAAAACTGAGAACATGCACCAACACAAGGCTGACATTTTCCAGGAGGACTAACAGAACTAAGGACAAGTACTCACATATGGCTGATGTGAAAAAGCTAGCTAGTAGCAGAATGCAATTATTTACAAAGCATGATTTAGTCAGATTATGAACTACTACGGCAACGCCTAAGGTTCTGATTATGAAAATGATCATGGAATTAATGTATACACAGACAACCCCATCATCTAAACACTCAAATCCAGCCCAGAAGATTGAGGGCAAAGAGGATGGTGTTGATGATCAGACCAAGAAGACCAATGTAGCCAAATACACCACGGTTGCGCTTGCTGGGAACTGCACAGAAAAACTTATGTTTTACTCTTATTCTGACAAAATATTTCAAGTGGATCGTCTTTAAGTATCTTGCACAGATCGACATTAAGCTAAATCCATTAAATCTGACTTTAACAAGTTAGTATCTTGCACAGATAAACATTAACCTAAGTACCACTTGTCAAGAAATATGTAAAAATGTCATTCTGATTTAAAAACAAACCAAATTATCAAGCAAAAATCCAAATTTTCTCACAGCGTTTACGGTAATCAGACTGTACAGGGCCTTGGCATATCATAAATCAATGTACAACTATTTAACAAATGTTTGTTGAGGAAAAGCTTGAAAACCTAGTGCCGACCTTTAATTGGAATTTTCTCAAAATGGCCAGTGTTTTACCTGCTCCAATAAAAATATAACTTGGGCACTATTAACATAAAAATCTTATATAAACACCATTGGAAATAACATTTCTTCTACTTTCCAGTGATATATACATATCTTTACACCCCGAAAAATTAACTTTGGTCCTTTTGTATGATAACTGGTCACATGCATATAAACTGTTTCTATCTGACTGATGTAATATTCTTACCTCCGGTAAAATACCCATAGGCATACACAACACGGCTGGCAAGGTATGTAACACCAAACAAAGCACTCAGACGCTGAAACAAAAACAAATGAACAACAAAAATTTGATTAACCATACTGTAACATTAAGACAACTTGATTAATCACATTGTAATGTTAGAAAATGTGTAAGGGATGAAGAAAATGCTGCAAAGATTCAAAATGGGCCCACATTATGAATCTTCACCTGAAGTTGGGCTTAACCTTTTTTTTTTTTATCATCAGTATTTTCATTTATTTTATACATATTTGTATATGTATATAAACAAACACATTGACAAAGAAACACAAATTCCATTATTTCAATCCATGAAGACAAGAATAATAATGTTACGAGGGTAATTTCCAGTAGAATGAGACCACGTCTGTATAGCTTGAAAATGCATTTACAGAAAATGGAAAAATAAGTCAGAAAATGTCAGTCTATGATGCAATTCTGTGCCAAATTTTGTTATTCATCTTTGATCCGTCTTACAGTTCTGACAGTGTACGTCAAGGCCCTGTCAGACACTGATTTGAAAAATGGCAAAGAAAATGGCGTTTTCAACAGCGGATTATCGCAGTTACATCAAAGTACGTGTCGCCCTCAGAAAGAATGCATCCGAAATACTTGCCGACATGAGAGCTTTGGGACAACCTTCTGCTCCTTCAAAAGCAACTGTGTTCAGGTGGGTAAAACATTTTGCAAGTGGCCAGGCCAGCACTGAAGACAACAGGGGGAAAATGCGAAAAAGCAAAAAGTGCGATGATGAAAAGTTAGTGGCTAGTGTGAAGGCAGTGGTTGATGCTGATTCAAGAGTCAGCCTTGAAGAGATTGCTGATTGTCTCGACATTCATTCGTCAACTGCATCAAGGATCCTAAGAAATCAGCTTGGCTACAGGAAGGTGTCATCAAGATGGATCCCTCATATTTTGACGCCAGAAAATAAGGGGGGTAGGTTACGTTTCTGCCAAGATACGCTGAAAATTTAAAAACTGCGACCCTAAGCGGCTGGATGAAATTGTGACAGGTGACGAAACCTGGGTGTACATATATGAACCGAGGAGAAAGTCACAGAATAAGGCCTGGATTCCTAAAGGTGGGATTCCTCTTCAAATCGCTCGTCGTCAACATTCGTAAAAGAGACTGTTATAGTTATACACCATCTTTTTCAACACAAAGGGGATTGTGCTACAGAAACCATGCAAACAAGGAGAGACCATCACCGGAAAGTTCTACAGAGACTCAGTACTGTCTGACATTAAGAAATTTTATGCAACTTCCCGACCAACCGCAGGCATGAGAGAAATCAAGATTCTTCATGATAACGCACCTGCTCACAAGTCAAGGCTCATACGAGAATACCTTGCAACCGAGAACATCGATACTTTGCCACACCCTGCTTACTCCCCAGACCTTGCACCCTGTGACTTTTACCATTTTCCACATCTGAAGAAATCACTGGCAGGAAGAAGTTTCAAGAACCGAGCAGCCTTGGGAACGGCGGTTTTCCAGTGTCTGTCACATATACCCAAAGAAGTCTATAGAGCGGCATTTCTACAGTGTATCGAGCAAATGCAGAAGTGTGTGGCAGCAGGAGGTGAATACTTCGAATAGATGAAATGAATAATTTTTTTTTGCCGGTGAGTCTTTGATGTATAAGTTTGTTGGTCTCATTCTACTGGAAAGTACCCTCGTATCACATATATCAGAGACAACTGTTCCACTGAACATTTTTTTAGATTACTTGATATTATCAAACTGTACAATGAATATGTTTTGATAGTTTACAGTATGAGAACATGAATTTACTTTATTTTCCAATTAAAATACATCTTGACCACTGTTTGATCTCTCATAAAGATATATGGATGTCTAAATAACTGAATGTAGTGTGCATTGTTCAAACACTACTCTGTAACTGAATGTAGTATACACTGTACACTAGTTTGTAACTTCAAACACAGTATATCTGAACACTAGTTCGTAATTTCGAACAAAGGGTAACACAACTTCGAACACAGAACACAAAGTATCCATACATGAAATAACAACAACAACAAAGAAGAAGAAGAAAACATTAAATTCATTTGTTGAGGAAGGCATTCTTGAAATTAAAAAAATCCCCACATGCAAAAACAAAACTGACGAAAAAAATTAAGTTTTTCTGTACTGTTTAGTTATCTGTTTGCAAGCTGGTGCATGACCAATGTATGCTAAGCATCGTTTGTTAGAAGTTAATACTATGTGCCTTTGCTGGAGTTAACTGAATTGTTCTTGTTCATTGTTTCAAATATTAATGATTTCACTCCTTGCTCCATTTACATATCTTATTTGTTGAAGAAAAATGGTATGACTTTTGTTCAATCATCTACAAGTATGATTCATATATTCATTCATGTGTATGATACTTTTGTTCATTCATTTGTTTAACTGTTCATCCAGTCAATCATTCATAATTCCATTCTCAGGTAAGCTTAGCTTGCCACTGACATGGCCAGCCAAGGTTGCAACAAAGATCTTGAAGTGGCGAGATGCCTCCTTGAGAGACATCATCTTGCCCCTGACCTGACAGATAGTTCCCTCTAACTGGGCAGTCATTTTTATATAGATGATTCATATCTTCAGAATAGCATGACCCCTGAAAATATTGTTTTCCTCATCTCAGTTTTAGCATCCAGCTGCTATGTTGAACGATATCCAGAACTGGATGACACAAAATAAAACATCAATTGAATTGTGATAAAAGTGAAGCCATGCTTGTAGGCACCGAAAACAAACTAGCCTCTCTTACACCGAATACCATCCAGCTTAGGTGACATCATCATCCCTCTCTCTGATTCTGTTAAGAACCTAGGTGTAACCCTGGAAAACACTTTCTATGCAAAAGTTTCTGACCCAGACCTGCCAATCATGTTACTATAAGATTGGATGCATCGGTTACACCGGAAAACATACTTTTCAACCAAGGCTGCAGGTAAGCTTGTGACATCTGTCATATTGTCTCGTCTTAATTACTATAATGCTCTCCTTTCTGGCCTACCAGCTTCTTTTCTCCTCTGTAATGCATACAGAACACAACTACTCATCTTGTCCTCAGAAAGAAAAAATATGATTGTGTCAGTCCTCTCCTTCACTCTCTGCATTGGTTGTCTGTTTCAAACAGAACTGAATATAAGCTGCATACCTTGTTATACAAATCTATTCATCAGTGTGCTCCATCCCACCTTTGTGACAACATTAATACATTTATGCCAACTCGCATCTTGCATTCAGCTTCAGATACTCTTTCCCTTCAGGTTCCCAAATTTAAACTATCAACTGCTGGCTAGCGTTCTTTCGCAGTTTCAGGAACATCTGCCTGCAACAGACTTCCAGTCTCCCACTGCCTAATACCTACCCTTTCTGCTCTTAAATCCAATTAAAAATCCACCTCTTTTCCTATCAACAAACTCTACAATTACCTCTTTCCCTCGGTTTGTGTAGTCTTTTTTGTATCCTGTATGTAGTGTGTGTTGATTGCATATATATCTGGTGCATGAGTGTGTTTCGATTTGAACTGTCAAGGTTTGGCGTCATATAAATACTGTAATTATCATTACTGTGTCTCACAGTAGGAGCCTTGGTGTTTCTTATCCGCATTTGTAGCTATTTTACTTATCTGAATGCAACAATAATCTTGTGTACATCTATATATACTGGATCTAATAAAGCTTCTGATGCAAACAAAACTTGTCATAGTTTTTCTGTGAATTACAAAGAATTTACTTTTTTTTTTCATATTGAAAAAGAAAACACTCTTTCCCAACCTAAAACTCTAAACTCATCATCACTAATGGAATGTTCAAAGTTTTTAATATTAGGTGTTCATAGTTTTGGTATATCATAAAAACCTTGCTAAAACTTCAAATGCTTGTTTTGACTGCCAAGATCACCATGTATTCCTGTAAAATCCCACTGTTCTGTATGTGCACACATGTGATCTAGTGATGGTATATTGGAGTTTGATTTATAACAGTTCTGAAAATAACACTAGAATGTGAACCACAGAATACCACTCACAGGGAACTGAAGTCCAGCCAGAACAAGAAAGACCAAAAACATTGGTATGTTCTCAAGTCTGAAAAAGAAGAAGAAATAAAAAAGAGACTGGATTTAATTACATAATTATAATTCTCCATCACAGGAAGGAGAGAAGAATTGGGGATGGGGACAGTATAAACACTACAAAAGTGTAATCACATATGCATGCACATACACACCTCTAATGCAAAACTGTCAGTATATCAATCACTCATATTATCATAACTGTTGCTGTCGTGCTTACAAAGAAAAATGACTACTATAGTTTCTGATTCCCCTTCCCAAATCCACTCACCACACAACTTACAGTGAGATAGCAAAATATGACATTATAATACATACACACACACACACACATATATAAAACAACATCACCAAGGTCAATGAAGTAGCACAGAACAGTGAAGACTGGAGTAAATGGAGGAGAGATGTGATGTCTGCTGTGGATGCTACCATTGCACTCAATGATGCTGACAGGTGACAAGGTGATCTTTAGGTCTACTTGTTGTGCCAGACCTGTTTTCTCCTGCATATTCTGGTGAGAGACCAGTGTTACACTGTCTATCAGTTCAAGACCTTCCAGTGTTACACAAAGATTCAATCTGATGCCTCTTGGTTGATCCTCAGTCGTTTGTCACATCACCCAGTTTTTGATGTACTCTAGTCTATAGAAATCATACGTGTGCGTGAATAAGTGAGTGTGTGCATGTGTGTATAAGCATGTGTGCATGTGTGTATAAGCATGTGCGCATGTGTGTGTCCGTCTGTGTGTAAGTGAGTGTGAATAATGGTAAAAATGTTTAAGGAATGGGAAATATGATACAAAAGAAAACCGTGAGAGAGAGAGAGAGAGACAGACAGACAGACAGACAGAGACAGATAAGAACACATTTTCATTCAGAAAGCGGTGGCATAAGCATACAAATGGTTTTGCACATTCAGCCCCTACCCATACAGGATAACAAACCCTAATACAAATGAAACAAACAGCCCTTTATCTTGCATCACTAGTAAATATATCAAGATGGCAAATTAAAAATAACTTATTTTTCATCTTTTTATTCAGTGTTAGAGATATAACTCATAGATTACTTACGTGTTCTGGTGAGCACGCTGGACACAGTTGAATTCATGACTGGTTTCACTGTACAGCTTGGGATACTGAAAAATGGAAGTGTGAAATAAGCATGAAGGTACATAATGTGCAGCAGAGGAAAATCCTGCTAGTAAACTATGCAAAGCAAAACTAAAAACATGCATATGTATATCATTAGGACACAAAGATGGTTCCTCATCATCTGTGTATACACAAGTTTGCTTTGCCCTCATTCCAAAGGAAAAGATTTCTATTTCACCTTTTGGCCTTCTATCTATTCATAAATATATCTTTTTTTGTTTGTTTGTTTAAGTGTGTGTGTGTAAGGTGGGGGTAGGGAAGACCAGTCTTCAATAAGCATTCCATGATTTATCAAGTGTAGTATGAAGAATAGTATCCACTTTGGTGTATGTGGTACAGAGAATTTATCCACTTTGGTATATGTACGTATTCAGACTTGTTCTCCTAAAAAGTTTCTCTTTTATTTTGTCATTTTTGTATTTTAGATCACATTTGTTTATTCTGTAAAGTAAAAGGTCTATTCTGTTTGTAACTTGTTTCTATCACTTAAAGGGAGATAACCCTACTTGTGACAGGTGACAGGTGAGGCAATGTGATCCCTGGAAGTCATTCACTTTTTATTAATAACATATAAATCATTAAATGGTTTCATTAATTATACTACCACCATGCTTGCTACTTAGTACTTGCTGCCCCCCCACCCATGGGCAGATTTTTATGCAGGCCTAAACAACAACAAACATTCCAAGATACAATGAAGTCTTACTGTTTGAACTCCACCCAAACCCCCATCCTTCTTGTTTACAATATTTACATACTTCAGAAGACAATTCAATGGATGCTGGTTCTGGATCTTGGCAATTACAAATATTTCTTTTTAATTCAAGAAAACTGTGACCAATGAGATCTAGTGTTTTCTCTCTTTCTCTTCTTTTTTTAAAAAAAAACCTCTGTTGACTCCAATAAAGCAGATCCTTCTTCAAAATCCAATTTCAGCTGAAAAATAAAAACTAAATACATGAAATAAACAACAAAAACCAACAAAACAAAAAACAGCAAATGATATTTAGATTTATACACTTTTATTTTTCTGTGAAGCATGGCCAATAAAGTAGAGGCTAAAAGTCAACATATGATGCAAAGTCCTAGATTCAGTTCCCAGAGAGATCAGGGATTTCTTCCCCTTTGCCAGACCTTTTACTGTCATTCGGGACCCGAAAGAACTCCATGCTTTACATTTGTTGGATCATTCCTCAAATATGGAGCCACAGCATGGAATCCCTACCATAAACAAGACATTTATTGATTTAATGTTTTACTTCTTTGAAAGAGTTAAAAAAACAACAACAACAGCAGTCCGATTAATAAAAGATGACTCAAAGTTTCAGAGACCATGGCTGTAGTTAACCAAACTGCTCCAAGATCCCCGACAGCAAGACTGAAGACTCCCATCAATACCCAATTTGTAAACATGTACAACTACAAGGTGGTTGAGGGGACGGTGCTGGCAAGTCCTGTTCTTTTTTACACCAGCAGAAAAGAACACAAGTGTAGAACCAAAGACATTAACAAATAGTATGATAGAAAACTTCATTACCAACTGTCAAAAAACAACAACTGAGTAAGTCAAGATCTCTAATATCAATAGCAATAGCTGTATTGAAAATCATCATAAAAACAATATGCTTGAGCCATCTGGAAAACAGCCATGGCATCCTCAATTGACTGTTTCTGTACATGGATCATCATCAGTACCCTGACCTGTTAATATACATATACCAGGACACTACCCTTTTCCACTGCACTTACGCTCATCATGTATTCTGCAACAAATGTATATGTCAAGAAGGTGCTAAATTTTATTTTGAACTATTCAAACTTAAAAGAACCCATTAAATGGGCAAATTCATCTTACTGCTAGCTAAGTGCATGAAGTACTAAAGATAATGTACACTCTAATATTTCATACAATAAGATTAACCAATGTCACTTATCAATGGTCAGATTAAAACCGGCATAATCTGGGTAGATGAACTGAACGATCACTGTGTTTGCGTGTCTGTACTCAGGTTGACTGCTGATCATCCTGGGCTAATATGCAACGTCACTGTCAGTCCTGCAAAGGCAACAATTCTGTGAAACTGGATCTCTGTTGATGCAACTGATACTCTGTTACTGTGTACACTATGATTAACATCTAGATCTGCACAAACCTTGCAAATCCTGCTTTAAAACATAACTGATCTTTGCAGATAAACTAGAAAGAGTTGAAGAGTGTGGTGGTTGAATGGGTAAAACTCAAGACTTCCAATCTGAAGGGCTGGGGTTCGATCCTGCCCGGGTAGTTTGGTTGGCAATTCCTTCAATCTTACATGTTATCCTGAGTACAGACTGTTAAAAAAAATTATTGTAGGAGGCTATCCTGAATAGGTCAAGAGTTTCTGATGACACAGCAGCCTCTATCAAGTTTTCGTTCCACTCCTGGATGGTACGTGGCAGGAATGAGTTCTGTCGGTAGTCCCGTAACACTGTTATGGCCTATAAATTATAACAGTTATTAGTGTTAAGCCTATAGCTTAGGCCTATAAACAGTAACACTGTTACTAGTGTTAGGCCTACATAAACATGAAAAGTATCCCGCATGCATGCCCACTGATGACGGAGTACATAGACTGAGCGACATACCGCCTGCGCAGTAAGGGGATGCATGCATGCGAGATAAAATCGGAATGCTACAACGAAAATAACTGTTTTAACAAAAGAGTATCATACTATTCATAGCCTAGATTCTGGTAGATTACTAGGTACCTGCACATCATACGCCTTCCTTGCTTTCATTACTTGCAATGCAAGCCAGTTCAGCAAAATCCATGTCGCTACGACGACAAGCAAGATGTAGCCATAGTCAC
>CM060311.1:68294418-68386918 GCA_030674185.1 Monoplex corrugatus | reverse complement strand
TTAAGTTACTCAACTTACTGCATCGTGGTGTTGATTTTACATATTTTTTTCAGATTGTACACATTTTTGAACCCCATTGTACACATAAACAATTTTAGGGGTAAACAGGTCTGGTACAAGTAATGAGATAGGCAGTTTGAGAATACTGGAAACACTTGACGTAGTGAGGGTTACCCCACTCTCAGATTTCGCAGATTTGCATAATATTCATGATGTGCTGGGGTGTCTTGTATGTCTCACAATATTTGTTAATCATTTTTTATCAGATAGATTTGCTAAATAGTCATGATGTGCTGGTCTATCTTGTCTGTATCAAAATATTTGTATATTGTTTTTTAAATGAAATATGAGCAGTTTGTTAAAAAAAAAAAAGTTTCTACCAATGTTTGTGTGTTGAGGTTTATGACAAAATTGAGATCAAATTGAAAACTCAAAAAGACATGATCACAAATGGTACTTTGCAAGTCTCTTTTGAGTAGCAAAACATACTCCACACAATAGTTTTTGTGTGTCTCTACACTAATTAGTATTTATAAATCTGTGTTAATTAACAGTTTGGCAAAGAAAGTAGTAAAAAAAAAAAAAAACCACCACCACCATCAACAATACCCTGTCTTCTTAACCCTTTGACTCCCGCTGCCTATACACCAACAACAAAAACTTAACCCTTTGACTCCCTCACCCTATCCACCAGCTTCCTGCAATCAAAGGATTAAGTTTTTGATTTGCTAACATGATTGACGATGAAGGATGTTGGAGGACAGGAAGCGGGAGTCAAAGGGTTAAGCTCACATCTGCAGTGGAGTCCACCTCTAATGAACCTGCTTACAACAAATTTCTGGCAGTAACATACTTTTTTATTTTTGTTGCCCACTTCCTTAGTTACTCCCTCTTGTAAAATACTGTCTGTGTACAATAAACAAAATATAGCGCATAACCAGTTCCTCATTGTACTGACAAGGTGGTGGTTCCCGAAGGTCAGGCTTGCCATGTATAGCCTTGCCTTTCTAGCGCTCAACATTAGTAATTGCTCAGCATCGTACACTGCATCAGTGCATGTGTGGCACAAGCGTGAGCATGGCGTAGACCAAACAGCGATGTTTGTTTGCCTTGTATGCATACATATGTGAGTGTGTATGTGTGTGTGTGTGTGTGTGTGTGTGTGTGTGTGTGTGTGTGTGTGTGTGTGTGTGTGTGTGTACGTGCATATTTATGTGTCTATGTGCATACACTTGTGTTTCTTTTGACTGGTAAACATAACAGATATGATGTATAATATATGAAATGGGGAATGTTGCAAATAACATTTGAACTCTACCAGCAAGGTAGCAAATAACGTATTTGCTGTCTAAAAGTCATTGATTTTGTATTATTTGTAGAGCTCTGTATCGACTGCTGCTGCAGTGAACGCATACATCTGTCTCCCTTGAATTTCGTTGTAGGCTGACTCCACGGTATAGTATAATATGCGTTACCTTCATGTCTAGTTTCAAAGCCTACATTGCAACTTGTGCCTGTGCCACTATAAAGTATCGATTGATTCAAGCATTGTGAGAAAAACTTGTGCTTGTGCCACTATCATCAGTTGACCCTTGAATAATTATGAGGAAAGCTTGTGTCTGTGTCACTATAATCAGTTGATCCAAGTATTATAAAAAAAAACAAACTTATGTGCTGCTATAATCAGTTGATCCAAGTATTGTAAGAAAAACTGTGCTGCTATAAATATAATCAGTTGAACCAAGCATTGTGAGAAATTGTATGCCATTCCATCTTTTTGTATGTAAAGAAATTCTATAGAATTGTTGATGAGCAACGCTTGTTAATTTGAATATTTCTCTCAAGTACACCAGGGCTATTTTGACTCGCTGATCAATAGATCTGAGTGCTGCCACGGACAATAAGTCTTGTTAATAGACAGCCACTAATTAGTATGCATGACACTGGCTGAACCAGTAGAAACAGTTGGGATTTCAAGGTTATTTGTGTCTGATCCATGTTAAGGTAATGCTACAAATCTCATTACATTAGGCACAGTCACATTCAGTATGAACTATGTTTGTCAATGTTTTCACTGTCCAGTCTTTCCTACAGGAATAAATTTACAAACTGATTGTATTTCTCATTTTCTGTCATTTTTTTAACCATGCAGACATTTTTTTTTATAGTTTTTACATCTGCCAATTAGATGGCACATACATTTGGCCATCTGCTATCATTCCATGGTGACCAACCAACCAACCAACAAACAAAAACAAAAAACCCCAACAACAACAACAACAACAAAAGAAGAAGAAAAAAAGAAAAAGAGGAAAACGTTTCTACTGATGAACTGAAGTGTGTGGTGATAATGGACATGACAGATCTGTGTTCGCAATAATGATAGATTGTCTAGTGGATGACACAGTTTAGTGTTAGATCTGTATTTTGACATATGTCCTGCATGTCCTAAAAATTTTTTCCAGTATTGTGAAACAGCACACATGCAGAAACTGAACCAATATTAAAACAATTGTACAGACACATGCAAAAAATGGACTGTCTTGAGCTATAAAAAATTAGACTTGTTAATGAATCAAAATTATGTAAATAATGAGTTGCAAGACCTCTGTTTAACTTCAGTTAGTGTTAATGAAGTGCTCTGCTACCACTACAGGAACTGCTACTACTACAGTGTATCTCTGCTGCTGTTAGAGCTTTAATTTTTACTGTTATTGTTAGTTTTATATGTTTACTATTACAAAAATATTGATGAATGGAAATTAGAATATGTTTGAATCATTTCTGGTGAATGATTGATTCTGAGTACCTTTCATTCATGGACGGTGGCAGAATCAAGTAGTAGTCTCTTCATGCAATTAGGATATTGAATTTGAAGTATCCTTTTAAAAATGAAAATTTGATGTTTCAGTTTATCACACCGCAAGCTGTCAAGATGAGTATGCTGACAGTGGAAGAGTGTGAGTTGCTGAGTGACTCAAAATACCGGTCATACATTAGCCAGGTGGAAAAGGCCTTGAAAAGTTTTGAGTATACCAGTGAATGGGCTGACCTCATCTCAGCACTGGGAAAACTTAACAAGGTAGGTAGACATGTATCTAGTGAGGATTTTGTAATGGTCTAGTGAATGTGAATTTGTTTAAAATCTCACTGTTGAAATACAAAGTAAATAACATGGGGATAAAAGAGATTGTGTGACTGGACAACTGTGAATTTGTTTAAAATCTCACTGTTGAAATATAAAGGAAATAACAATTGGAGACAAAAAGAGATTGTGTGACTGAGTGTGACAGTATCAATTAAGTGTGTGTTTTGAGAAAAAGATTCTTACGAGCTCATAGATAATACACTTACACAGACTGACAAAAAGATAAAGCACACATCAGTTTTTGTGATATGAAGGCCTTGGTCGTTGCATGCAGGCAGTTATATATATACAATCTTATCCTCAGCATGCCACCTTTCAAATGTAGTTTGTCATTCTCCAAGTATGAACAGCTGCAGTTGTGGTGTGTGTGTGTGTGTTGTTGTGTGTGGTGTGTGTGTGTGTGTGTGTGTGTGTGTGTGTGTGTGTGTGTGTGTGTGTGTGTGTGTGTGTGATGGAGAGAGAAAATAAACTTCCCGTCCATTCTTTCATTTTTCATTTTGTTTTTTTAAGTGTAATTTTACAAACTTATTGCAGAAAGAGCAACAGATGTTGTCAACATTTGTTCTAACAGTAACAGGTGGTATGATATGTATGCAGTTTCAGCCATCCTTTAATTAACTTGTGCTACTGTGTACAAACGTTTTCTTACATAGCCTAGGGCAATGAAAAGATTATTTTTACTTACATAGAAACCCAGAAGAGCAGATGTTTTCCCAGTGGTCAAGTAAATGTACCTTTTAATAGCAAGCATTTTTGGGATGAAAAATGTCTACTGTCACTCAAGCAAGTGTCCTTGCAGACATGGATGCCCTGCCACTTTAAAGCATGAAAGCATACATACACATATATGCATACGCACATGCATACATGTGCTCATTCTGTCTTTCACATGCATGCCACACACACACACACACACACACACACACACACACACACACACACACACACACACACACACACCCCACACACACACACACACACACACACACCACACACACAACACACAATATGCCACATATATCCCCACATGCACACATAGATATAAAAAAGATAATGTTCTAAAAGCTTGACATCATGGGTGTTCATTGTGCTATGGGAACTGGCATAAATAATCTACTTTCAGCAGGTAGAATCTTCAGGCTTCAGAAGCAGTGTACTGTACTTTATGAAGGTTCACCTTCATGAATAATTTACTTTCAGATAGATAGAATTTCAAGACTTAAATAACACTGTAGTCTGGTTTATGTAGACCCGCTTTCATGAATGATCCTCCTTTTAGATGCGTAGCATTTCGAGACTTGAAAAGACTAGTGTGGTTTATGTAGACCCACTTTCATGTACGATCCTCCTTTCAGACGGGTAGCATTTCGAGACTTAAGTAGCACTGTAGTATGGTTTATAAAGATTCACTTTCATGAATAAGCTACATTCACTAATTTCAGACAGGTAGAATTTCATAACTTAACACCATGGTGTATGGTTTATAAAGACTCACATTCATGAATAATATATGCATGGGTTTTGTGTGTGTGTGTGTGTGTGTGTGTGGTGTGTGTGTGTGTGTGTGTGTGTGTGTGTGTGTGTGTGTGTGTGATAGAGAGAGAAGGCACTGAAATCAGGCAGAGTCCAGAGATTTAATTGAAACGCTTAAGTTCATATTTTCTATGTGTATTTTCTTTAATCCTTCAAGCAGGTAGAATATCAAGACTTTAATAACACAGTGGTATGGTATATATAGGCTTGAACTTGAAGCATCTGCACAGAGTTCTGTATTGTTTTAAAGTGACAGGTATGCTTGGTAAGATTTTGGGCTAACTGAAAATGAAACGGTCAGGAATAACAGTGAAAAGTAATACTTTTTGTCATGATCATGTCCTGTTCACAGGTGCTTTTGAACCATCTGAAATATCCAGTCATCCCCAAAAAGGTGACAATTGGCAAGAGACTAGCACAATGTCTGCACCCAGCTTTACCCAGTGGTGTGCACCTGAAAGCACTGGAGGCCTACGACATCATCTTCAAGTGTATTGGACCTCAGCGGTTGGCCCAGGATCTGTTTGTGTACAGTGCTGGCCTTTTTCCAGTCATTGCTCATGCAGCTATGAGTGTCAAGGTGGGTGTTGTATTAGCTGCATCAGAAATGGCTTCTGTTTGATGCTGAGTTAAAGTTTTGAGTCTTGGTGGGTGTTTTGATCTGATATGAAGTTATCTATTAGTGTAGGTGTCGGTGGCATGTTATTGGTAAAATGTGCAAAATTTGGATTATGTATGTATATATATATGTGTTCATGTGTGTGTGTGTGTGTGTGTCTGTGTGTGTGTGTGTGTGTGTGTGTGTGTGTGTGTGTGTGTGTGTGTGTGTGTGTGTGTGTTGTGTGCAGCTTTAGTAAGTTGTGTGCAACCTGGTTTCCGCCATAGCTAAATTTTGTCAATGCGCCATGGATGATAAAGTATGATTTGTTTTAGAAGACTATGAATTATTGAGATAGCGCTTGTACTTAAAAGTTTAGTTTTCTTTGTTACGAAACTGAATCCTCTTCGGATTTATTGCTCCCCTTCCTTCCCCATTATCCACTATGGACTGTCTTATAGCAAAGTAGGGCCGGTCCCATGTTTTTTGTGATCAGACTCTAATTATTACATGTCCTGTGTGTAGCCGTGTTAGTTTGAAACAGCTTCCCACTAGGTGCCTTTCAATTAAATTGCGTATTAAAAAGTTTTACATTTCATATACCCATTGAAAGGTGTGTTGTGTACTTGGTAAACCAACTGTAAGGGGTGTTATGTACTCTGACCTGTTTGAGAACAGTGAGTCAGATTCTTTCAGGTTTAGATATGGGACAGATGAACAATGTTGGGTTTTTTTTTCTGTCAATTTCAGCCTGTACTACTGACAGTGTATGAGAAGCACTTTGTCCCATTGGGTCGCCAGATCAAACCTGGTCTGAATGGACTGCTGCTTGGACTGCTGCCAGGCCTGGAGGAGGGGGCAGAATATTTTGACAGGTGTGTCCTCAGAATTAAATAATCATGATTCTGTATTATGGACTAATACTAAGAAAGGTATTTTAAACAGTTGTACTACTGCTTTCAAGGATCATGTTTGCCATTGTAAGTCTGTGCAGTACAGTTCATGAAAGATCCAATTTATCAGACATGGCCTGATCTTGACCATAACAAGACATGGACATGTAATATAAGTATACACTTGTCTCTTTTGACATGATGTTTCTTTATTTCACTGTAGTGTCATCACATTTTGCCAGCTGAAATTATCAGTTTGATGGGGGAAAAGTATATGGTGAAACATGTACAAATTTGACTGACTGGTGTTCCGTTTTGTGTATTTTCTGACTCACCACCATGAAGTGTAAGAAGTAATTTAAAAACACGGCTTATTTTTGTGTTGTTAGTATTTTTCATGTGAAATATTTCTCTCTCTTTTTTATGTATTATGTCAGTAAATCTGTTCTGTTTATTTAGTTGTTGTAGTTGCTACCATTTTTATTGGCAGCTCGTTTTGAACGTGTGTGGGGTGTTTGGTTATTTCTTCTTTTTTTTTTTTTTTCTCACTTCATTTGTAATTTTTGTGTGCATATGGTTGTAGTAAGGTCTTGATTTGGATGGGATAAAAATATGGCTTTGCCTTATTGCCGTTAGAAGATTTTTGTTCAGTAGAATGACAGTGATGTATATGTTTGGATTTACTTTTATTTTTCTGGTGGGGTATAGAATGGACTCTCCTGTATATGTCTGCATACTAAGTGTTGGATCATAACCATTGTTAAAGTTCAGGTACATTTAGCTCTTAGGTTTTCTTGAAATCGTGTGAGATTTGCACTCTCGTGTTTTGTGCTCACAGGACCAATACTCTTTTGGAGGAGTTCTGTGATGCGGCTGATCCGCCATTTTTCTACACTGGATTATGGGAATGTGTCCTGAACTGCCCCAGTGTGAGACTTCCTGCAGTGACCTTTCTGGTGAACCATTTTAACAAGCGTCGTAGCATGGAGGACCAACTTCACATGATGGGCCTAGATATTGATCTCATGGTATGTTGGTATTAGGACTGGAGAGGAAGTAAGAAATACTGGCAGAATGTACCTTTTCGGGAGGGATGGGAGGAAAGGTAAGAAAGACGTTGAGGGAGTTGTAGATCTTTGTATTTCTCATTTATTTATTGTTTATATGTATTTAACAGTCTGTAGACAGGGAAGATTTAATGCTTAGGTTTTTGGTGCTTCAGTGTTAGAGATACTGAAACTTTCCGGTTTTCTGTCATTGTTCTGCGTAATATGAAGTTGTTTATTAAGTTGTTATTTTCATTTCTCTCTCCAGTATAGAAAAAAGTGCTAGTTCCATATCAAATCAAGTAGCTAATAAAACTGCTGTTTGCATAGTGACCTATTAATGACACAGTGAATCAGTCAGAATTCACAGTCATCAGACATACCACTTTTTCATGGTGGAGTTCAACTTATTTATGTTTTTTCTGGCTTGCCTGCCTTTTAATGCAATAGGAAATTGTCTGAAATATTGACTAGTATGTAGAAGTGAAGTGTTATCTTGCAGAAACTGCAATAAATATTTTACAACAGAGCAGTTAGTCTTCTGGATGTTGCTGTGCATAACTGAGAATCAGCCAAGATCTCAAACCAAGTGGATAGTTTTACTCAATTCACAATGATTTCTTTGTTAATGTCAAGGCTATTTGAATGTTAAAAGTGAAAACTTTCCCATAAGTCTGCATGACAGTATGACAAATTGTTATGGACCAGACTATCTGAATTGCAAGAACAGTAAACTTTACTAAAATCCAGGTCACAGGACTTTCACTGATCTGTTTGTGTTGACAGGTTCAGGCACTTTGCAATGCCCTACAGGACAGTAGTGTGCTCGTTCAGCGCAGCACTCTTGAGTTCCTTCTGCTGGCCTTCCCATGCACAATGGCCAGCTGACTCGCAAGGACCTGGCCACCGTGGTGGAGGCTGCCATCAACGTTGTCCTTCGTCGTGACATGTCCCTTAATAGACGACTCTACCTGTGGTTCCTCGGAAGCAGCGCTCATCAGGCACAAGCGAGCACTTTATCCAGTAATGCTGAGTCATCAACAACAAGGCGGCCAAGGGCAGATAGTTCATCAACAACCAGCGAATTTGATTTGTCCTACTTCCACAATCATTCCAAGGATCTCCTGGTGGCTGCTCTGAAGAGCAAACTGAACACAGCAGGACAGGATGCAAGGTTGGGTGAGGATGGACACCTGGCTATGCTGAAACCATTCCGCATATTGATCAGTCTCTTGGACAAGCCTGAGATTGGTCCCGTGATAATTGAAGATGTCCTGCTGTCTGTGTTTCGAAGTTTGTATCGAGAAGGTACCAAAAGCGAAAACGACTGTAATAGTACAGATACCTCTTCACAGGCTGTAGGGAAGACATTGGCCAAAGACAGTAAGCATGTGGAAGAATTGGTCAAGACTGCAAACCTTCTGTTTGGCTCGTTCGAGTCTTACTTCATTTGGGAATTCATTGGTCGTCTCTTTGCTGGTGCATGCAATCGGACAACTGAAGCCTGTCATCAGAAGACAAGTGTGTCTTTGAGTCAGATGATGTGATCAACATTACAGAGTTGTGTCATATTGTTGACTTGCTGCTGGATGTGATTTCACTGGTGAGTTGTACATTGTACTGATGTTTTTTTACACATTTTCATACCTTAGCCTTTGACTAACAGGAAAAAAAAGAATAAGAATGAGTATTTAATACAATCAGACAAGACAGGCGTGACTTTTTGGCCAATTGGCCCTTGTCAAGTGTGTAAGATCACTAATCTTAGGAGAAAAAGACAAACTGGACGGAGCAGCAGGAAAGTTTCAGTCTTTTTCTCCTAATTTTTGTGTCTGGTGTTTGTTTGTGATATTACGCTTGACAAAGGCCAACACCTGTCATGTCTGGTTGTATTAAATACGCGTTGTTATTCTTTTCTCATGTTTTTTTCTGGTTCCTGTTTGCTTGAGTATGGGCAGTCACACTTGTTTTGGACTTTGACTGTAATGTCCAGTTAGAAAACTGGTCATCAAAGTCGTGTTCACTTCGCTGTTAAGAAGGATGAGTTAACTTGTTGCTGATGTATCCAAACTTTTCTTTGATTCCTACTTGGTTTGTGAACAAAAACCAGTGATCGCTTTAGAAAGATGAAGGTTTGTAGAATCAATTAATACCTGAAAATCCTTTCTATGTCACATATTCAAGCAATCTAATTGGAGAAAAGAACCTCATCATGCATCATCCACTCACTTGCTCATCAAAATGGCAGTACCAGGCCCAAACACTTCAAGTGACAGATTGAAATAACCCAAACTTAAGCTGTGTCTTAGGCGAAAACTTGTAAAGAATAAGAACATGAACTTGAAGTGGAAAACTCTAGTGAAATATGTTTAGGATATCAACTTGCATCAGGAGACTGGTGAAGTATTATCAGATAATTTGACTGAAAGGGAGGTAAATGACAAAGAGATGAGCAAAGTGTGAGTGATGCAGTTGCTGATACAATGCACAGAATGACTCATGATATGACCAACAATGGAAGGGGCATTGGGAAGGAGCCATCACCGGAGATAGAGAGGAGTAGACGTAGGGGAGAGGGAGATGGAGTGGTAAGCACAGGGGGAGAGGACAGCGTGAATAACTCAGAGAGAGAGAGAAGAAAGCTTTATAGGAGTAGAGGGTGGGGGGTGGCCAAAGCATGGTCAATAGTATCAGTGTTAGGCTTGAAATGAAAGCCTGTTATTCCGAATTTTACTGGGGACAGTGGGTTGAAAAAGTATCCATGAAGCATAGACTGCATTGACTTTTTGTTTGTAGATAATATTCTATTTCAAAAACTTGTTGAGCAAACAAATCTCCATGCACAGCAGTCACTCCAGCAAATACATGTACTTTTTGGAAGAATGCAGTATTTGATTATATACTTCAGCTGTTTTGTAGACTGTATTCGTGTATCTTTCAGAAATACATGCTATGATTATTCATCCAGTAACAAAATCGGTAGAATATTGTTAACAAACATACCTGTTTTTAGCAAGAAAACCTGGACAAATAGGTTTTGCCTGAATCTTATATTGTTGGCAGTGAAAGGGTTAAAACAGTGAGTGTGTGATACTGATACTGTGTGTATTTCTCTGTGTGTGTGTGTGTGCCTAATTACACATAGAATATTAGTTTTTTTAATTCTTTTGTATTAAAAAAGTAATTTATTACAAGCCCTGGTATCAGCATCTTTTATTTCCTTTATTCTTATTTAAACATTCCGCCAAAATATATAATCAGTAGTTTCAAAGCTTTTAGAAAGGAAGATTTTGCATTTTGAAACCAATCTTCTATAATGTAGACCTGTTAAAACTTCTCAAAGAAAATTTATGGTATTTGAAATGACATGTGACTCAAAGATTCTGAAATACTCTTTTCAGGATGTGTATCCAGAGTCCACAACTGAGCATTTACCTGACCTGTTACACCAAGTGATCACAGCAGCTACGGGCTGTGTTGAGACAGCCAGTGATACAGAACTGACCGCCATCCTGGCCATGTGCAGCAAGCTTCTGTCCCGTGTTCAGCCCTCCATGGCCACACCCACAGGTGACGATCTGTTTGATGGCGACAGCCTGTACAGGGTGCCTGATACCATCAGTCTCCATGGTCAGGATGCAAGGTCAGGCTCTTCTGCTGCCATTGCAAGTGGTGATAGTGGTGAGGGTCATCAAAATGTCTGTAATGATACCAAGGATTGTCAGCCTAAGAATGTTGAAAATGTTAGTGACCAAAATCAGTGTACTGAAGACAAAATGTTAGATATGGAAGGTAAAGCTCAAACTGCGGAAGATAAAACATCAGAAGATAAAATTGTAGAAGATAAAACTGTGCCAGAAGAGGACAACGGAGAGGTCCTCACACGAGTGTTAGATGTGCCTGAGGAGGAGAAACAAAGTGATCAACAGACAGAATCTTCCAAAGATGGTAACAGTGAACCCAGTGCCATAGAGAACGAAACAGTCCCAGAAGACATGTCAAAAGAAACGGAAAGAAGGTCAGAACAAGATGTGCAAAAGCACTCGCCTGAACCAAAGAAAGATCTTTCCTGTGACGCTCCCAGAGTCTTTCATGAAAAACAACTTCCTCTGAAAACAGTCTTATCCAAAGACTCAGTTTTGTCAACACACAGGCAGAAAAGCCATGAAGACAAGCCCAGAGAACATCTCGGCTTGATGCAGCAGTGTCTTGGCAGTTTCCAGGAGTTCTTCCACTGCATCGTCACTCGACGTTTCCTGGAGAGTGAAACGGTGTGTGAGAAGTGTATGGAGCTGCTCAGCTTGAGTCCTTCAGAAGGCTGCAGAACAAGTGACCAGGATTCCTTATTTGATGAAAGCTCTGTCTGCAGTGCTGACAGTGATGCCATACGGGCCAAGCTGACAGAGTCAGGGTCCCACCTGAAGGTCAAGCCACGTATGTGCACTGAGGAGGGGCAGGCTGCCTTCATCAGAGCATGCCGATTGTTGGTGGACTTTGCCAGCTTCCCTGTGTATTGTGCTGACTATCAGACTGTGATTGACCAGATGTATAATGTTGGTGAGTAGGGTTTTGTTTGTTTCACTTTTTTTTTAATGCTTGGAAAGCATTCTCCATCATCACCACAAACCTGCATGCATGCACATTTATATTGGTTTACATGCACATTTACACATGAACTTGTACAGAATATACATCTATATATACATGTATGTGCGTATATATATAATATGTATATATTTGTGTATATGTGTGTGTGTATGTGTGTGTGTGTGTATATATATATATGTGTGTGTGTATATATATATATATGTGTATATATATATAATATATATATATATATATATATATATATATATATATATATATATATATATATATAATATGTGTGTATGTATATATATATATATATATATATATATATATATATATATATATATATATATATATATATATATATATATATATGTATATATATATATATGTATATATATATGTGCACGTCTACAATACTGGAATCACCCAGTAGAATGATAGGGCCCTCACTTCAGCTTCAGTTATAGCTGCCTTTGCATATGCTGGTGGAGTTTTTTTTATTTCAGTCGGTTTGGCGACATGTTTCTTCAACAAAATAAAGCATTGTTCATCACCATTTGTGTTTGCCTGATTTTTTGTTGTTTTTATTTTGTCTGTGGTTGTGACAAAAAAGGCGCCAGAAAGTGGGACATGGCTTGGGTTGAAACTTGTACAACTGTCAACAGTGTAACTTAATCAGAACAAGCAACACACAAATGAATTGTGTGTGTCCTGATAGTAAATAAAACATTAATCCCACCCACAATAAGCCATTGCAAAACTTCATGCAATAAGTTGCGTTTGGTGCATCCAAAAATATGGCGATCGTGTGTTTCATTAGTTTCCACAGATAAAGCTTGCATTCCGTTCTACCCACACAACACAGTTGTGCTTCAACTGATTCAAAATTACTCCAAAATGCATCTTTGGGGATCGTTCTTCCTGCTCACGATTCAGTTCGTTGAAATATGAAGCTGAATGCAAGTTTCTCTGAAGGTGCTTACAGCGTGGCACGTTTTGTTTCCTAGTGTAACGCACACAACCTATCCTTCTTGCTCATCATCAAAGTCAATTATTTTGGCCCCATCCTCTGAATCTAAAGTGTTTGAGAACAAAGAAAATGTGTACGTGACAAGCGGCACATGGCCCATGTATGCTCAAACACAAGCTGGACATTGGTTGACTCGTCTCCCCCCGATGCTTTGAAACGCACGTCACATCTGCTTGATGTCACCACAAGTGTTGGCATCTCCAGTTTGGTGTGTGTGTGTGGCAAGTAAACTGAGGTAAGGATACAATTTTGCTTTTATTGTTTATTAAAAATAGATAAGATTTACTGGATAAAACTCAGTAAAAGAGTAAATAATGATTGATTCTCTCTACATGCGAATCAAATGTGGGCATTTGCGATTGCTTCTGTAGTAACGCACAAACATTTCAATACGATATCTACTGTGCATGAAAATGTGGAAACTTTCTTAAGTTTACAGTGTACAGGCAAGTCTCTTATATTTCGCAAAACTCGGCATGCATTCATGATCTTACGTGTACAACGAATCATAGTCGTGGGTTTCTGCAGAAACGAAAGCGGTAATTTGTTGCTTCTCTTGTAGCGCACATAACAAATAAACGTTATATGGTGCATTTTCGTTGACACTTTGTTTATACAAGCTTTACTGCGTGTGTTGTGACTACTAAGAATATTGTGCGCCCTACTGTTTGTGTTTCGGAAAGGAACGTTCTCATTTAAAAGGAAATTTCGTGGAATAGTTTTTAAGTGCCACTGGTTTTAGATTCCACGGCATCGCACGCTTGCTGAATCTTTGTTATCAATTACCGTTTTGCAACAGGTCGATGTCTTTGGACAGAAAGCAAACAATTATGGTATTCCAATTACATGGTCCATACAGCTGTTGAAATCTACAGAGAATTTTTAAAAGTCGGCACTTTGTGAGGTGAGTTACTGCAGAGACGAAACATTGTTGCAGATTTTGTTTCAAGGTATGCACGTCACAGTCTTTAGGTATTTTTTCTTTTTCCCCAGCCACTGAACTGTAGATCTAGATCTATTCTTTTTTTGAAGATTAATACGGGAGAAGGAAAGCCATATTAGCTATGTAAAATCTTGCCAAAAGAAAAGTTCGTTGGTTACAGTGGAAATGATTCAGATCTACTGAGATGACAATTGTGCTTTCTCCTTACGCACATTTTTGATCGGACTTATCTGAAACTGGCTCAGCATACAGATCTACATTGTGCTTTTTATGCCTTACTTTTCAGTGGCTATTAAAAGATTACTTGTTAAAACAACGGATTGGATTATACTTCTTGTTTTTGCGCTACAGAGAAACCACTCTCACTCCTTGTCTTGTTATTATCATTATTATTGTCATTACAAAAATTAATATTAGTGTTATTGTTGCTATCATTATTCTACAATGGACTGGTAAGGATACATTGTTTTGAATGCAGTACCATGGTCATAATTTTGTCCACTAGGACAATAAGTTAAAAAAAAAAAAACTTGCTGTAGGTTTTGAAAATGTACATAGGCATAAGATCTGATCAATACAATGTCGCTTACACTTCTTAATGTTGAAACTTTTAGTTCACCTTTTCCACATTATACAATAATCAAAGCAATTATTCAGAGCTCTGTGTGTGTGTGTGTGTGTGTGTGTGTGTGTGTGTGTGTGTGTGTGTGTGTGTGTGTGTGTGTGTGTGTGTGTGTGTGTGTGTGTGTGTGTGTGTGTGTGTGTGTGCGCCTGCGATTTCCAGGTTCTGAAGTCAGAAGGTGGTGAGATGCTGGTGAAATTTGTGTGAGACAGAAGTGGGCACTTCAGCTTTCCAGATATTGATGACATTGCTTGAGTGGCCAATGACAACCTGAGTATCCTGCAGCCACCGACCATTAACCAACGCGGGCACCATATTTTTACTGTTTAAAAGCTACACCAATGCAGTGACTTTACAGCTCAAGTTGTGAAAATGTGACCAAAAATGGAATCTCAACATGAACTGATGAAGTAGTCCCCCCCCCCCCATGACTTCCAGCAATCTGAGAATGGACCAATTCAAAGAATGAATTAGTGAAAGGATGAATCAGCTGAATTAGTGCATTTCCACTGTGTAACATACAAATAAAATTCAATATTCGCTGAAATGCAAGAAATTATAAAATCCAGTCAATTTGAATAAATTGCTCAAAATCCAGCAAAGTCATTGTATACAGCATATTGTAAAGTCCTGCAAACAAAAATTAACAATGTAGAGAACAATCTAATGCATCAAGAGCACCTAAATGTAAAAACAGTGATTTATTCTGATGTTGCTCGATGGAATACAAGAATGGTTTCCCATTTGGATTCCACGTAATGCACGCAACATTTCCCAGTTACATAAATATGGCTATGCCCAAATGCTCATCATTGTCATAGAAAGAAAGCTTTTAATATGTTGTCTAAAATAAATCAAGATACCTCCATATTACAGCTCTACCATTGTCAGTGAAAAATTGTCAAGCCGCAGTGTTGCGTGGGTTACGGTCTCCACCTATACATAAGTTTATATACAGGACATGGTTATGTTCTTCTGTTCAAGTTTAATACTGGACACATGACCTTAGGTGTCTGTATTGATGGCATCATCCTTTCCATGAAGCCTGATTATTTTATCTAAAAAAGCAGTACCATGTGGAAACCATGTAATGCACACCACTTGGTCTACATTTTGCTGATTTTTAGTGAAGTCTTTAAATGAACTCTGTTTACTTTTTTTCCTGTTTATTAAAGATATGTCTGAACTCTTCAAAAATGTGTTTTGCTTCCTTTTTTTATTACTTTTAATTTTTCACCCTCATGTCCCAGGTCTTGTTCCAGTATTGTAGACGTGCACATATACATATATATATATATATATATATACACACACATACAGGCCTGGAGAAGATGAAAATTTTTTACAAGCCAGCCGGGCTAATGGATTTCAAGGTCTACTAGCCCGCAGATATTTTCACTAGCCCGACATGTTGCCTCGAAAAATAGCAAAATTCTCTTTATGATGATGATCAAAAATATTTAGCAGAATAAACCATTGTCACAACAAATTTTCTTCTGGAGACTTTCATCAGGATGGGGGGTGGGGGGGGGGGGTCATGAACAGTGGGGGATCAGGTGATAACATGAAGATGTAAAACGTAGATGACTGATCTCAAAGTTTACATGGATTTTCTGTGTAAGTTAGAGAGAATTCTTAGTTCAGTGTATGTTTATAATCATTCTCTTTTTGCTTACGTAACCAAAGTTTATTTTAGTCAAACTGGTCATTTGTTATGTTTTTCAAATTACTTCATCGTCATCCTGTAGTATTTTTCCCCTTTCAGAATCTTAATCACTTACTTTTAAAGTGTGAGTCTGTGTGAAGGAGAGAAAGAGTATGAAATTATTGTTGTTGTTGTGTAAGTATTATGTCTCTTTAGTGTGTGTGCGGGGGGAGGGGGGGTTAGAAGGTGATTGCTTTTTTTTTACTTTGACTTCAGCAGTTTAATGCGAAAGAAAAACTTTGAAAATATTTAATCCATCCTAAGTGAAATTTATGTCCTTAGAGACAACTGAAGAAATTGCAAAAAAAAAAATATATATATCAAGTAGTATCTGTGCCTTTTTAAACTAGTTTCTCTGACATATCATCTTATTAACTCAATCAAGTCGCAGTCTTCAGGGTCATTCTGCCCCCTCGATTCGCAGGATTTTTAGCACATTTTAAAAAAATATAGAAAAACAACCAAATAAAGTAGACAAACAAAGTAAAGTGATACAGAAAGACCAGGATTAGATCTTTACAAATAATCTTAACTTATTTATGGTATTCCATATACTTGGAAATGATGAGGTATCCAAATAGGTATCCAAAGGGGGGTAATTTTTTTTTTGATGGATATGAACACACACTGTGAAACAGTTTTAGATGAAGTCCAGAACATAATTTCCATGACATGGATGTTTAAAATCACAAGATTACTGGTAGTTGTCACTTTTTGCATACAGTTGCTCCAGAGCACAAAATATTTACAAAATTGTGAGGTTCGACTTGCTTTTCCTTGACGCCATTTGCAAAATTCGCATGTCGCGGGTAGCGCTGAAAAAAGGCTACTGTTGTCTTTGTTTCGCATTGCCACAAACGGTCTAAGGTAAATAACTGCTGTAAACATACCCTAGTTTCAGTTCCCAGTGAGCTTTCCCTATAACTGACACTTCTGAAGTAAAAAAAAAAAAATGAAAGTCCACCGTCGATAAATCGATGTCACATCTCCAAGCAGTAAACGGAGGTGATGGAGATTTTTTTCCGGCACGAAGTGATTGAGTTAAGCAATGCATCAAATTTGCTTTTGTCTCTCGAATTCCTTGCTAATAGTGTACACATTCTTTTCCCCTTCCTATCTCTTGATCTCAATAAGACACAATTATGTTGTATTATTTTCTCTGGTTTCCGTACTTAATTAGAAGCTTCTAACCGTTCGACCAAAACTGACAGATTGGACGAAAGATTACTGATCTGTAAACACTCCATTGTTTCATGCCGACTCTCTTCACTGACAGGCCTACGGGAATCAAGAGTTGCCTTTCCTTAGATAGCCTGTTTTTTTGTGCGAACATTGGCAAACTTGATCATTGCAGACGAAATCAATCGGCAGATCGGAAAATTTGAAAAATCGAAATAAATTATAACTGCAGGGCTCAGAATTGTTACTCACCCAACGGACTAGTAGTTTTTTATTTTGACTCGCCCGACAGGTTTTTCACTCGCCTTGGGCGATCGGGCGAGTGGATTTCACCAGCCCTGACATACATACTTACAAGCAAGCACACATACCTGTATGCATACATTACGTGCATGCAGATTCGTACACTTTACCTGTCTCATGGCACCAAACCATATAAGTACACCACACAAGACTGCATCACACCATCCCTCACCACCTTTCTTATGCCACATCACACCAACGTTTCACCTAAATTAAATCTAAAGTATGCTTTCTACATTCACAGATGATGAAGGTGCTCTGCCACCATGGCTTCAAGACCTCCTCACCTGCAGCTGCTATGTGCAGAGTTTTCCACTGCAGGCAAGTGCCATTACCACAATGCTGGATCTGATCATTTTGACTCAGTCCGTGCAGTCTGAGACACAGAACAAGTCCAAGGACAGTGGTCGAATGTCTGTCAGTGAGGGTCGTGTATCAGTCGTCATCCTGCCTGCCTTGCTGCCTCGACACCTCCAGCACATCAACGATAATACTATCTTTTATCAGGTGAATAGCTTTGCTTTTTCTGTTTTCTTACCTCTTTGTTCCCCTTTGTAGGTGTGTGTGTGTGTGTGTCTCTGTGTGTGTGTGTGTGTGTGTGTGTGTGTGTCTGTGTGTGGTGTGTGTGTGTGTGTGTGTGTGTGTGTGTGTGTGTGTGTGTGTGTGAATGATTCATGCAAATGACAAGTGAGGCCTCTCAGCTTACTTTGTGAATATTTCAGCATGTGTGTATTTTTCCCCTGTTACAGAGATAATGTAAGAATAAAATTTTAGAGTGACCTGGACTACATCATACCAGGGTTATCCAGAAATTAGTATGTTTACTTTAAATGTTTTTATATGTTTACATTATTATCATCATCATCAACATCATTTTTACTATCATCATCATCATCATCATCATCTTTGTAAACTGTTTTTATTTACCACTATGCTCCAAAATTAGGACTTACTGCATATTACATGTAATTAGGCTTTTTAGTTGAGCATGGAGAACTCAGGCTGTTACATTTAGGTGAGCTGACCACATTCCACTGTGTTCTTGCACAATCTGCAACTTTGGTGTGTATTTTCATGTTTCCATAGGCCAGCTACTCATGACTTGTGGGATCTGTCTTACTGACTTCAGTGTTTGTTGGTTTGGAGGTGTTTTAGAGAACGGAAATGACGGTTAGGGGGTAGTAAATCAGAGCGGTGCAGAAGATGGCGCAACGAAAGAAAGGAAAAAATACACACCAAGCACAAATAGTTCAAGTTTGTGAACAAAGCATTAAATACTGGTTGGTCATTCAGTTGGTAATGGTTGTTTGGTTGATTGGTTGGCCAGTTCATTAGTTGGCTTCATCTGTGTTTCAACTTTCTTACCTGCACAGGTTACAGCTCAGGAGTTGTGGCATTACCTAGGCACTGAAAACACACAATATCACCTCCGTACAGCAGAGTTGTTCTACACCTTGCACCAGGTCACTCCAAGAGCCTGGATCTGTGAAGATGCAATTGGAACAGCTCTCATTAGTGATGATGAGGTGAGTGGCTACTATTTGCAGAAAGAATTTATATTTGAAGAAAGGGTGTATGCAGTCATATTATCAGGGCAATGTAATCCATCTATCGTAGGTCTAAGAGATAGATAAATGTTTAAGTTGAGGTAAAGAAAGAAGTGGATTGTTATTGGAGTCAGTGTATTAAGTTTTTATTCAGTTGTCTGTCTTTTTGGTTAGATAATTTTTAGATAATTTCAGTTTAGTGCAGATAGGCTTTTCCTTGTGATTGAAATTACAGATTTTGTGCGTTTTGTAGAATGTTTTCATTGGACATCCACACAAAATGTAAACGTGCCCTCTAAATATTCACTCGGGCTTTGCAAAAAGTCATGTACACCATCGACATGAGCATGCACAAACGCACACGGAACTAAATGGACAAATGTATACATGCACTCACTCGCACATGTACACATGCATGTGTGCGCACACACACATGTGCACGTGAGCACACACACACACACATACACACATAAACATACATACACACACACATATTCAGGCATGTTTGCAAGCATGCACACAGACAATGATATACATAGAACAGCAGAGAGAAATGTTACGTATGGGGATCATCCAGTGGGTAGTGAGAATTTCCTAATAACTTGAAAAACAATTGTTGCAGATGCCTGGCCCAATTATTCCATACTTAAATTGCAAAATTATTTCCAAATATTGTGAAGTCATTTGTTATAAAGTCATGTTGGGTGCAGTCATTCTCATCATGGCCCTAGTTAACTTTGAAAAACAGCGTGCTTACATTAAAACTGAATTCTATGAAGGAAATTTTGCACAGATATACTAGAAACACTACAGTTTGTATGTGAGACACAAGCTCTTTTTTAGGCTGCAATTTATAGGTGGGAATCAAGTCTTTGAAGATGGTTGAAGTAATGTTAACTTAAAGACAAGCATAGTCTGGATAAGCCTGTCAAAGCTGCACGAGAAAAATGTTCAGAAAATTAAAGAAAGTTTAAATGAAGACAGGTGAATAACATGTAAAGAGATCACCCATGACATTGATATTAGTCCTGGACGAGTTCATGTGATTTTAATAAGTTAATTTGAAATGAGATGTTTTGCGACAAGGCGGATCCTGCATTGCCTTACTGAAGATTAAAAATGGGTATGCATTACAGTTGCACAGATGCTGTTAAACAGGATCAAAAATGAGGGTGATGTTTTCTAAATCTGATGGTTGTCATTGATGATACCTGGGTTAGAAGCTATGAGCCAGAATTAGGAGACCAGCAATAGAGTGACCAGTACACTTCTGCCTCTCAAAGGAAATTCTAAGATGTTGATAATATGTGATGCAGTATGCAAAAACCAGGCCGAAATGCAAAATTGTCAAAAATAACATTTTTGCAATTTCTACAGTTTCAGTAACCAAACATTGATATGCAAAAAATAGAACTGATCTATCTTTTAAGTTTGTTTTTTTCAACTACATGGGTTTAAAGTTTGTTAGTCTGCATATGACGAACTATCACAAAGGGGAATGTGTGTGTTTGTGCGCATGCACTGATAATGGTTATTGTTAGTATTGATAAATAATTTGCATAAGTCTTTCAGTGTGATTGTATCGCTGGTTTCAGACAATCAGACTGAATGCATTCAAGAAGTTTTCAGTGCTCTGGCATCTGACACGCAACGTGAAAGCTGACTCTTCATTCTGTCACAAAGCCCGTACCTTTGACAGGTATACAATCTTTTTACTTTTGACAGGTGAACAATGTGTTTGTTTTACCTTCAGCATACTCACATGCATGCACGCATGCTCTCATACAGTACAATTCTTCAGAAATACATCACATACTATCCTTCAGAAATATCAGCCCACATGCATACATCTCCTCAGATAGATGCTGACTGTAGCCAGCCACAGTCTGTATTGTTCAGATGAACAGAGGTCTTCAGCATATGTGCTTGCAGGTACACATGCTTGCATATTATGGATACACATTTTATGGACACATGCATGCACAGAATGTGTACACACACAAATGCATGCTTGTATGCACACATGCATGTATATGTGCATTCACACCCCACACACACCTATATGGTGATATACACACACACACACATACACTCACACACATACACATATGTGTGTGTGTGCATGCACACACACACACACTCTCTCTTTCACTCTCACATACACATAAAGAATGTTAATGTGTGGAGATGGGAATGCTGGAGTGAAATGGATACGTGTACAGGTTGCCTTTCATCATGGATAGTTCCTTTGTTAAGGTAGATGATAAGGTTTCTCATTACCTGTGTGGCTGATGTGTTTGAGACATCAACTTTTCTTGGGCACTACTCATGTTGTGTCCCTCTCTGATTCACCTTTTCTGTCTCTAAAGAGGAATAGGTACAAGTTGCATATGACAGGTGAATTGGACTAGTGTGTTTAACTCAGGGGAAATACCATGTTACCTGTACTTTCTGCAGCTGTGCTTTATAATACTTAACCTCTGCTTTTATGGTGAGTGCTTTGACCATTAAACTATCATGACTGTCTTTTTTAGGTAAAGGTACCTAAAAAAGACAGTCATGATAGATTGATTTAGTGACAGATTGATCAGTTGATTAGCTGATTGATGTTTACCATAATTTCCTCTTTGTCCATTTCTGTAATTCCCACCGCTGTGTGTATCATGCAGTAGGATTTAATGCAAATATTGGCATTGTGAGTGTGCTGTAGGACATAATACAAACTATGACATTGTGTGCAGGTCCATGTTTGTGGTGCTGGACAGCCTGAAGGAAGAGAGCAGTGCAGCAAAATCCCTGACCATCACCTGGCTCACGCAGGTTGTACAGCGTGGAGACATCAGTCGTGTTCTCCGACCCGTCCTACTCATGATGCTCCACCCAGATACTGCCAGGTCAGCATAGGAAAGAAAAAGGGTAGAAGAGCAAGATTATGACCAGAGTCCAGTGGAATTTACACAAGACATCTTGTTAGTCATTGGATAGAGTTAAAAATTTGGAGTGAATTCGCATGGGATTCATCACATTTGGACAATTCCATATGCACTGCATCCAGTCTAATTTCTTGAGCATGACCAGCAAAATTCTGTGCATTCATATGGTCTTAAAATTGAGAAGGAGAGGGGATCAGTGTATGTGAAACATTGAGCCAACACCACCAGAACGATTGAAGCATTAAGATGAGCAGTTTTATGTTGCAGGCAGGGATTGAACTTCAGACAACAGATCTTGAGTTACAGGATGGTGTCATGGTCAGAGACCACCTCTTGCACACTCCAAACTATGGGAACATTTTACACACACTTTTCTGTACATCTTGACAAGATTTAATGTCATTGAAAAATTTTAATTATTGAAAAAACAAATGATGAATCTGGACTGATAAAGTTAACATAAGTAAAGATGATTGGCTTGCTTGTAGGAAGGGGCACAGAGCTCAGTATGTCTGGTTCTATGATGATGTTCCATTCCTCTCTCTCTACTTTTAATTTCCCCAGACCTGTACAGAATCCTGAACATTAGCGGTGAATAGTAAAATATACTTTATAAATATGTAACTGGTTACACATTATTGTTTTATTGGTTATCTTTCTTACCATAAGAGCTCTTCTTGAGTGTTTCAAGAGAGAGTATTATTATTTGTAGAAGCACTAAATTTATGAGAGAGAATCTTTTTTTATAGTTAGTAGTGTTGAATATACAATTTCAAGTGAGATAGCAGAGTTGTTTTGAGTTTCTCATAATCCTGAAAGGGTAAGTTTATCCATTCTGAAATATTAAAGTTAATTGTAAAGTCAGTTTTTGTTCCCTTGTGAGATAAGAGTTGATTGATTGATTGATTTGGTTCAGGTTTTACGTCGGCACCCACTTCAGGTGATACGGTCGACTGGGATAACCATCCCAGGGAAGTGTGGGAAGGGGAAGGGGGACTTACCTAATCCTATACCGACACCACCAGAACAACAGTGATGTTAAGATGAGACAGTGAGAAGGCCAGTTTTAATGTAGTGCACCCCAGGATTCGAACCCACAACCATTAGCATGTGAATCTGATGCTCAACCAACTGAGCTACTGAGGCCTGCATGAGATAAGAGATGGACACATTGGTTTTTATAGATAATATTGACCATGCTTCTTGTATTATTACCATGAATGGACATATTCTATATGTCACATATTGACCCTACTGCCCTTTTTTTTCCTTTCAGGATCTCCATACAGCATGTGAATGTCCATGACCCAAAGCGGGTGTCCCTGTCAGACACTGACAGTGAGAGCAACCCAGAGGCCAACATCTACGCCATCAGTAGTGAGGGTGGTAACATGATCTTTCACGTCAACCACAACCCCAAGGCAAAGATCTCGCGCAAGTCCACTGAAGATCTCAAGTCCTTGGCCCTTACAGTTATGAGCCAGAAAGGTGGACAACCATCGACAGCCCCTGTCAGAGCCCACTCAGAGGCGGAGCTTACTTACGAGCGAGTCAACCCTGAGGAGGTCAAACTTAGGTTCAACCCTTTTGGTTCTGTGAACTCTCTGGACAAGCTGATCTTTGATGGCTATGATTTGCCAGGGAAGAGGGTCCCTCCCAACATAAGTAGTGCCAAACGTTTGGATAGAGAAACCTGTCAAAAGGAAGGCATTTTCTTTGACGGCAAAGAGGAGGAGGAACCACCACCCGAACTGACAGACCAAGTATTCACAAACAAGGAGCTTACTTCTGAAGAAGTGGTGGCTGAAATCATGGCAGATCTTTGGAATCGTGTTGTGACCCAAATTCTCACTAATGAAAGTCAGAGTGATCATCAGCGAAAGGTCAGCGTGAGCTCTAGTCAAATGTGTGACCATGATCTTTTAAATGCCATTGAGACTGCCAGCCTGGAAGTGGACTCCACATCAAGTAGTGAAACGGACTTGCCTAAAGCATCCCAGGACAAAACAAAAAAAGGAATCCTCAGCAAGAAAGGCATTGGAAGGAATGGAAGTCAAGTCTTTGAAGAAGGTGAGGGGATACCAGAAGGCATACACCCGCTCCATATGCACCTGCTTTTGTACACTCAACCATATGACTACCACCGAACCCTGTATGCACTAAGCACCATTCGCGCTATGCTGGTCCAGTGTCCTCGCCTTGTTGTCACTGCCATGGCGACCACCAGCATTTCCGCCATCCCTGCCCCCCACCTTGCTCGGATCCAGACTCTGCTTGCCCGACATCGGAAGTCTGTGTTTGGGAAGAACTTTTTTGGAGAGTTGCCCTCAGAAGTGCTGTCAAGTTACCGCAGCAACATGTTCCTGGAGGTGGTGATTTCGTTGTGTCTGTACTGCATGCGTGGCTACTTCCCCAATCTGATGATGTCACGTCTCACAGACGATGAGTTGATGGGGAATAATTTGGTGCACAGTCAAGCTGCAGAGGTGGGTGATCATAAATGTGATGTCTTGTTATTTTTATAGTGGCGAAATGTGTTGGTGTTTTGTATGTATTGACAGTGTGTGTGACATGTACTATGTACATGTAAAGCAGTTCAGTGAAGTTTGTGTTTTGGAAATATACAGAAATTCGTGGTATGCCTTGCTTGTACAATATCCGTTCATAGTTACAGTGCAAATACAGAAATTTGTGGTATGTCTTACTTGTATAATATCCATTTGTAGTTACAGTGCAAAAATGAATCAATTAACCAGCTGTTTTGAAAATCCATGAACACAAAAGATTACAGGTCAGCATTACCAAGACCAGATACAGATACACATTACTAACACCCACATAAACTCATACACATACATGCTTATATGCATGCACATAATATTCATGGCTGAATTAATTGTATGACTTTGGTGTTATACATTCACTGGTAGTCATTTCGTGTTTTAACAAGTTTTCTTTTAGTTGATTTGATTCCAATACAAGAACATTTCTTCTTTAAATTGTTGTTTAAGTATGAAAAACAATGTAACATACTCTTCATTGAAGTTTCAAAAAAGCATGCCTTTTGCATATATTGCTTACAGTTTTATGAAATTATAAATTGATGAACAGTGCTTTCTGTCTTTATAGTTTTTCTGTCATTGCAGTTCCGTTTTTTTTGTTCTTGTGTTAAGTATTAAGAAATCGTGTATGCCATAGTAACTGTTGGCTTTCAGGTGCTGACACTGTTGCTGTCTGAGCTGCTGTCTATCATGCGGGACAGTGGGCGGAGCTTTGTGTCCTACATCTCAGACCTTCTGGGTCGATGCAAGCTGCAGAAAGCTTTGCTGCACACACTGCTGGCCAGTGTGTATGATGCCAGGCAGAAAACTTCAGGTAGGATCTGTAGTGAGATTCTAACGATGATGAGTATTATCTCAAGTCTCATTGGAAATGGAATTCTGATGCCTCTGTTTGCCTTTGAGTGCATGTCTAATACATTTTTCCAGCAAAGTTGTATGATTTGATTTTAACATGTGCACTGGAATTTGTCGAAAGGAACTAAATCTCTATAGTGGGATGCCTTAAACACTGTTTCAGTTACACATTTTCACAGTTCTTTCCCATTGGACATCCTGTCATCGATTGTTTTTCAACATTCTGTAAGTGATAGTAAGTATCTAATATTTAGCTAAAATTTCACTAGGTCATGTTCTGAAATTGCCAAATTTTCAGCACATTTTATACTAAGCATGTTCTAGTTCTACAAACCTGTTTTTAAGTTTATGCATACTTTTCTATGAATATTTCATCAACACCACATTATCAGTAGAGCAGAACAGTTTTGTTGAACCCTATTAGAAGTAGAAATGAACTTGTATGGAGGACAGTAGTGTGTGATATAATGGACTTAATGGTGTTGAAAAGTTTTTATTTTCTGGCCGTTGGATACTATTTGGGATAACTTATGACAGATCAACTGTCAAGTCTATGGACATACATTGGACTATTTTTAGATTATATTTTTATTTATCTACTCGTTTATGTCCATTGTATTTCTGCGTATGTATTGGTAGACTTTTGTAAATGTAGCAGCAAGTCATGTAATTACATTTTGAGTGAAAATTAAGACTGAGGTTCCTGTAACTTGTATTAAGCTTTTCGTTGCACAGTGATAGAAGGCTTCTTCATTAGCAGCTTTGTGATATTTTAGGCAAGGTGTCCTCACTGAAAGGACATATCTGATTGTTTTCAAAACTTTCATGATGCCTCCTAAAATCTGGTTACTTTATAGATCTGTCATGTTTGTGGTTGGAACTGAAATACATTGTTTATTTCATTCTGAAGTCAGAAAATTTATTAAAAGCCAGAAGTCAGAAAATTTATGAAAAACTTGGTCTGAAAGGTTTAATCTGCTCTGTTGTGTAGAGACAATGCTGTCATTTAAAGTATGACTGTATATGTAAGTAGGTGTCATGTACATTTTGATTAACCCTTTCACTTCTTCAGCTGCCAATTGGCAACCTGCAGAGTACTGTAGCTGCAACCAGCGCACAGAAAGTGAGAAACACATGTGAATTTTTTTGTCAGTCAGGCTGTTTGGATGGCTGGTTTCTGGCTATGCACTAAGGCCAAAAGTCCAGATCTGTTAGAAATGACATCTGTGCCAGGATAGCCTCAAAAACAATGTATTTTAATGTGAAATATGTTTGTTTACTTGTATATATCTATTTCAGTTGCTTGTCTGACATAACTGTGTCTACCTGTCAGAGTATTAATATGTGACTGCTTTTTGTATATATTGGTTAGGTGCCAAGAAGACAACCCCCAGCCTTACAGAAGCCATCATTGAGTTCAACAACAATGGTCTGGATGCATCCATCAAGGAGGCCTTTCAGATTACTTTGCTTCGCCTGGTGCTGGTGACCATCATGCTGGAGGACCAGATTACGCTCAGTGTGGGCAGTTTGCCTGCCCAGCTGCCTGCAGGATCTGGATCCGAGTGGGACAGGGTCCGCACCAGTGTCCAGTATTCTTTAACCAAAGTCAGGTGGGTTAGTGGAGATAGTGTAATTCTGCTGTTGCAAAAGATGACACCACATCACAACACGAATGTGCACGTGCACACACATATACACACACACAACACACACACACACATGTGAGCGTGCATGCACACACACATGCACACATGCACGCAGACACACGCACATGCACGCACACACAATATTGTGTAAAAGCACATAGGTGAATAGACATTAAAAGAAATAATGAACGAACACACACACAGAGAAAACAGAAAAAAAAGAATAGACCTTTGTGTTTGTCTTGACTCTTCTTTTCTGACCTCTTCTGTCGTCCTTTTCTCCCACTGGATGAAGCAGCAGGAAAGTTTTAGTCTTTTTTTCCTTATTTTTGTATCTGGTGTTTATCCGTTTGTGATCTTACATTTTACACTTGACATAGGCCAGCTGGCGGAAAATTTGCGCCTGTCTTGTTTGTTTGTGTTAAATACGCACTCTGATTCTATTTTCTTGTTTTTTCTGGTTCCTGTTTACTTGAATACGGGCAGTTGCACTTGTTTTGGATGTCTGCATTCGTGTTCCAAGACAGTGATTTGCCAATCATATCATTGATAAATATGTAGTAGGGACAAGATTTTTCAAACATTTATTTAAAATCAGATCAACAGTAATTAGGAATATGTGAAATCAGGTAAAAAAAAAATTTTTAAAAGCTTGAATTTTAAATCAACAGAAAGGTTTAAAACTGACATTTCTGACATTTTTGTGCAGTTTTCAGCAAATTATAGTAGAGCTCAAACAGAAACAGAAAAGGTCAGTGTCATACCTTCTAAGTCACGAGTCCTGTCTCTTTGCAGATTTCGAGCCACAGAACCCATCACACAGCAAACCATGTTCCTATCAGGGGTGCTGAGTGCCCTCAAACAGCGTCACCTGTGCCACCTACACCGTCACTGGGTGGGCCTTGTCACCTCTGCTCTCCCTTTCATGGGCCGCGCCCTCACCCAGGTGGTGCTGTGTGTGGTGTCTCAGCTCTGTCGCAATCTGGAAGAGCTAGCTGCGGAAAGCGCTTCTCACAAGGCTAAGTAAGTTTTAAACCTTTAGATTGCTTATGTTGTTGCTAATATCAGAATCAGGCAGACTGAAAAGAAATTGAAGCAACAAAAGCATGTACACACACATGTATGCACGCACGTACTCATATACATACATGCAAAACACACACACTCACACACACATACACACTCACACACACACACACACACACACACACACACACACACACACACACACACACACACACACACACACACATACACACACACACACACACACACACACACACACACACACACACACACACACACACACACACACACACTCACACTCATTTACACACACAAACTTTTATTTTAAGACAAAACTGACAATGTCCACAGTGTAGGTGGTCAGAATAATGTGTTGTATAATAAATTGCAAATGGGAACAGTTAGATATGGTTATTTAGAAGATAAAATGAAGAAATGCTGTGTACCAGTTTGCAGAGATGAAAAGCTGATTATGTGTTTTTATGACAAAACAAAACCAACAAAACAAAAAACCCAAAATGTAAACCAAACCAATCAAACAAATAACCCTCTCTTAGAAAATAAATAAATAATTGGAAAATTAGCAAGCCAACAACTACTTTGACATAAACCAGCTTTGTGATTCCTGAAAGCACAGCCTTGCTAAAGACTTACTATAAACCGAATGACCTGTGGAATTTTCTGCAACAGGGTGAAAAGTGTGCAGCCAGACCACATGGTGACCCTACTGGAAGGGCTGACCGCTCTGTGTCACTACTGTCTCCTGGACTCCAACACACATGTGTCCATCGGACAGCCTGCCCCTGCCCCCACCTCCAGTGTCACCACAGAAACCGCTAGCGCTGGACACATACTGACCAACCTCATCCATGTTTTTAACCCTATCGGGAGCAGCAGAGTGAGTGCTTGTTCTTTTGCGTGTTTCTGTCATTTAGTCAGTGTGATTGTCCACACCTCACAACCATATAACATTAGCTGTTCTTGAATGTTATATAGAACCGATAATGTTATATGCTTTTGTGGTGTGGACAGTCAACATGCAAAGCCAGAACAAGATTGAGGCAGCCAAAATGTGGTTTCTAAGAAGAATGTTGAGAGTTCCATGGACAGCAAAGAAAACAAACGAGACTGTCTTGATGGAGGCAGACACAAGAAGATCATTGATAAGGAAGGTTAGGAAAAGATAGTCAACATATATAGACCATTTTATGAGGAAAGGGGAATTAGAGCACCTGGTCACAACAGGAAGATGTACTTGCAGCGACAAGGAATAGATGCATATGGAGGGCCATGATCGCCAACGCCTTGCGGCGGGGCACATGATGATGATGATGATGACTGTCAGCTTTAAAGTATTGCACCCCTTGACTCCTGGTTGGGCCATGAGGCTCAGTGCTAAGCTTTTACTATAAGTGGAAAGAAAGTGTATCATTGAGTTAGAACTTTATAGACCTTTCCATCAGTGAAACAGTCCTGTTGCTTTACTTTGCTGATACGTATTATTGACATCTGTTAGAAGTAAATACTTGTCTTTGTCATCAAACACTGATTTTTGTTTTTTATAGATAGATGGATGTTTTTGGTTTGGGGACTTTAGCATATGAGTGGTATGTAAAAAAAATTCTTCCAGCATTGCTCAGAATTGTTGCGATGGTGCTATTATTTATTTTGCTGTGCCCTGTCTTTCATGGTTCATTGCAGATATACTTTTGGTTAAGGGAGTAAACTATGAAAGTTTGTCTAAATTTGAATAAAGAAGATTCAGAAGAGAAGGGAGTGTGGGATACAGGTATGGATGTTAATTTGGATTTATAAGGGGTTTGGGAGATACAGGCTTGGCTGTTATTTTGACTTGTTCTGAACGTTTCTGTTCGGCAGGAGACAAGCCCACAAAGAGACAAGTCCCCAGTGTCCCCCATCCTGGAAGCACGTAACAATCTGTTGAGCATTTTGCCACGCATCATGGCCTGCATGTCTACGTTGTGGAAGGCTGTCAACTGTGACAGAGGTCAGGCGGCCATGACAGACATCAGCAGGCAGAGGCAGGATGGGGTTCATAACCTGATAATGGGGGATTCCAAGGTGAGACTTGTGTTTTGAGTGGGTGTGTGGATGGATGGGTAGGTGTGAGCGTGATGTCAGCAGACATCAACACGAGAAGACAAAAAATACATTGGCCATGTGTCATGTAGCAGGAACATGGACCTCATGGCAATCATTTTTCAAGAAAAAAACAGAGGCAAAAAGGAAGGAAGGCAGACATCCGATCTCATACATTGAGAACATAACCAACATTAGTGACCTAAGTATTCAAGAAGTTGTCCACGAAAGTTAAGACAGTGTGGCTTGGAGAGAGGTGGTGGTGTCAAACAGTGCAGCGGCCAGCACTGAACCCAGTGATGCCAACAGGTGAGACAAGTGAGAACTGACAGTAAATGGTTCATGATGTTTGTGTAAATGCTCTTTGCTTATTATTTCTGTAAATTTTTTCTTGAATATTTCAACATTCTATGTACGTGGAAATTGACTTCCACTGAAAAGTTACTGCAGTATACACTTTAAACAAATTGTGATAGGTATCCTGATCAATAGTCACCACAGTATACACCTTAAACAAACTGATAAGTTTAAATATCTGGGAACAATCATCTCACCAGACAACAGATGCACATCAGAAATAGCCGGCAGAATCGTCCAAGCCAAAACAGCTTTCAGTAAGACGAAAAGCATTCTTACCAACAAAAGCCTATCAGTTAACAGGAAGAGAGTTCTTGAATGCTATATAGAACTGATAATGTTGTACGGTTGTGAGGCATGGACAGTCAACAAGGAAATCCAGAACAAGATTGAGGCAGCCGAGATATGGTTTCTAAGAAGATTGTGGAGAGTTCCATGGACAGCAAAGAAAACAAATGAGACAGTCTTTATGGAGGCAGACACAAGAAGATCATTTATAAGGAAGATTAGGAAAAGACAGGCAGCATTTATGGGCCATTTTATGAGGAAAGGGGAATTAGAGCATCTGGTCATAACAAGAAAGCTGGAGGGAAAGAGAGCACCAGGTAGACCCAGGGAAAAATATTGGACAGACTTGCAGGGTGGCTGAGGACAGAGAGGGTGGAGGATGTGCTTGCGGCAACAAGGGATAGATGCATATGGAGGGCCATGATCACCAACGCCATGTGGCAAGGCACTTGATGATGATGATGATGATGCTAATGACACACTTTCACACAAAAAAGTAGTGGTGTCAGTGTTTACTGAATGGTCACTGTACCTCCATGGAGATGGAAAGAAAAGATTACTTCATTCTGTTCAAATGAATGTGATGGTGATAATACATACCATTCTGTGTATGCTGATGTTAACCGATTTCTGTTATAGTATGTACATTGAAATTGACTCCCATCCAATTTTGTCAGTAATGTAAGTACCATTGTGGTAGACACTGGACATTATGTGTGTATGGGAAACTACTATCAGCGCTAATTTGGGCCTTTAGTTTTATGTCTTGTTTTATTCAAACCCAGGTGATACGTCAACACATTTTGGAGCTGTTGAGTCCTTTGTCCTTACTGCATGGAAGTCACCTGCTAGGAGCTTTCGCTGTCGCCTGGAATGATCGTCGACAAAAACCTACTGGACTTGCCAAAAAGGTTTGATCTTGCTTTTGAGAGGGTTGCATTGAAAATGAAGTTCAGTTTTGGAGTCTGTATGACTCTTTTTATATGGAGCCTAAAAGAATTTTCTGTCAGCTCCGTCCTGTGCTTTATGAGTCATGTAATGCTCTTTGTATGTGTGTGTGGCAGGGGTGTGTAGGGGGTATGTGTGTGTGTGTTTTAACAATTTTTTGTTTTTTTTATTTTATTTTAATTTTCAGTTCACTTTATAGTATTATTATCATATAATACAACCCAGATTTTTGAAATGATTGAAATTACAGGTTCTTGTTATGTAGTGAATTGAGACATTTATGATTTCGTAGTATGATAATGAAAGTTGTAGTGTTGATAGATTTATTGGCACTTTTGTTGGAATCTGCTCTTTGTTATACTGGTGACTTTTGCTGTTAAACTTTCAGTAAGTCAGTATTGTACAAGATGTCAGCAGCAAGAACATTTTGCTTGTGGTGCAGTGCATAAACATAACGTTTTTGGAAAATGTATTTCCTTTTTTCATTCCTTTATTTTTTTTTCTGTTTTTCTTTCTTTTTATGATTTTTTGTTGTTGTCATTTTGGAGATTATGAAACTAAAATTAGTGGCAGCGGGAATGAAAATACCTAGAATGAATAAAAACAAAAACATGTTAAACTTGTAATATATTTTTATCGGTGCTACCGAGCTTGGATATTAGTTAAAGTTATGGATGCTGTGAAAAAGTATGAAGAACCTGATATTTGTCTTTTTCATTTAGTCGGGAGTGCTGCCCAGGCCCTGTGAAGACCAGCTGCTGCTTGTGGAGCTTGTGGGGGCCATCAAGGTACTACCCATGGATACCCTGATACAAACCATCAAGGCTGTGCTCAGGGCACCCCCCAGCACAGAACTCAGCAAGAACAAGGTGACTCAAAGTAGCATACTTTTTTTTTCTTTTCCTGCAGATTTTTTGTGGATCCACTAAATTTAAAATTTTTTTTTTTTTTTTTTTTTGTGATTGAATATGACTTCATCTGCATGCTTCTCTTAGGGTTTTTTCTGAAGAAGTGGATCACACCTGTCTGTAGGATTTTGAGAGTTAGGCTTGAGGCTACAACTGTGTTTTATGTGGTTGTGCTATTGTGTTCATGCGTGTGTTTTTGTGTGTGCAAATTGTGTCAGTGTACGTGGTGGAGCAGTTTGTGGCACCTTGGGTTCAGTTTATCATTGAAATGTGAGCACCAATTCCTCTTTATTTTTGTTGAGTCTTCAATTCTGTCTGAAAGAGGGAACGGAATGCTTCAGAGTACTACCCAGGAAACATTGAAATTTACAAGAAAGAAAAATGAAAAGGGAAGATGTGGACTTTGGCTGACATGATTTTGCTCAAATATTTTCATGACATTTCCCCATAGACATTTGTGATATTGTCATTACCATACAGACTTGCTGTTTGGTGTGTGCAGAAGTCAGTGCCACTGGAAGTGAACTTGCTGCAGTTTTTCTTTGCCTACGTACAGCGACAGTCGGGTCTGCAGCTTCTGGACTCGTGGCCCGCTCTTCTGACTCTTATCCGAGAGGTCATGACCATGGGACTGCAGCCTCCTTCCACCTTCATTCTCCTCCAGTCAGTGTCAGGCTTCAGTGTGTGTGTGTGTGTGTGTGTGGTTGTGTGTGTGTGTGTGTGTGTGTGTTGTGTGTGTGATGTGTGTGTGTGTGTGTGTGTGTGTGTGTGTGATGTGTGTGTGTGTTGTGTGTGTGTGTGTGGTGGTGTGTGTGTGATGTGTGTGTGTGTGTGTGTGTGTGTGATGTGTGTGTGTGTGTGTATTGTGTGTAATGTGTAGGTGTGTGTGTGTGTGTTGTGTATGTGTGTTTGTGTTATGTGATTTAATGAAAAAATTGAATTTCAATTCAAATTACCAATTGTATGAATGTATAAATGATTGAGTATGAATATGTAGAGACTAAGACTTCCAGTCAAGGTAGAGTCACTTTCTGTGCACCTCAGTGGTGAAACTTGCTTTCCTCAGATACTCACCATTTGCATTCTTTGTCATCTTTTAACCCTGACTCCCGCACCCTTTTTACCAACTGCAAGAACTTAAACCCTTTGACTCCCTCACCGTATCCACCAGCTTCTGCAGGAAGCTGGTGGATACGGTGAGGGAGTCAAAGGGTTAAGTTTTTGCTTTGCTAACATGGTTTGACAATGCAGAATGCTGGTGGACAGGGTGCAGGAGTCAAAGGGTTAAGAGAAAATGACTGCCAGGGATCAGCTACTAAGCAAGACAGATGTAGCTAGCTATAGCCCCAAGAGAGGGGAAAAATGGGTGTCTCCCATGCTAAGGTTAGAAGAATTGAAAATAAGGAGACGAAAAAGAAACAAAATAGATGGTTTGCTCAACAGAATAAGCTTTCTGGTCTAACCTACAATACAAAAGAAAATAGAAACCTTTAAAAAAGACAGCACTGTTAGTCGTGTAGGCATTTTTCTACAATTTGTGGAGTTGTGAAAATAGAAACTTTAAGAAAGACAGCACTGTTAGTCGTTTAGGCGTTTTTCTGCAATTTGTAGAGTTGTGCTACCTTAAGTTCTGGTGTATGCGTATAGATGCCATTCTCCTCTTACTATCTTAGGTGCAGGTCTGTTGAGTTCTATAGAGAACAAGACGTAACACCTGCTTTGTTTGTTTACTTGTTCTGTGTCATATCCTGTTTATATTATTGATTTATTCTTGACTTATAGCTATATGTATAACATTTTCAGTATAGTGCATAATGTTTAGGAGCTTATTTCTTGTGATGTTGTGCTCATGAATTTTCATCATCGTTGTCGTTGTTGTTGTTGTTGTTAGTGGTGGTGGTGGTGTTGAATAGAATAGATGTCACACTTAATCTCTTGCTTAATTGCACATACAGAAAAATAACTTTTGTCTTTTCTCTTTCAGCATCTTGAATGATTTCATACAAAAGGCTCCCACCCTGGATGAGAAGAAGGCCCAAAAAGAGCTTCAGGTAGGTTACTTTTTATGTACATATAGCTTTCTTTTTCTAATCAGCTGTAGAGGGCTTATCATCAGCCTGTCTCTCTGTTTGCCTTTGTCATTCTGTCTTTATGAGTCTGTGTGCTTTTTGTCTGTCTCTCTTTCTTTGTCTGTTTTTCTTCTTTTTTTCTCTCTCTCTCTTTTGACTGATGTTGGCCTGCTCTTTTCACAAGTGACCAGGAATCAGATCCTCTCTCTTTAAAAATACTACAAACACTTCCTGTAAATTTTGTGTTGCCTTTGTCAGAAAATTCCCTTTTATATCATCTGATTAGGACCAAGTAACTAGTAATCTTCTGATGACGTATTGTAAGAATACTGTAAACTAATTAATGTATGGAAAAAACAGTATGCTTGTGTGTTTATGCTTAGGTTTATCCAGCTTTATTCTTCGGATTGTATCATAATTTTGTTTGAATAATTATTGATTTTTAAAAATCCATTTGATTCAGTCAGCAGTGGTTTTGATTTCCTGACATAAAGCAGTTTTTATTGTTAATGCGTTACATGTATGGCCTGAATTTGTTTTATTATGAATCCTTTTCATGTGTCAAAAAAACCCAACCTTATTAATGAACATAATAATAATTACTACCCTGAATTCATTTGATTATGAATCCTTTTCAGGTGTCAAAAAAATTATTAGGGAACATGATAGTAATTACTAGATTTATCTACCCAATAAATGAAAGAAAGCCATATTTGGTAATAGAACATGATAGTAATTTCTAGATATATCCATTCAGTAAATAAAAGAAAGCTGTATTTGGTAATAGAATTGTGTTTATGTGGGATTGTTTTCATAATAGAATTGTGTTTATGTGGGATTGTTTTCATCTCTCTTTCTTCAGTTACCTGTGGCCAGAGTTTTGACTAAGTCAGACCAGCATATTTATATCCTCCCATCCCTATTGCCTCCCTTTCTGAGTGCTGATAGCATTAATGCACAGAAATGCAGAATACACAAATGTTGGCCACAGAAACCAGTGAAATCAAAAAGAAGATGGAGGAGCTTTGAAACTGATCCAGTTTTGAACGGATGTTGGATACAGACTACGCACAATCCACTGATGAATACTTGTACGTACAGTTGCATCATATGACACTTGATGTGAGTCACTGTACACACTAAGAGCAACTGATCCAGGGCCGAATGATCCTGAAGACAGTTCTCTCATGAAGATGAAAACTAACAACTTTTTAAACAAAACAGTCCGTACTATGTTAACTGCATTTTTAAATAGACACCAGGATCAAAAAATGGTTTCCACCTGGCAGTCAATATTTTGAGTTTATGCTTAACCCACTCGCTGCATACGATTATGCCCTTTGCCGTTCCCCTGATACGCACCATTTGTATAGGTCATGAGAAAAATTCTCATACAAACAAATGAAAACAGAGAGTTTTGTAATTTGGCAGGTCATGTATTAAAAGATTGGTGTACAAAATGCTGAAATTTCGACTGTCTAACCCTCATGGTTGCTGAGTAATGGTACAAGTAAAATTAGAGACATTTTCAGGTGAAAAATGTCTTACAAAATACACAGTCAGGTCAATACATCCTACAGTCACATTTTGAATGAAATTTCATAAAATCCAACGTGCACACACTCCACGTGCACTGAAGGAAGAGATCGTCTTGAAGAGCGCTGAGATCTTGAGTATTGTTCAGCCATTTGCTTTTCTGTCATCTGCTTCACTGCATTGATAGTGGGTCGTAAACTTTGCACTGTCCACTCACCAACTGCATAGTACAGTGACCTCATGGCCTGAAACGAGGCTACGAATGACCAAAGAATCTATTTCTGGCTATTAGTTTCGGTTAACAAAAATACTGAAAGTCCCGTGAATTTTCAAAACTCAAGTCTGATTTCTCCGATGCTCGTAGACAAGCATTGTTGAGACATGATCGGAAATCCCGATGCTTGTAGCGAGAGAGTTAGGCAAACATCTCTGACAGTCAGTATGTTGTTTCATACCTTTGTATCTTTTATTTAGTGTGTCTGTTGCTTCTTTCTGCGCAGGACATTACTCAGAAACTGTTGGAGGCTGTGGCCATGATCGCAGGAACTTCTCTGGAGCAGACCACGTGGCTCAGAAGGAACTATGCCGTCAAACCCGGCAGACAGTCCGAACTTGCGGAAGCCGATGAGACGGAAGCAGACCATGACACCACAGCGACTGCTGACCAAGTGAAGGTCAAGGAAGTGTCTGTTGCCTCAACAACCGATTCCAAATATAGTGTTCAGGCACTGATGTTGTTGGCAGAACTGATGGCGTCCATGTTGGATGTAGTGTACAGCAGTGAGGAGAAAGAGAAAGTGGTACCATTCCTGACCACACTGTTGCACAATGTCTTCCCTTACCTGCGTCATCACAGGTGAGTAAAGTGTTGAACATTGAGATTGTTTTAATTTTCAAATCACATTATATACCTTGTTTGAAAATTTGGATATGGTGTTTGTGTTTGTTGGGGAAAAAGATTGACGCTGTTTTAATTTTCAAATCGCATTAGAGTCTTTTTTTTTTTGTTGAAAATTAGGATGTAGCATTTGTCTCTGTCAGGAAATTTGAATGCAGCAATTTTCTCCATTAGCACCATTGTTCATTGATGCTTCCTATTGTTGATATAGTAAATTTTCCTTCACTTTTTCCTTTCCTTTCTAACTACTGATTATGTGGCATTGTGTAATCATTCATTTGTGTATGTTTATGACCATAGGTTTATGTTTATGTATTCGTTTGTGTATGTGTATATATTTGGTGTGAGTGTGTGTGTGTGCGTGCATGCGTGCGTGTGTGTGTGTGCGCGTGCGTGCGCGCATTTATGTGTTACACTCACTTTCTTGTAAATGTGTTTTGTTGAATGCATTTATATTCTTGCCTGTACAGTGCGGACAATATGCCCAGTTTCCGTGCCTGTTCCCAACTGTTAAGTAGTGTGAGTGGGTACCAGTACTCACGGAAGGCGTGGCGCAAGGAAGGTCTGGAGCTGCTGCTAGACCCCAGCTTTTTCCAGATGGACCTGCGTAGTCTGTCCAGTTGGAGAGTGGTCACTGACAATCTCCTGACTCATGATCGTACTACATTCAAAGACCTCATGAGTAAGTGTCTGTTCACCTGCTGACTTGTCTTTTCAGTCTTTGGTTTCTGCTGCTTTTGTCTTTGTCAGTGTTTGCCTAACCATTCGACTCCCACAGCCTATCCACCACCAGCAAAAATTTAATCCCTAGATTCTCTCATTCCTGCAGGAAGCTGGTGGATAGGATAAGAGACTCAAAGGGTTAAATTTTTGCTTTTGTTGTCATGGTTGACAAAGCAGGATACTAATCGATAGGCTGAGGGAGTCAGAGAGTTAAACTGTTATGTGAATACTTTGTTCATATAATATAATGCATATAATATAAATGTGATGTTATTTTCTCATCAGTCCAACACATATGAGTAAACGTATAAATAGATAAAACAGGCACGTAGGTAATACTGTTAACAAGTTTTTTGTAAAGCATTGTTTTTTCAAACGGTATCTCTTTGGGCATGTATCCTTTCATCACACTTCATTCTACTGTATATTGGTAGATTGTTGAAGTAAACATTGAATATACAACAAACCAACAGACCCACAAAATTCCTTTGACTTGCAATTTGAACAATCTCATTTTTGCAAACACCACAATAATGACATCAGCACAGTACCCCAAAAAAGGTCTGTGTTCATTTTGATTAGATGCCCTTGTGTTCATTTTGATTAGATGCCCTTTTTATTTCTTGTGGCACTTGCAGGCATGTGTGCGTATGTGTGTATTGTGTGTGTGTGTGTGTGAAAGAGAGAGGCACTGAAATTTTATGGACATTTTTGTGGAGACATTTTGACATTTTACAGGCATTTTCTTGTTTTTGGCCCTTTTGTCAAGAGCTACAACCATTTTACACCAACAGTGTATCAGGAGAAGAAATGAACTCATTGTAGGCATGTATAATACATACTAAATATGCACCTTCGTTTATACCCAGTATTGTATCATTCCATTCTTGTCTCAAATACTTTGAAGGTAAACTTTAAAGTTAAGAGTATAGTCCAGTTAAGTAACTCTCCATTGACTGGTTTACACAACATTATAAATTTCAACTTGTCAGTGTGATATTCCTACTTTTATAGTTGTCAGTGTGATATTCCTACTTTTATAATATTGTCTGTGAAGAGAGAAAGAGAGAGAGAGAAAGAGTGTCTGTGATTTACAAAAATATGTAATTTATTCCAGATGCTCCATCACATTGAAATTTATATCAAATCAAGTCAATCAGAAGTGGATTCAATACAGCGCATATAGTTATTTTGAAGATAACAGATGTATCATGCTTTATGAACCCTTACACTGTGTAGTTTCATTCTGCATGATAATTAATTGTTTTCTCTACTGGTGATGGCATTCCCTAGACATATAAATATTTGAGATCTAGTCAAAGAGTAAAACTGCACTGATCCATCCTTTTCCTTGTTTCTGTTTGTTTAGGTCGGGTGTCAATGACACAGAGCGGATCCCTCAACCTGTTCAGCAGCAAAGAACAGGAGTTTGAGCTCCGGTCACAGATGTTGAAACGTCTGTCTTTTGCCATCTTCTGCTCCCCTTTGGACCAGTATCAGCGCAATATGCCGGAGATCCAGGGTGAGTTTTGTATCATTAGTTGAATTGTCAAGTTGTAATTTGTCTTTTTTTTGGTGAAAGGGGGAAATGTGGGGTGTAATTACTTTGTTTTAATGTATACAGTGTCTTAATTGTGTATTCATATTTTATTGAAAATTTTGCTCGTTAAGCTAGTTAAGCCTTTGTTTTTATTTGAGATTTATGTTTATGTTTTATGGCAGATACCAGGTGATGGAAAAGGATCCAAAATTATGAACCATGAACACTAGCAAGATCTTGAGATCTCAACTTAATTGTTTCAGCATACTGTTGTCTGTCCTAATACACTCTTTTATTGAAAACAGAAGTGCAGGCTTCATTGTTATGAAATGCATCTCTTGGTCAGTAAAATTTAGCAAAAAAAGGAAAAAAGAAACTTCAAGAATGCTCTCAACTTTGTCAGAAATCACTTCATCCATGTCACTTCATAGAATAAATTAGCAGTGTGCTGCCAAGATCATGACATTTCTTTGAACACATGCTTTCTTGTAAAGTGCTTTTGTTTTCCATCGCCCTGTACTGTTAAAACAATGTGTATTATGCTGAAATAATAAAGTTTTCCGCTTGCATTTATAATACCCCAGTTTTTCCTAAGAAACCAAAGAATGTTCTCACATTGACTAGGTAGCACCTCCTGATAGTAAGATGTGCCTATAACTTGTAGAATGTTCTTACATTGGCTAGGTAGCACCTCCTGGTAGTAAAATGTGCCTATAACTTGTAGAATGTTCTCACATTGACTAGGTAGCACCTCCTGATAGTAAGATGTGCCTATAACTTGTAGAATGTTCTTACATTGACTAGGTAGCACCTCCTGGTCGTAAGATGTGCCTATAACTTGTAGAATGTTCTCACATTGACTAGGTAGCACCTTCTGGTAGTAAGATGTGCCTATAACTTGTAGAATGTTCTTACATTGACTAGGTAGCACTTCCTGGTAGTAAAATGTGCCTATAACTTGTAGAATGTTCTCACATTGACTAGGTAGCACCTTCTGGTAGTAAGATGTGCCTATAACTTGTAGAATGTTCTTACATTGACTAGGTAGCACTTCCTGGTAGTAAAATGTGCCTATAACTTGTAGAATGTTCTCACATTGACTAGGTAGCACCTTCTGGTAGTAAGATGTGCCTATAACTTGTAGAATGTTCTTACATTGACTAGGTAGCACCTCCTGGTCGTAAGATGTGCCTATAACTTGTAGAATGTTCTCACATTGACTAGGTAGCACCTTCTGGTAGTAAGATGTGCCTATAACTTGTAGAATGTTCTTACATTGACTAGGTAGCACTTCCTGGTAGTAAAATGTGCCTATAACTTGTAGAATGTTCTCACATTGACTAGGTAGCACCTTCTGGTAGTAAGATGTGCCTATAACTTGTAGAATGTTCTTACATTGACTAGGTAGCATCTCCTGGTAGTAAAATGTGCCTATAACTTGTAGAATGTTCTTACATTGACTAGGTAGCATCTCCTGATAGTAAGATGTGCCTATAACTTGTAGAATGTTCTTACATTGACTAGGTAGCACTTCCTGGTAGTAAAATGTGCCTATAACTTGTAGAACGTTCTCACATTGACTAGGTAGCACCTCCTGGTAGTAAAATGTGCCTATAACTTGTAGAATGTTCTTACATTGACTAGGTAGCACCTCCTGGTCGTAAGATGTGCCTATAACTTGTAGAATGTTCTCACATTGACTAGGTAGCACCTCCTGGTCGTAAGATGTGCCTATAACTTGTAGAATGTTCTTACATTGACTAGGTAGTACCTCCTGGTAGTAAGATGTGCCTATAACTTGTAGAATATTCTTACATTGACTAGGTAGTACCTCCTGGTAGTAAAATGTGCCTATAACTTGTAGAATGTTCTTACATTGACTAGGTAGCACCTCCTGGTCGTAAGATGTGCCTATAACTTGTAGAATGTTCTTACATTGACTAGGTAGTACCTCCTGGTAGTAAGATGTGCCTATAACCTGTAGAATGTTCTTACATTGACTAGGTAGTACCTCCTGGTAGTAAAATGTGCCTATAACTTGTAGAATGTTCTCACATTGACTAGGTAGCACCTCCTGGTAGTAAGATGTGCCTATAACTTGTAGAATGTTCTTACATTGACTAGGTAGCACCTCCTGGTAGTAAGATGTGCCTATAACTTGTAGAATGTTCTTACATTGACTAGGTAACACCTCCTGATCGTAAGATGTGCCTATAACTTGTAGAATGTTCTTACATTGACTAGGTAGCACCTCCTTGTCATAAGATGTGCCTATAACTTGTCTCCCTCAATCGCTCCGTGTAATACCCTCATTTTGTTGTCTTAGAGTGTTTTATTGATGAAAGAACAATTAATTGTCATAGTGTGAATTGTTAGTAACACTAGCTTTGCACTGCTGTCTATAACAGAACGACTGGCTGAGAGTCTGCGGCTGCCCCAGATCCCATGTGTGATGACTCAGGTGTTCCACTGTTTCCGTGTGCTCATCCTGCGCATGTCTTCTCAACACCTCACCTCTCTCTGGCCCACTATGATCACCGAGATGGTGAGTCCAGAATTCCCACATAGCAAGTTTATATTCAGTCTCCACTTTTTTCCTTATAAAGTAGCGCGATTCTCTCATATCATTTGGAGAGAGGTCTCTGTGTTTTTATATGTTTGTGTGTGTGTGTGTGTGTGTGTGTGTGTGTGTGTGTGTGTGTGTGTTTCTTATAAAGTAGCATGATTGTTTCATATCAGTTGGTGAGGTCTCAATGTGTGTATGTTTGTGAGTGTGTGTGTCTGTCTTTCTTGTCTGTCTGTTTGTCTGTCTGTCTTGTCTGCCTATCAGCCTGTCTGCCTATTTGCAACAAAAAATTGTGAACAAGATTTTCTCCGCTCTTCATGGGGGGGGGGGGATCTTGACCAGTGCTGGTCAAAACTGTGGACTGCGGAACTGCGGAGGAGTGGTAAAAGCGTAAGTTAGGAAGGTTAAGTTCCAGGGTTCAGGTCATCAGTCAGTCACTCTACAGTATCACTCTTTGGGATGTTGACTGCCTGCACTGCTTTCCAGGTCTCTTCTCAACCAGTTTGAAAATCTCTGGACTGTTAGGACTTGTCCACTCCTTGATGTTTCCCAGATAATTTGTTTATTGTCTTCCCCTTCATCATTTGCCTTCAACTTTTCCTTGTATAACATCTTTTGTGAGAGTGCATTTTTTTTTCTGCACATATGTCCAAAGAAGGTTATTTCTTTTTAAGGTTGACATGTCATACAAACCTAGAAAAGAGCCAAATTCACTATTTTTTGAGAAAGGTGTATGAACAGCATATTCTCAGGAATATGTGACAGTATTCAGAGTGTGTTTTCGTTGTCTTTGACACATATTCTGTATGAACAACATATTCTCAGGAAAAAATATTCAGAGTGTGTTTTTGTTGTCTTTGATACATGTTCACTTCCATTTCACCTGAAGCATTTCAAGGTCTCAATGATCTTGAGAAGTGTGACATGTGGATTTTCTGTAATAGTTTTTGTATGATAAGGGAAGTTATAAGATTGGTTGGATCATCTTGTTTTCAATTTTATGATCTGTCTCTGTGTTGCTTTATAGTATTTCCTGAATACTCCCTCTTTAAACTTGGTGCATTTAGCATTTTCTTACCTGTTTTTGCTTGAACTTGATTTCATCAATGCCCACCCACAAATTTGCACATGTACATACATACATACATACATACATACATACATACATACATACATAACATACATGCATACGTACATACATACATACATATGTACATACATACATACATACATACATACATACATACATGCATGTGTGCTGGCGCGCGCGCGCGCACGCATGCACGCACGCACACACAGCACGCACGCACACCACACACACACACCCCACACACACACACACACACACACACACACACACACACACACACACACACACACACACACACTCTCTCTCTCCTCCCCCCACCCCCCACCCCTTCATATTCTCTTTCTGTCTCTCTCACACACATATACAACAGCACGTAGACTCACTTTACTTTTTTTTCTATTGTGGAAAGGAAGTCTTTGTTTTAGACTCTGCAGGAGAAAAAGACAATGTTTATGCAGTAACTTGCACTTTACGTATTTCAGGTACAAGTGTTTCTGCAGATAGAACAGGAGCTGTCCACAGAAACAGATGAGTTCAAGTGAGTATCTGTGCGGATGTCTGCCTTTCTTCCTCTCTTGTGTGTGAAACATGTGCTGTGTCGTTCACCTAGCGTCTTGACATAGCCTCTCTCCGTGCACTCACAGTCAGCGTTACACTTTGTGTACCACTAGCCTTCCTTTCTGCCATGTAACCAAGGGTAACGTCAGGTTGAGGGATTCTTATTTTTTTGTGCATTTTGCCCAAAATGTATTTCAGAAACATTACTATTTTTAAGATGAGTGTATTTGAAAAACACTTTGTGTACCATTTTTACTGAAAGTTTCATTGTGGAAGCTGTTTTAGAGGGAGTTATGTAGGCGATTTTTTTTTTTTATATAAAAATGCAAGTGCTAGTTTCTGTCTTTTTTTAAAAAAAAATTTTTATCAGCAGTAAAACGAAACATTTGGGTTGGCAATGTTTAAAGAGATCAAAAGATCAGATATCTGCTCTGCTGATCAAAGGGCATCTCAGGATGTGTTAGGGCCATGAGAATATCCACAATATTTTGAATGTGATATTTTTTTATGAGAAGTTAACAGTTTGTCTTTGTTGGTAATTTAGTTAAAATTATAAATGCGTGATTTCACATTGATGACAGTTAACTTTGATAACTGTTAAAGTTAATTTAGGTGTTAATGTCATAAAGGTATTGTTCTTTTAGCATTATTTAAAATGTAAGAGCACTGCATTCCCACATATATTGATATAGGTTGTGAGAACCATGTACTCCTGAATGTGCTCAATGTTATTGTTATTTAAAAGTGTGTCATTAAAATTATGAGGTCACATGTAAACCTACCTGTTTGTTTTTTAAAAACTGTAAAAAGTATAACTATGTATTTTACAAATGCGTATGTAATTTAAACCATGAAGATATTACATTTCCGTATGATAACTGGCGACAACTGTCCTTGTCTTATCCTCAGTCAGTACATCCGGACCCGCTCCAGGTAAAATCTTCTCACATAGCCTTCAGACTTTTTCTGTATACCTGCATTTTCAGTGCTGTGTGTGCCCTTTGTGTACTTAACAATATAATGAGCCCAACACCAAAGATTTGCCAGTTGTATAACTGTGCTAGAATGTTCTTTCCGTTATCCTTGCTGTTTGATGTTGTATCAGCTGCCCTTTGCTGTTCATTTTCTTACAGTTTTCTGTGTAGTTATGCACAAAAAGAATGTTGAATGTGTTTACTGATTGTGACATGATCTTTCTTTTCTGTGGATATACCCTGTGATTTTCAGTCTTGAAAGGAGTATCTTTGCTGAAATGTTTTGGTTGTTTTTTTGTTTTTTTTGTATTGGTTAAAAGTGATTTAGTTTTTTAGCTGTTTTACATACAGCCCTGTTATATTTTTATTTTGTTGTTGTTGCTGTGTTTATCATAAATCTAATATTTTGATTACTTTGATTCTGTCTTTTGTGTTTTAGAGCCATGTTTTTCATTCATCATAATCTATTTTCTGTTAAAAATATTCTGGTGCTTAATGGTATTTCTTTCAATGTCTGTTTCCTGGCCAAATGCTGCGAGGTAGGCATTTCATTTTGTTTTTTGTTATTTGACTTCTCTTTCCCTCCCTTTTAAAGGTTGTTGGAATCTCAGACCTTGAGTTGGCTTTGTTTATGCAATGGAAGCATGAAATACCTTTCTTTCTGAGAAGCCTCAGAACTTTTCAGGTTTCACAAATTTGTTGTTGTGAATGTGGTTCATGATTGACATTCTAGGAATATGCTGTGGATGCAGGATAAATAAAATTCTGACTGCGAATGCCTACTGTGGTCAACACATGAAACTGCTTGAAAATGAGACTGATTTGTTGCTTGCTTCCTTCTTGTTGTAACTGATAAATGACTGATTTGTAAACGAATTAGAGGTTGATTCATTGCTTGCTTTCTGACTTATGAAGGACTGAATTGTGTATGAATCAGAAACTGACTCATTGCATGCTTTCTCATTCAACATGATGAGTGAATGTCTTTGTGTATGAATGCCAAAAGTGAAGCTGGTAACATAGTATTCTGTGCTCAAAGAAGGGATTTTAACAGCTTGACTGTCAGCTTTTCTCATTGTCTCACAGTAACAAAAACCTCTTGTTGAGAAGGGAAAAACTGTTAATCGCACATGTGTGTCCTGTCTCTTACCTTCCCCTACACAATAGATTTGGTGTGGGATATGAGAAGATGTGGTCAAATAGTGAAATAGTCAGTAGTCAGATAGCACACTAGTCCTATTTTCTTGTCCATGTATTGTGGTGCCATTTTCATGCAGCAAAAAAAAAAAAAAATAAGTGTTGAGATTTGATTTTTATGTGTGGCTTGTCTCCTCTCTTGCTCTCATTCTCTGTCAGTCTCTTTCTTTCTTTCAGTAAACAATTTCAATTTTACGAAGAAAGCACAAAAAGATGCCTTCACTGTAGGTTAAAGTAATTCAATTTGTACGTATGTGACAGAGTTTAAAAAGCATGTCTTCACTGTTGGGTAAAGCAATTTAGTTTGTACATATGTAACATAGTTTATTTAAATCTCCTCAGTTGATTTTAATCTCCCTCATATTCATTGGATATTTTATAAGACATCACAACCTCACACGCAGATATCCCCCTCCTCCCACCCCTTTATTCACATTACACTGAAATACAAAGTGACACATTTTTATCAAATTCATACTGATCTATGAACCTTTGTACACCTATGAATGTAAGTATGATATATTTTCGTGTCTACGTACATTATTACACAGAATTTATTGTGTACTTTAGACACTGCATTCTGATGTATTCTGTTTTACATCTACATTCTCCTTCTTGTCTACTTCTTCTTCTTCTTCTTCTTCTTCTTCCTCTTCCTCCTCCTCCTTTTCCTCTTCTCCTCCTCTTCCTCTTCTTCTTGTCTTCTTTGTCTTCTTTTCCTCTTCTTCTTCTTATCCATTAGCTCAATAAAAAATCAAAGGGTTGCCTCTCTAAAGAACTGTTTACCAGATTCCTTCAGCTATGCTGTTTGTGCATCAGAGCCTGGGTTTCTGTAGATGGTTTCTCTGTCCATTCTGCAGTGTTTTCAGTCTCATCATTTTTTCTTTCTCCCCTTCCATCTATTACCGTCAACAGTAACATGGAGGACTGATTTAGCAAGGCTATTGGGTCTTGATACATGGCCATACCAATGCAGTTTTCTTGACTGATGTCAGCAGATCTTCATCTGGTCCGATGTGCTGCTTGATGGTTTGGCACACTTGTTCATGGGTGATATGATCAGTACAGCTGATATGTCATATCTTGTGATAACATCTCATTTTCATCGCTTAGATTCTTCCATCCAGATCCACTGTGAAGATCCATGTCTTGCGTACATACATCATCATCATGTGCCCTGCCGCATGGCGTTGGTGATCATGGCCCTCCATATGTATCTATCCTTTGTTGCCGCAAGCACATCTTCCACCCTGTCTGTCCTCGGCCACCCTGCAAGTCCATCCAATATTTTCTCCCTGGGTCTACCTGGTGCTCTCTTTCCCTCCAGCTTTCCTGTCATGACCAGGTGTTCTAATTCCCCTTTCCTCATGAAATGTCCTATAAATGTTTCCTGTCTTTGACTAATCTTTCTTATCCATGATCTTCTTGTGTCTCCTCCATCAAGACTGTCTCGTTTGTTTTCTTTGCTGTCTATGGAACTCTCAACATTCTTCTTAGAATCCACAACAAGCCAGAACAAGATTGAGGCAGCCGAGATGTGGTTTCTGAGAAGAATGAATGGACAGTTATAGCAGTAATGATCGTGGTGTTGTGGCTGGCCATCCATTTGGTCTTCTCAGTACTGATTTCCATGCCATATTTTGTCAATGTTTAATGTAGTTTTTTAATAAGTTTGGTGACTTCTCGCTCACTGTCTGCCTGGCTATCATTGTGATCTGTGAAACAAAGGCTCATGATGATTTTCCAGTGCTGACTCTGTGGACATGATCTTCAAGTGCATCAGTCATGTTCCATTCAAAGATTTTAAATTACTGACATCTGTGTGTTTGAACCTCTAAGCCCACCCCTTCTGCCCACCCTCACTGGTTTCCATTGTATGTAGAAACACACACACAAACACACATCTGCTCATCATGAGCGTCAGAACCTATTTGTTAATCAAGGTATATTTTGTAAAATATCCGATTGTGCACCTCGGTCCTGTATGGCATCAGGATCATGGGACAGTCTTTACCTTTTATGCACAAAAAGTATCAGTATAGTATGTACACATATTCATGTTCAGAATAATAGGTTACATTTTTCTGCCACCCTTTCCACTCTTTGTCTTCTCTCATTTGTTTCTTTCTTTTTGTGGAGATGGTATGCTCACCCTTTCGTCTTCTTTTAACTATGTTACATGCATTCTTTTCCCTCTTCGGATTAATTGATTATGAATCAATTATCATAAGGGAATCAGCACTGACAGTAAATGAGTGAACTGAGTTTTGCATACAATTTGCATAGTTTTCATTGGATTGATGGTATCTCAAGAATTTATGAAAGGTATGTATATGTTTATAGTCATTGTGGATTATAGATGGTTTTGACAGGACAATAATGTTTTGCTGTCAGAATTATCACATTCAGTGATCTGTAAATGTTTGTTTTTGTCATGAAAACTGAAACAAAAGATATCATCAGGTTCCAAAGCTGTGCAACTATGTGTCTGTTGTTAAGAAGGTTTATGTTTTATTTGGTTTTGTTTTCTCTTAATTTGTTCAAAAGGTTTTAGAAACTGCACCGTACAGAAATAAACTATTAACTGTTTCTTTTTTCAAGTTTATGTAAAAGGTCTGAAAAACTGTGCCATACCAAAATGAATTATTAACTGTGTGTTTTTTTTCCCCCAAAATTTATTCAAAAGATCTGAGAAACTTTACGATACCAAAATGAATAATTAACTATTTCTTTTTTCGAGATGTATTCAAAAGATCTGAGAAACTTGTTGCATGCCTGAAAAAAATATCGTCCTTTTTCTTAATTTACTCAAAAGATCTGAGAAACTACCATACCAAAATGAATAATTAACTGTTTTTCTCTTTTTTGTTTTGTTTTGAAAAATGATCTGAGAGACTGCGCCATACCAAAATGAACGATTAACTGTTTCTTTTATGTTTTTTAATTTATTTGAGAGATGTGATAAATTGTATACCATACCAAAATAGATGGTTTAACTGTCTCTTTCCCCCTATTGTAAAAGTTTGGAATTGCAAACCTATTATCTTATATTTAAACTGAAATGTGTTTTGCTGATATCATAATTAAGCAGTGCAGTGATAAAATGCAAACTTCTTTAGCAGGGAGAATGAGTGGATGCGGCACAGTTCCACCCATTTTTATTTATTCTTTTTCTGTATGAGTGTTTCTTTCTTTAACATATTTTAAGTGGATTTTTGTGTACAAGTTTGCCACTTTTGCAGTAGGTCCTTTAAAATGCACCAGACATACTTAGTGCAAGTAGAAACAGGACTGGCAACATACAGCAAAACCTGGCCTCCTATACTCTGTGGTGCCAGTCCTGTTGTTCACTGTTTTCTTTCTCCACCTGACCCTATTTCAGTCACGGGGAATTACTGTGGTGATCACTGAATACATGTCTGATTTATTCTGGCTCAGGCTAAAACTAACATGCAGTTTTACTCGTTATCACCTTCCCCACCCTCCAACCCCATCACCCCATAAAAACAAAAGCAACAGTAACAACAACAACAACAGAAACGAAGCAGAGTATGGATGCTTTCAGTTCATATTGCTTATAACCCAGCTTGTAGAGCCATATCAGGGCTAACACTGTGTCAAGAGCAACAACCCACTTAAAATGAAAGACAACAGTTAAAAACCATGTTCACCATTAACCTTGCAAGTCTAAAATGCAATTAATGAAAAACAGCCATAAAATCATATCAGGTGAAATCTATTGATCTCTTGTAAAAACTGGAAAATTGTATCAGGAGTGACATCTCGGAAGAGGTTCTTTAAGGAGTCCACCGTGTAGTGCTTTTGTCTCACATTGTACAAGTCCCAGCAATTAAGAAGGAGGTGTGTGTTGCTCAGTAGTATAGATGCAATATGTAATATAGAGATAAAGGTAAGGTAAAATTTGTCTGTTACCCTTAAAGTCATTGGAGGGTAAGGTGCTGGAGACCTCAACTTTTTTCAGGATCAACACTATTAGGGCGATACCTGTCTCCCTCAACCTCTTGCTTTGACCTCTCCTGACCTTGAAAGGTCAGATATCCATTTACAGCTGTGTGGCTTGGAAGCTGCATGCTCAAGAGTTTTTCCCCTTTGTCAGACTTGAACAGTCAGATATCTATTTACAGCTGTGTGGCTTGGAAGCCGCATGCTCAGAGTTTTTCCCCTTTGTCAGACGTGGAACAGAGTCAGATACCCATTTACAGCTGTGTGGCTTGGAAGCTGCATGCTTAGAGTTTTTCCCCTTTGTCAGATGTGGAACAGAGTCAGATACCCATTTACAGCTGTGTGGCCTGGAAGCTGCATGCTCAGAGTTTTCCCCTTTGTCAGACTTAGAACAGTCAGACCCGTTTACAGCTGTGTGGCCTGGAAGCCACATGCTCAGAGTTTTTCCCCTTTGTCAGACTCGAACCTGTGCGATCAGATTGGAAGGCGGGAACTCATTTGTGTCAGTCTGTAGAAATATAGGCCAGATATCAGTGTATTACTACAACAGTTTTGGCCATACAGAACATTATATGAAATGCATATATTCATCACAATTACACTAGATTCAACTTTCTTGCTGACAGATCAAAGCTGATAGCAGTCATGCTGTTTTAACATCTTAGTCAGAACAGCAGGCAGATCAGTTCCTTTGCTGCTTTTTTCATCATCAGACTTGATATAATTTTTTAGTAGATTTTTTTTATCTTCAGTTTCACTTTGTTGTGGAAGTAAGTTTGTTTGCTTACACGTATTTTGAGGGTGTCAGTGCACTGGGAATCATTAATGCTGTAAAGTGTTTGGCTTTCCACAATGCACAGACATTGCTGCATGTATGTATACATGTGTGTGCTTGTGTGTGTGTGTGTGTGTGTGTGTGTGTGTGTGTGTGTGTGTGTGTTTGTGTGTGTGTGTGTGAGAGAGAGAGACAGAGAGAGATCAGTCAGTCAAACACATCATTGTGTCATGACATTACTGTGTCAGTTATTCAGGACATATGACAGACATGCTGCAATACTGCATATGTATGATAAGTGGGATTTGTAAAGAAAATTAAACCACCAGACTTCATTTAATGGATAGATTTCATATTTCATAAATCATGGCTGACAAGTGATGTAGTGGTAGTGTTCAATTCCAGGCGCATATCCAAGAAGAATGATATAATGGCTTTGAGTTGATGACATGTGTTCTTGTGTAAATGGATTTCAGTATAACACTCAGACAGTCCATATCTTTTATAATTAACATGTTCTCCAGCCTGTTCTGTCATCATTCTCTGATACTGAATTATTTGATAAGTGTTTTATATTTTATTTTATTTTATTTATCAGGGTAACATTTTCTTTTTTTCTTTTTTTTTTCAATGAAAAAACTCATGGCTGTATAGCAGTTTAGTGATTTAGTATTGATGTTGATGTTAGTTTTATTTGAGATGTCATTTTGTTTATTCATCAGTTTTTTGTTTGTTTTTGTTGTTGTTTTTTTGTTTGTTTGTTAAAGATTATTAACGTTAATAACAAATATGCAAAGTATGCAGAAATAAATAATAACCACTCAGAATATCAAAGTATACACATGCTTCTTTTTACAGATATATACATATGCACTGAATATCATATACATTCAGCATTTTAATTGTAGCATGGACAAACTTTGCACAAATGTACATATGTATACTATCAGATAACAGTGCACTGTAACAAGAGCATGTTCACACTTGCACACTCACATGCACACATTAGCCTACTGTTAATAACATAAGTAGTGAGTAATAATAATAACACTGCATGATCAGATGTAACCTGTAACCAGTAGGTGATGAACTATGATCTGTGTATTGTATTTATTATGTGCTGTCAAGTGCGAAGAGTTTTGGGGCTCAATGTTTCCCGGTATGTTGCGCACATAACACACACCTGTGCTGGGGAAAACAAACAGGTCAAAATGGTGGCCGAGTAGTGCCAGTGCCTTCTTGAGAAGTTTAAAGGTCCCAGGATTGATTTCTGGTTTGACAGAGAGAGATTTTTCTCCCCACCTTCATTAGGTCTTAAGTGGGTGACTGGGCTCTGGACTTTTGGATAAACTGATATTCTGTGGTATCAAAAGAGGTGTGTTGGTAGAATTCTGTAATGAAAATAGTAGTTTAAAAAATACAAAAACTTACAGGTAAATGAAAATATATGCAGTCAGAAAACAACCAGAATGTGGGTGAGGTTGCACTGTGGCAGTGTGCTTTTACCAGAATAGTCTGCATTGTACACAAAAGCTATCATGATGAGAGGGAAATAAAAATACATAAAGACAAGTGCAGTAGGGGACATATATGTAAATCAAAGTACAAGATATTGTATATGAGGAAAAGTTGTTTTAAGTTAAACTACGTCTGACCAGCTGAACACAGACACACCATACAGTATGGAGTCAGGAAGCTATATCATCAGCATTTAGTATTTTCATATGGTGAAGGTGGTGTACTTTAATTCAGACTTATTGTTCAAGTTGAACAGAATTAACACATGGAAGCATACATGCACATATATGCATGAACACTCACTTCATCTATAAAACATATTGTCAGCCATGGAAATGTAATGAGTTTGAATGACTGAGTAATTAATGAAAAGTATGCTCACACCAGTGATAAACGATAGGTTTTCCGTGAAGTCACAAATGGAAATATGAGAGCTGTGATTTTCAGAGACTATATGTTTCTTAACTAGATTATGAAAAACTGAATGAAGCTGGTCCTTAGTTATAAAACTTTGAAGTTGGTGCTTAGAAGGATTGTCATGGACTTGCAAGTTTAATTCTTAAAGTGTGTGTGTGTGCTTATGCACAGAAGCATCTGTGCATACTTGTGTTTTTGTAAGTGCCAGACATTGATTTGACAGATCATGCCCTGAGGTATGTTTGCTATGCAGACTTTAACTGTGAGCATTATCAGTTTAAATTGAAAATAGCACATTATGATTCACATGTCCGTAACTAATTTCCTTGCGGATATTCTGCTGCTATTCTCAAACAGAAGAAGAGATAAAACGTGAGGCTTAAGTGTCCTGTTTGGGAACAGTGAATTATTCCACATGTCATTTTCATTGCTCTGGTGACATTGCTTTTATTGTGATGATGCTGTAGTGATGGTGGTGGCCACAATTTTTGGTTTTATCAAAGCATTCAAAGCACTGCCTGTCAAAATAGTTTTGCAGAAGGAAACCATGTCTTTGTGACAGTCATGCGATGACCAAGTTCAATCTTCTTGGGTTGAAAGATAACATGCAGCACCATAAAAAAGATTTGGATGATTTTGTTGGGAATTTATTTGGAATCCTGATTCAGAGATCTGGTCAGGAGGTTTTGCTTTTAGTTGTATGTTCAGTTGCAGTTTTTGTGACCTTTTCCCCCCTTTAAATTTGGTGCAGTTGGATAGTAGTCTACCTTATGCAAATACCTTTTTTTTTTCCTTTAAGACACCATTGCAATTTGCTGTGTGAATGAAGAATTCTTGTTAGTAGTGATCACAAGTTATGAGAAACTTTATAGATTTTTAACCAAAATACTTTGATGAGATAGTACGATTTCCTGCCACTTTTTGAGGTGCTCACACAGTCTGATTCTTGTTTCTTTTTATTGGTGGTGTTTTTTTCATGGTTGCTGTTATTGTAACATGCTGTAAGAAAGCAAGTTAATAGATAAATAAGTGAGTGAATTAAAGATTCTTTTACTAAAAGTAATGAATTAACAAATAACTTAATGAAATGTGTGTTGTCCGCATTCATTTTTATTGATTATTTTTCCATTTTGATACTAACCTAATGGACAGAACTGTCAAAGACAGTGATAACAAATTCATAATGTGTAAAGATGGTACTCATATTGGCTGCAGGAAAAGTCTTATCAATCAGTTCAATGTGCCTTGCTTGCGGTTAAAAAGAAAAGGAAAAACTGTGTGGTAAAATTTGATTTTAGGGACTGCATGGTTGAAGAAACTATTACTGTTTGGACTTACCATTTCACTTTTCAGTGATTTGTGTGTTTGTATGTCTATCACTCTGTGTGTGTGTGTGTGTGTGTGTGTGTGTGTGTGTGTGTGTGTGTGGTGGTGCGTGTGCGTGCGTGCGTGCGTGCGTGCGTGTGTGTGTGATTGTTTAGAAACGTCCAGTGTTTATATGTGATGTATGTGTGTGTGTGTGCTCATGCTGTGTGACGTTCTGTTTTAGAAACGTTCAAATCCATATACAGATACAATGTATTCAACAGCTCATTTTTACCCTTCTACTATTGTAGCCACTAACCCTAACCCATCTATATTAGTGTCAGTACTGCTTGTATTAAGGCAAGACAGTCCAGCAGGGCAGATTGAACAGCCCATCCTACCATATGTCTGCAGAACACAGCTGCAGCGCATCGCGGCATTAGACACCAGTTGGGCCCACCTGGGTAATGGTCTGAATGCTCACAACAACCCCAGCTGGTTGAACCTTTACCTGTCCGTGTGCCGACTGCTGGACCTGTGCCTAGTCATGCCTGCTGATGCTGTGCCCCAGTTCCAGTTGTGAGTGGTTTTATGAAATTATGATTTTGGATTTTTTCTCCCTGTGAGTGTTGTCATAGGTTATCTGCTGTGGTTATTTGGTTCTATCTTTCATTATGTAGGTAGTCTCCGTGATATGACATTCATCATTCATGATTTATGCAGTTTACATACATGGCATTTCTCGTTCATTATTTGCGCTATCTCAGTGATATGGCATTATCATTCATTGTTTACATTATCTCCGTGATATGGCATTTGTTATTCTTTGTTTGCACAGTCTCCATGATATGGCAATTATCATTCATTGCTTGCACTATCTCTATAATATGGCATTTGACGACTCAGTGTTTGCACATGCTCCATGATATGGTATTTATCATTCATTGCTTGCACTATCTCTATAATATGGCATTTGATGACTCAGTGTTTGCACATTCTCCATGATATGGCAATTATCATTCATTACTTGCACTATCTCTATAATATGGCATTTGACGACTCAGTGTTTGCACATTCTCCATGATATGGTATTTATCATTCATTATTTTGCACAATCTCTGTGATACAGCATTTATGTGTACAATCTCTTTGACATGACATTTATCCCTGATTGTTTTCACATTTATCATTTGCAGTCTCTGTGATATGGCATTTAACATTCTGTTTTTGTAGTCTCCATAATATAACATTTATCACTCATTATTTGCACAATTGCCTTGATACTGCATTTATCGTTCATTATTTGCAGTCTCTGCGATATGGCATTTATCACTCATTATTTGCACAGTCTCTGCATATGGCATTTATCATTCATTATTAGCACAGTCTTTGTGATATGCATTTATTGTTCATTATTTGCATAGTCTTGTTACATGGCATTTATCATTCATTCTTGCACAGTCTTTGTGATTTGGCATTTATTGTTCATTATTTGCATAGTCTTTGTTACATGGCATTTATCATTCATTCTTGCACAGTCTTTGTGATTTGACATTTATTGTTCATTATTTGCTCAATCTCTGTGACATGGTATTTGTCACTCATTATTTGCACAGTCTTTATGATGTGGCATTTATCTTTATGATTTGCACAATCTCTGTGACATGGTATTTGTCACTCATTATTTGACAGTCTTTATGATGTGGCATTTATCGTTTATGATTTGCACAATCTCTGTGACATGGTATTTGTCACTCATTATTTGACAGTCTTTATGATATGGCATTTATTGTTCATTAGTTGCACACTCTGTGATATGGCATTTATTACTCATTATTTGCAGTCTCAGTGATACAGCATTTATTGTTCATTACTTGCACTGTCTCCATGATATGGCATTTATCACTCACTATTTGCACAATCTCCATGGCATTTATCATTCATTATTTATGTACAACCTCCATGTGTATTATTTATGTACAACTTCCATCATGTGACATCATTCCTTATGTGTACAGTTTCCATGGTATGGTATTTTCCATTTATTAAATGTACAATCTCCATCATATGGCATTTATCACTCATTATTTGTACAATCTCCGTGATATGTGGCGGATATCATTCGTGATATTGCATTTATCACTCATTATGTTTGTACAGTCTCCTTGATATGGCATTATTGTTCGTTATTTGCACACTCTCCATGGTAAGACATTTATCATTGATTGTTAGCACAATCTCTGTGATATTTCTTGGTACAGCATTTATTAAAATTCATTGTTTGCACAATCTCTGTGCTATGGGATTTATTGTTATTTTTTGCACAATAGTCTACATGCGGTTAGTGTCATCTTTTTAAACAGAGTTGAACGAAAACTGTGAGTGTGTATTAATGTGTGGGTGTTTGCATCAGTTGTATTTATGTCTTTGTGTCAGTTGTGAGTTTTTTTTTATATGTCTTTGTAGGTGTTTTGTTTGTGAGACAAGTTGTTTGGATCAGAGTCTTTGGATCACATGTAAGAGTTGTTTTGTGCATATAAGCCATGAGTGCCTGTGAATCTGTGTATGTGACAAAAGAGTGGCCAGGTTTTCTCTTTTTATTGTTGAATAAATTAATTTGTTTCCTCTGATCCAGTGAACTAATTTGTGACCGGTCTTTTGCATAGTTCTGACTGTGAAAGTGACTCAGTCTTTTGTGTATAAATTTGAAATATGAAGAGAACTAATGATAATACAAAAATAGAAATGAAAGCATGAAGAGTATAAAATCATGATGATTTGATCCCTGAATGTATCATCTTGATAGTTAGAAATTCTGAGAAGTAAATGGTTGTCTTGAATTATATTGATTTTTTTCTTTCTTTTTAAAGAACTGCTTTAAAAAGGAGGTATGTGCCCTGATATCTTTTATGGTTTTATGATTATATTTAATGTTGTTTTAGTAGCACATAACTCAACCATATCTTACAGGTGCATAAGCTCAGCTAATACAAGAAACCATATTAACTGCAAAATACTTGATCGGGTGGTCGAGAAATTGGTGAAAAGATGTCCACTGCCACCCCATCATAGAAGCATGAAGCTGGTAGATAGGGTGAGGGAGTGAAAGGGCCATCAACATCATGTAAGAACTGTTCTTTTGTCCTACTAGGTATCGCTGGGCATTTATCGGCACAGCGGGTGAGGAGAACAAGGGATGTAGCAGTGATGAAAATGCACCCAAACAGAAAGATCAGCCACGCTTTACCCCTCACATTGTTCGCCTGGCCACACTCCTCAACACACGGGTAATGAAATACACTTTTTTTTTTGTTCTCTTTCAGTGCTGTCTCAGTAGTGTGTGAAGTTTGGAATATGTTCAGGATGGATTTATCGTGCACATACAGCCTTATTTGCTCTAATCAAATCTGAAGTAGTGTGTGGAGTTTGGAATATGTTCAAGATGGATTCATCATGCTCATACAGCCTTATTTGCTCTAATCAAATCTGATTCATTGCGCTCACACAGTTCCTTATTTGCTCTACCCAAATCTGCCAGCAGTTATCAGGCTGACTCCCTGAGCCTGCGCTGAACCTTATGTATTGGCAGGGTCTTGAAATTAAGTGGGGGATGTTGGAACTATAAAACACTAAGCTGACACCACCAGAATGATGGAAACAATAAGATTGGCAGCAAACAGGCCCATTTTTAATGCTGTAGGGCTGGATTGAATTCAGGATATCAGATCTTGAGTCCATGGCTCAGTCAGATGAACCAACCAGTTCACTGTAATTTCTCTTACCAGTGATGATTACTTTGCAAAATTCATGGGGGGGTCCAGCTTAACATGCTCCAAGCTACTGATCCTTGCCAAAGGAGTCTGCCACATCTTCAAAGAGTTGTAGTAAATGTGATGTTGACATTCGCATATATGAAGTAAGTAAACTTAGCAATGCCTCATCAGACAAGAATGATGTATGCACGCGCACGCAAACATACACACACACACACACACACACACACAGATATCTTACACACACGCACATGCACACACCGACGCACGCGTGCACGCACGCATGCATGCACGCACACACGCACGCACACGCACGCACGCACCCACACGCACCCACACGCACGCACACGCGCACGCACGCACGCACGCACGCACGCACGCACGCACACACACACACACACACACACACACACACACACACACACACACACACACACACACACACACACACACACACACACACACCTTGTTTATCAGAAAGAAGCACATTAACATTTTCGCCTTACAGTGTACCATCACCAGAGTACACACGCCTGCTAAATTACTGTTATTGATTACAAAAAATAGACCACACAGACTATTGCAAAATAGCCCAAAATAATAAGCACACAGATAACAAGGAATTAAGATATAAAATATTCTCTTTATTAAAAAACTAATATGTATATTAAGTATGAAGGACACACACACTCACACACACAAACACACACACACACGCACACACACACACACACACACACACACACACACACACACACACACACACACACACACACACACACACACACACACACACACACACACACACACACACACATACACACACACATGCTCAGGGCTCTTGTGAGATGAGGCAAAAAATCATTATAGAACTGTTGTTATTGTACCATGATCATGATGAGACACTGAATTAATAAACCAGCTCCATTAAGGTTAAGTGCACTAAATAACATGTTTTTGGACTGCGCTGATCACGTCTTGAGTGTATGATGATGAAGTAGCTAGTCAGATACATACTTCTGTACATGATTATCGCTAATACAGTGAATGGAAAGTAGCGATTCAATACAATCACATAAAAGAGTGCTGATAAGTAGTGTGTACTCAATGGAATCAGTAAAATGTGTTCATTTGAATGGCTGGATTCATGAGATTGTGATAAATTATCAGTCTCCGCTCGATACTGTCCTCAGACTGAATAAATGGCTGTGTGTCAAGTGGGTAAGATGGAGGACTTCCAGTTAGAATGTCTGGCTTTGATCCTGCCTGGGGAGGACTTCCAGTTGGAAGGTCTGGCTTTGATTCGATCTAGGTACCTTCTGCCTGGTGGGTAAAGAGAAGCATTTTTCTAGTAGTCTCCCAGATTAACGTGTTCAGACCTGTTACTTCCTGAAACCTCTTTTTATGTACATGCACACAGAACATCAAATCTATTAAAGATCCTGTAAGTCATAGCAGTGGCTTACGGAAATAGGAAAACACCCAGCATGCATGCCCACAGACGGTGAAAATTGAATGCCATGTGGACTACAGCTAAATTGGCATTCCCCTATTTTGCAGTCAACTTCAATGTGTGCCTCTTCATAGTTAAACCAGCAGGTACCTATTCCGCAGTTGTCGTCATAATTCATTGTTAAATGTGCTGTCTGCCCTTAGCTAAATTTGCATGCCCCTATTCAGCAGTTGACGTTAGTGTTTTAATATAAAATGTGCCATCTTGTTAAGCTAATCCAACAGGCCTCTGTTCTTTAGTTGACTTCAGTATTTTAGTGTAAATGATCCCCATTCTGTCTACAGCTAAATCGGCAGGCCCCCATTCTGCGAGTCACTCAGGGCCGGCCATTGCTGACCATCGGACAGCTGCGCTCCATTGCCGAACTCCAGCCCTTCTTTAACACACTCTGCCTCCAGCAGTCAGAAATGTCTACCACTGCCCAAACCCAAACCAAGCCCACTGACACATCTAAAGCGGAGGCTTCTGGTGGACTGCAAGTGCCATCTGCAGGGCTGCCCAAATCGCGTTCTGCACCTGAGAAGCTGGAGTCTCGACAGGCTCAAGAAATGCAGTTGAAATCATGTCGGCAGTACGTGGAGGAGTTGTTGGAAAGAGATTTCCTCGAAGTGGTGACATAAATGATAACGTCTTTTCTTTTCTTGTATACAGCTTTGGAACTGTACACTGTGAGAACTACAGTAATCAGCTTACTGAGTTGTTTCTGTCTTGTAATGGATTGAAGCAACCAGTTCTGGCTGCATTTTCTCTAGTCATAAAGTATAAACAGTCAAATATTTCTGATTAAGATTTCCATCCATGAGATGGCTGTTTAGTGTGCTTGTGAAAATGTGGAATCCTGAGAGCACATTCTGGTTTTGCTTGAAAGACAAAGAAAGAAAGGATGAAAGAAGTTTGAGAAAGGAATGACGAAAGACAGCAGAAGGAGGGTTAAAGTATTGTGATGTACAGGGAGGAAAGATGTTCCCTAACATCGTGCACAGATAATTACATCATCAAAAACAAGCAAAGAAGCATATTAAAACCATGTTAAATACAGTTGTAGGTGACCAAACTTGAAAACATTGACAGCATAAACAAATAATATCAATTAGATTTTGACAAAAAAAAGTAAATTTTACCTACTCTGTTCCTGGTATTGTAAGTATTGCTTGCATAAACTATCTCTGTACATAGTATGAAAACTTGTCCAAAGATACAGTGACTTTGTTATGAAAATATTCATAATTCTAAACACACAAATCACATAATCAAGATGGAAGCAGAAATTTGAAAGCAAGTAAAAATTAAGAATGTGACATTATCAAGTAGCCATAAATTAATGCAGGCATTTAGTTTTGTTCCATGTGTCTTCTTTACAAAGTCTGGACAAGAGAGACCATGGAAGTTATTCATCTAAGCTAAGCGGCATTGAGGTCTTGTTAACAGATTGTTGGTGACCAGTAGAAAACAACTTAACTCCTTAACTAAATACATTGATCAAACTCTTTGTTTTGTTGCTGGCTAGCTTACGACACCATCATGGGGTCTACAGGTTTGTATGCTGACCTGGCGATGTTCACCTGCTAGAACTCGTGTGACAGGACCATTGCTTGGTAAACATTCGGAGACAGGAACCAGGAAAAAAACATGATAAAAGAATAAGAATGCGTATTTAATACAAGACAAGACAGGTGCAAATTTTCAGCCAACTGGCTTTTGTCAAGGGTAAGATCACAAACAAACACCAGATACAAAAATTAGGGGAAAAAAGACTGAAACTTCCCTGCAGCTCTGTCCTTTTCTCACACTGGACAGAGCAGTGGGGAAGTTTCAGTCTTTCTCTCCTCATTTTTTTATCTGGTGTTTGTTTGTTTCTGATCTTATGCTTGACAAAGGTCAGTTGGCTGAAAATTTGCACCCGCTTGTCCTGTATTAAATATGCGTTCTTATTCTTTTTTCATGTTTTTTTCTGGTTCCTGTTTGCTTGAACACGGGCAGTCACACTTGTTTTGAATTGGGAGACAGTGTGATTGAGCCCCCCAATATTTAATGTTCACTGAGCAGTACCAATATCACATTAGGAGAACGCAAGTTTTGACAGCTGAACATGGCCAGATTGCCACACAAGCCCGAAAAAGACCCTGGTAGGGGTTTGAAAACTAGTGGGTGGCAAGAAGACTGCAGTTGAGAACAATGTTACAAATATCCCGAGTTAAAGTGTTTCTATCCAAGTATGCAGTAAATTTCTGTCAGCCACTGACAGTGTTTTTTAAGTATGCAGTAAGATGCTTGTTGGTAAACACAGGTGTTCTGCGAATGGTACACTTTGATAAAGGTGATCATAGAAATTCCAATGCCAACAAACAGCATTAACTACCCACTTTGAAAAGTCTGTGATTCATTCTTGTGATTCGGGTTGTGTGTAGTTAATCCCAGTATGTTGGGCGAGTTTGATTTCAGTGGTCTCATGTAATGATTGTGATAATACGATGTATCTGGTGATTAAAAATATGAAAGTCATTGATTTTTTGTGGAATAGATATATATGTGTGTGATCTGTACAGATGTAAGTAGTGTCTTAGATCTGTTAAACTTACAGTTTCTCCAGTTCTCCTCTCTTGATTTTTTCATGTCTGTGTTTCAGAATTTTCGTTTTCAAGGAGATGGGATTGATTAAGCTTTTTTTTTCAGCTGAAATACTTTGGTGGTGGTATTTGTAGTGTATGCATTTAGTTACAGTTGTACAGTGTTAACTCTCAGATATAAGGCAGTATCTATGACAGTACTACTTGTGTATGTTTTTTCACTCTGTCGCTGTCATAATATTTGATTACAATTTTACATGTATGTGGTTCACTGCCGTTTTTAACTGGAACCAAGTTTGTAAGTCCACACAGATCCTGTTCTTTAATTACTGACTTTCTGATTTTTCAGTGTCAGTAATTAGGATTGGACAGTTTTTCATTTAAACAAGAATAACGTGATGAGGTATGGCAGCAGTGAAGTTATTTTCACCAGATGGGGAAGGCAGTAGAAAAATGAATTTAGCAAGGACATCTCGTTGTGTCTGTGCTGCCCCTGTACATTTGGTTATTTTTGGCATCTGCAGTAGTACTCCCTGTCTCTTTTTCTGATTCACAAAAGCAGTCATCAGGTTGTTAACTTGATGAACAGTTGTAACCAGATTCCACTGTAAGCTGAATATTCTGGCAAATAACCAGATTCCTCTGTAAGCTGAATATTTTGGTAAATTGTAATAGCTGTTCAGTTGACTGTAATTGGAGTAATGACATTGATGATAACTTTCAGATTGGTAATGCAATGAGTTGAGTGGGTGGGATTTGACGGGTCTTTCAATGGTCCAGATTGGTTGTAATCAATCTTTGTGATGTATCAGTTGCTTTCTACTGTTTAATCTGTCATTCAGCTTGAAAGTATGTTCTTTGATTGCATTGATTGGCTGATTTGCTTTCTCCAGTCTACTTTGTGTATGCTTTTTCAGCCCCTTTCCCCAGTTCTTTTAATGGAAATGAGATTGAAGAAAGGTTGTTACCTTGCAGGGTCTGTTTTGTATTTGATATCTCTGGCTGTATATTCTATTGAAGAGCCTTGTTAGAATATATTTTGTCTCTGTGTTGTCTAATATCTGTGCAAACATTGGTAGTTCCAGTATCATATGATATAACTCTTGAGTACTTGTTGGATTATGCGGTAGTTTATACCAGTGCTTTTCAATAATGGATCTCCTTCCATGATTTTCCAAGTTGTGCTGATTTTGCTTGTAGTGGTATTTGTTTCTGTGGCCATAATTCTTGTATTTTGCTATGATAATTTGTGTCTCCTTGTCTAAATCTATAATGTATTCCCCTTCTGCAGTAGGTGAGACACAGAGGTGGTTAACATCAGCTTACTTGAGTCACTCACTGTGTGTGCGCAGGTTTGTTTCTATGAGAGATTTTCAGTCAGCACCAAGAGGAGCCCCTCATTGTGTGTATGGGCGTGTAAGATGTCTGTGAGCACAAAGAGGAGCTCTTCATTGTTTGTATGGATACACCAAGTGTCTGTGAACAACGTACATTAGCAGGTATTACTCAGCGGTTTATAGAAGAGTCTTTACCACGCTCAGATCAATAGACCACAGGTCCAGTCCGATTTTGTTTTTGCAAATGCATTGTCTCAAACAACTGGGTTGATATGGCCCATTTTTTTTGGCTATGTTGTAATGGGAAAAGCTCATCTTATAACTGCTGGTCAAACCAAAGATCTGGTACTGTCCCTTTTCATTTCAATATGTCAAAGTTTGTTGGTGCATCAACATCAAGACAGTCTTGTTTCCACTTAAATGATGTATACGTAAGACACCTGCATAACTGCAGGTAGCAAGTTAAAAATACAGTGGATGGGAGATTATCAGTGTGGCTTGGTTGTTTTGCTTCTTTTAAGATTCATACTGAAAAGTAATTAAAAGATATATCATTGTTGAACAGTAATTCTGTGCAATATTCATCAAATTGATCCCAGATCACAAATGGATGTGTATCTTTTAAGTTTGATCAGAGTATACAGGAAGCATATGTATACATCAGGTCAGTCCACATGTTGCTATTTCTCCTCTTCCCACCTTTGCATATGTCTTACGTGGGAACTGGATGATGTATTGGAATTCTCTAATCCCTGTGTGTATTTGCCATTTTTTTTCGTCCAAGTCACATGGCCAGCTTTTTGGTCATGCTTTGTTTTCAAGGTTTTGGGTTGTTTTTTTTTTTTTTTTTTGCTTGTGTGTTGGTATTTTAAGGTGGGTGTTGGAAGATTGGTTGGCTTTGAATATTGTAAACGTTTTGGACAGGGAGTGTTTTTGTTGGGTTTGTCTTGTCATTATGTTTTGTGTTTGTGGTTTTGATTGCTTGGTTACTGTTTTTAATTTGACTACTTTGGTGTACTATATGCACTGTTTTTTGTTGTCGTTTGTTATCCAGCTGATAGCGTTTCTGTTGGAAGGACCAATTTGTACTGTGATGTGGATCTTTATGGCAACAGTTGAATTATGTGTGTGTGTGTGTGTGTGTGTGTGTGTGTGTGTGTGTGTGTGTGTGTGTGTGTGTGTGTGTGTGTGTGTGTGGAACTGAGTCTGAGTGTTTGTAAAGGCAGCTAGTATTTATGTCAGCTGCCATGGGGTTTTTGATTGCACGTGTGTGTGCATGTATGTGTGTGTGTGTGTGTGTGTGTGTGTGTGTATGTGTGTGTGTGTGTGTGTGTCCCTTCCCCAGCATGCACTCCCTGACCCCTTTATGTTGGACTTGACAGTGGCAAGGTGTAACTGCGATACTGTGTGTGCTTTGATGCGGTATTCTATTTTCAGTTTCCTTCTGCTGTTGTTTAGTTTTTTTTATTTGTTTATCCCTTACCCCTTTCTTTGGTTTGGTGTTAGAATTTGATCGTTACTGAAATTTGCCCCATCTTAATTTGGGCCATGGATTGTTCGTTGACTTTTGTCTGATATTCTCAACTTTCTTAGGTTTAGTGAAATATACAGCTCTCTTATGTGATTGATGTTTCTTTTCTTTAAAAACTTAGTTCATGTAAGAAATCAATACTGTTTTTGTTTTTTTCATGAACGTTAGTACAGACTGATGTATACTACTAGTTATTGTCTGATTGTTGTAAAGACCTATATACAATACAAATTCTGTTTCATGTTATGTTTACTTTTGTTTATATATTTATATGTTTAGGGGTTTTTCTTTAAAAAGAAAATCAGCGGTATGACAGGAGTCATTGCAGTCTTTCCCTTTCTTTCACATTGTATGTATTAATGTATTTGTTTACTACTTGAAAAACAATGTAACAGCTTCCCTGTATTATTTTAATAAAGTACAGTCCGTGTCAATTCAGAAATGTCATGATTCCACTTTTACATGCAGTATAAAGGAGACGTCATTGAATCGACTGACTGAAGAAATCTAAAACTCTTCTATCAAACAGCAGATTTTCATTTAAACCCCCTTTTGATACCTCATCTTACAAGTGTGTTATCTCAGCTAAGCGAGCGACCATACTACTGCAAAATGCTGGACCGGATGGTCAAGAAATCAGTGAAAAGATGTCCATTTGCAGGTGCCGTCATTGCACCCACCCCTATCCTAATACCTGGTTCTGGCTTGAGTGACCATTCTCCACACACACACACACACACACACACACACACACACACACACACACACACACACACACAGAAATAAGAAAACTAACAAACTAAAAGATTGCCAGTTGGTAAACTGTTCTATGCAGATAGAAAATACATGTAATTACATCATCTTTGCACCTATAATGTCAGTCCCATGGTGTACTTTTGAAATTATGAGGGTCTGTAGAGTGGTAACTTTTTAGTTTGTAAACAGTGTATCTGCTATAATGTGGTTGATGAATTGTTAGTTGTCGAAAGTGTTTGCCATAAACCAGTGCAACAGACAATCTTATGAGTGCTGAAAGAATCACCACCAGGAGATAATCCATCTAGCAGCATGGTGTGTAATCTGTAAAACAGGAAATTGCAGCTGAACGGTTCAGAAAACAGTAAAAGTAGCAGGATGTTGGAGGCCATGCAGATGGAAAGATTACTGCCTAAATCCGTTTGTATACTTCAGGTTTAAACAATACTAGTCTTACCCTTTTGATTCCCGCAGCCTATCCACCAACCACGAAAAACCCGACTCTTTTACTCCCTCACTCTATCCGCCAGATTCCTGCAGGAAGCTGGTGGTTAGGGTGAGGGATTCAAAGGTTAAGGTTTTGCTTTACCAGCATGGTTGACAATGCAGGATGCTAGTGGACAGGGTGTAGGAGTCAGTGGGTTAATCCATTACCAACCTACAGCAATAGTAGCGCTTCAGTTACGGAACTGGACTAGTTTTGTTCCATTAGTAAACTGCAGTTATGGATCAGTACTAGTTTAAATTCATTTGTAAGACAATGCAATAGCAGTGTCCCAGTTATGGAAGTGTACTAGTATTTTTTAGCAAGCTAGAGCAACAGTATCAGTATTATTCCATTATCAAGCTACTGCAACATATTAGTGTTGTTCCATTAGCAATCTACAGCAAAAGTATTAGTATTATTCCATTAGCAAGTGACAGCAACAATAGCACTCCAGTGATGGAACAGTATAATTCCATTAGCAAGCTTCAGCAGTAGTAGTACTCCTGTTATGGAACAGTGCTAGTTTTATCGAGACACAGATGCCACAAGGAAAATGTGTGGATGTGGAGTTATTGGCCCACATTTTTGGTATTTTGTCATTTCAAAAGAATTGTTACAAAAAAAGCCCTATCACATCATACAGCTCTGTTGTTGTAGGGTAATGCACATGGTAGGCTACTTGGTATTTGGTGGCACATCTACCTCAAAATCTAGGAATTGAATACAGTGACTAGATGAATTTTTTCTTGGCTTTCAGCATGAATGTAGAAGCTTTCAAAAAGACAATCTTGTCATAACCAGTTTGTGGCAAAATTAAATCCAGCACTGAGCAGTGATATTACTCATTCGTTCTTTTTTCTTTTTCCATTCCAAACTACCGTTTTCTCTTTCTTGGGTACATGTCTCCATGTGTGATCCACACTGTGCAAATGTAATGTTGCTGCATAGTCTGCATACTCTTGTCTGATACATTTGCATGCTTGGTGTTTTCCCATTTCCATAAGCCACTGAATGCTGATATGGCTTACAGAATCTTTTTTGTGCATACTTGATGTCCTGTATGCCTATATATACTCTTGCAGGTTTGCGTGCGTGTTGACCTCGGAGATTGGAAGTCTTTTTCCACCCTTTTCCCCCACTAAGCGGTTTACAAGCTCGATTGAACCCACACCTTCCAGCTGGAAGTCCAGTGTCCTAACCTACTGTGCCATTGCATCTGTCACTATGACTTCATAATCTGTCATTTTTATATTTCAGTGCAAGGTATTCACTCATTGCTTCAGTAAGTTGCAAGACAATTTTTCACATTTAAATTCTGACAAGAAATTTGGTTCTGAGCAGTTGCCCTGTTTAAAAAAAAAAAAGAAATACCTGTAATATATTGGTGTTTAGATTTCATAGGCTGAAGTTTAGAATAACCTACTTTAGAATTCTTTTCAGTTTGTCATCCCTCAAGCATGCTTCAATTTTGGGAGTGTGTGTAGTATATGCAGGGTTCAAATCCATGTCACATTGACCATTTCCCCCTTCCCCTCCCTGATCCCTTCCTTTACACTCTGTCTTCCTGCATTTTTTCTCCAAGTTTTAATTTTTGTGCATATTCACAAGTGCATTTCATTTTGGATTTCTGGAAACCCTGACCATGTCTTACAGTAGTTACTTGTTAGTAAACAAACAAAAGTATTTGTGCTTGTAAACTGAAACCTCTTCCTTTTGTTTCTAATCCCTTCTTTTTCTGTCAATATTCCAACAGAAAATTTGTTGCTTGGTGTACATAATGAAAACTTTGACTGGTATTTTTCTACTGGAAACTTGGCCTGATTTTAGATCGATCAACCAGACGATCCGACTTTCAGGTTCAGAATGCATTTCCATGATTTGGTTTTGTATCATGGTAGCAATCTCTATATCTTACTGATTGACATCTTTGTATTCTTCTTCTTTTGAGTAAGGACAGGGAGGAAAAAGGTTTGTGGTGGCAAGGAGAATAATTTTGACTTAGCCATATTGTCATTTGTCAGAAATGTCAGCAATGATTTCCTGAATGTAAATATTAAAATTTCTTATTTGTTTGTTTGTGGACCTTCATAGATTTTCATCTGTATTTAGAACCATTAGTAGATAAAGTGCGGTATGAAAGGTGCTGAAAAGTTTACTCAAAGTGCTAGAACCATTAGTAGGTCAAGTGAGCAGTGTAAGTTCAAAGTACCAGAACCATTAGCAGATAAAGTACGCAGTGAAAGAGGCTGAAAAATTTACTCAAAGTACCGGAACCATTAGCATGTAAAATGAGCAACGAAAGATGCTGAAAAGATGACTCAAAAGTATCAAAAACTGTACCTGTATATGTTCCTATTGACCGTTCATCAAACATGTGGAAACATTTATGCTCAATACCTAACAGTATGTTGTGAAGAAGCATCACAACTATTGACATACATACACTTATTCAGGATTTCTAGTCTGTAACCTTTGTCAAAGAAGCAGAGGAAGAATCTGGTGTACCTTGCATCTTCCAGATAATCCTGTGAGATGATACACCTTTAAAAAAAAACACATCTTTTGACCATTGCTGGTCTATATTCTCGCACTGGCCACCCAAGAGAGGCGACATTTCTTATTGTCCCCTCATCATTGTTCTTACCTCATATCGTGTTTCACACACATTACCCATCTGGTCACGCATCCATACTCTTTAAGTAAAAATTTGAGTCCCATTGAAATAAACAATCAGTCCTACCTATGTTGCCCATTTTCAGTCATGCTGCCCAGAACCTTTCCCAAGATCAAACTAACAGCAAAGGGACAGTGGTCATCAGTCTTTCCTGACTAGTTTCAGTTTCCTCTTTTTTACAGGAAAAAGAATATTACCATTATTGCTATCATGTTTATTAATCAATATTACCATTATTGCTATCATGTTTACTAATCAATATTACCATTATTGCTATCATGTTTACTAATCAATATTACCATTATTGCTATCATGTTTATTAATCTCTTTTGTTGAGGTACTTCTTTCATTGGATATAAAATAGAAATACAAAGATGTCAAACTTACTGTCAGTCTCTTCCTATTTTATATGTTATTTTTACTTTTTAGATGTATATCACACATGTTTAGTTCTTTGACAATGTATAAAAGTTTGCTTTTCAAACATTGTAATCTTTGTTGTTCTCTGGAGCTGGAAGTTGCTTTTTTTTATCATTGTAAAGAAATGCGGATACTTTTCACACCACTCTTTAAGATTCATTTATTCTTGAAATAACAGTCACTCCCACCCCTGTGGGGATGCCGAGGGCTCTTCAGATAATATATCCCATTTTTCGAAATTCTGTACTAGAACTGTTCTCTTGCTCTCTTTGTGTCTTTTTTCCTCCTTTGCTTTCTGTCATTTTCTGCCTTGCTGATCCAGTCACCTGTATGTTTTTGATAAAGCCTTACATTAGGATTGATGATTGGGTACACATATTAAGTGCATTTTTGGCTCAAGGAAATGTGATGTGCAGAAGCTATTTTAGTTAATTTCAGCCCGTTTTTGTATGTATGCTTTAGTGTCCTTAGTTATGTTTACATTTGTACTCGGATTATGTGCGTGAATGCATTGATATGTGTACTTAATTTTCTTATTCAGATTTTTTTTTTTCATTTCTCCACTGAGGTATGGTGTACTTCTAGATGGTTATAGCCCTGATATGGCTGTATGCAGTCAACTGTGCTCTAAACAATAACAGCAGCTCTTCCCCCTTTTTGTAACTTAATTCAAGGGACAAAGTAATTTTCACAAGCATAGCAATGTGCATTTTGTTCTTTCTTTTGTCAGATCAGACGTATGTCATCAGATGATTTATTCATTTAGGCTATAGCCCCTAATAAAGTGATGTAAATTATAAAATAAATCAGGTTATCCAAAAATGTGTTGTAAGCACATAACATAAGCTAAACAATTTTGAAAGAGAACCAAGTGATTGAACAAAAATTAGATTTATTTTTGAAGCAAAACACAGAACCAAGTGATAGAAAAAAAATTAAATATATCTAGAAAATATCCTTTATCCTGTTGATTTCATGTCAGATCAGTGGCATAGTTTGGTGGGTTTTTTTCCCATTTATTTTATTTTCATGGTTTTGATGAGGGAGATGATAGAATAGGGTGTGTTCCCACCACCAATTATTTTTGTTGTGAAAAGTTTAGATGTGTGATGCAAAGTCTGTGTGATGGTATAAATGAACACACAGACTGTGTGTCAAGCTGGGAAAACTATGCAGAGTAATGGTTGTTCAAGACAGGTGGTAGTTTCTGTGTGACAACAATCACCCCCCCTGATTAAGTCATGTTTTTGTTGTGGTTATATTTCCAGGGTTTCTTAGCAGTAGTGGTATATTACAAAATGAGTACAGAAGACAGATAACTGTTCTGGCTGGTAACTTTCCATCTGTTGGTCATAGTTACTTTGTTGGGCTTTTCAGCTTGCTTTTGTTGTTCTTAGTTATTGTACTTTTCTTGCTGTAATTGTTTTCTGGGGAAAATGGAGAAGGATCTAGAGTAAGAATCTATCTGGATTTATGTTTTGTTTTCAAATTTATGTTTTCAAAAGCTGTGCTTCCTGAAAAATGTCATGAACTGCTCTGTACTAAATTACCTTTGCATGTTTGAGTGCCTTTGTGTGTGTTGTGAGAATGAGATCAGACACACAGTGAACCTTTGGTAATAGGACTGTATTTCGTATATGGGACACAGCACAGCTCATCTAGCGGGGGCTAATTTTTGGCTGTATTACCCACCTTGTGAGAAGCAAGAGATCTCTTGATGGGCAAAGTAAGACAGAATAGTTAACTAGTCCAAGATGTCTTGTGTTTGGTATATTTCTGTTCTAATTTGAATTGACTTTTCTACCACCACAAACTTACAAGAAATAATGCAGCTTTCTATTGCACTGAATTCTTAAATACAGATGTACAGCTCCAATTTTTTTGCTTGATAATTTGTAAACACTAAAGGAACATACATATGTGTGACAAAGACATAGGTACATTCTGAAAAGATGAGAATACCACAGCCATAGCCAACCTTGACTCTCTCTCCGCCACATACAGGCAAATAAATCAGCCAACAGACAGACATACGTACGAGTGGATTTATTCAAATAAGCCAATTTTTCCCCTCAAGGCACCATTTAGAAATCGGAGAGAAAGGTAAGGGGAATAATCAAGATCCCACAGCAATTATCATTACCATCGATTAATATCTGTGAAACTTTCAACAAATTCGTACAGGATTGCATGCATGCATCACAATTCATATGCACAGAATGAAAACACACAACAAAAACCTGAAAACTATAAAGAAAATATTAAGTATGAGTAAACGTTAAAGCATCCAGACACATGCTGAAAGCATGCCAATGCTGTGATGATGCACATGTATACAAAGGACAGAAAACGCTGTTCTTGTGAGACAGAAACATTGTGAAAATAGTTGTTTCAAACACTATAAACTCTGCACGACATTTAAGAAACTAGCTTAACAATAAAAGAAGTTTTCTTGATGAGGCCATGCAGTCTATCCACTCAGCCTTTAACACTTCATTGAAGTTCACAAGTGACATCATGGCTTGAATATAATAAAGGGTTAATGCCCTTCATGTTTTGCGGATGTCTTTAATTCTGTTGAGACTTGATCATAAGTCTAATTCAGTAAAAACAGGTACACTAGCCATGGGGTGTGAATGTAGAAATTAAGGTCCCCTCCTGTTTTGGAACTGCAGGAGCTCTATCCAGTTTACTTTTAGATAATCAGGTGTTCCTCTTTCCTGTGATGCTCTCTTTTCTTCACAAGACTCTCTCTTATTTGTGCCTTCAAGATCTTTCACCTGTATATTCTCCCAAATTCTCTCCTTAGCTCCCAAAAGGGGAGTGATTGCCTTTAAGGTGGGACAAAGAATGGCCATAAACACAAAAAAAACCTCCCTCTGCTAGGAAGATAAGAGTATAAATTCATTTGCTTAGATTAGGGGCGGTGGCAGGAGCTCTAGCTTGTGTAAGAAGCAGAAGAAAACGGTTACATGTATATTCAGTGGGCATTTTGATACCCAGACCTATTTCCTGTCCTATTGTTTCTTCTCCGTTTACAGTGTTTTGCAGACTGATATTATGTGATATGTTCAGCTGTGTTTATTGGCCAAGGTCTGAAAAAAACAACAACAACCCATCTTGTTAGAAATCAGAGCACGCTGTAGAACTGAATATGTGGAGCAAAAAAAAAAAAAAGTTTTGCAGAGGATGACAAACAACAAACCTGCACTACACATTTCCAATTTTAAGTGTGACAAGGTCTCACAGGTATAAAATTGAGAAAAGAAAAACTTGAAAGTTATATGAACAAGCCAAACTGATGACTTCACTCGACATCATTTTGCTCTGGTAAATAATCCATGTATGCAGTTGAACAATTTGATATTGGTAATTACTGGTTTTGCCATCTGGAAGATCCAACTGAGCATGATAAAGATGGAAGGAGATACTCTACGCTTCAATGTATTAAAGCTTTTTTTTTTTCTTTCCTTCTTTCTTTGATGTGTTACTTGCAAATATTTCTGTCCCAGAATAAAAGGGCATTCATGGAATTGATGAAAGTATGGAGTAATCTGTATTTTTTTTTATGGCAAAATCATTTTTTAACAGAATCAGGATGTACTCAGTAGTACTAGCAGTCTGTGTTTTCTTTGCATATTAATTTTTTAACAGAATCTTCACTATCTTCTGCTGAGCTGTGCCTTATGATTTGTTGTAGCTTTCACTGTCTGATGCAAATATACTTTTTACTAGGTTTACCTAATCAAAAACTTCTTTCTCTTCTTAAACATAGCCACGCACCCTTTGCAAATTTGATTTCATCCACTTAAGCACCACTCTCATCATGTCGCTCTCTAGCATCTCTCGAGTGATAAAATGCGGCGAAAGCAACATACAACTTTTAATTGCAATCCGCCAAGAATATACAATATCATGTGAAAATGTAACAAGCATAAGATAATAAAACATCAAAATAACACCTTGCAAAAATATGTCATACGATGATAAAACACCCAAATAACACCTTGTGAAAATGTAATATACCATATGATAGTGAAATATCAAAATGTTTTCCTCTATTGTGTTGATACATGTTACAATAAACATCTTGTGTCCCAGTTACATAATTCTGAAAACATGAAATGCTGCACAAAGTGTCAACAGGGTTCTGAAAGTTCAATTTTCTATTTCAGTTTTTGTGTTTATAAATTCTTCCCGTTTCAATTTGGCATGTGTCGACAGTAATCACATTATTTTTTTTCAACTTTAATACCCCTTGACTGCCTTCAACATGAAACCTATGGAGCTCACAAAGCCTTCTATGACACGCGCAAATGTAGTATGTCACATATTTCTGCACAATGTAGGTAGGAGAGAACTACTAACTGATGTGGCCAGTAGAGAGTTCATGAAAGTGTTCTCCTTCCCTTATATGGCTCAGCCACCTTTTCCAACTCTCAACAAATTGCTTTTATTTTTCCGAGAACAGAAACTGGTTTTCACCAAAATGGTGATGCCAAGATTGTCTCACGTTTTTGATGTTTGACAGCACTGTAGTCCTGCTTGAAGAAATTATGACTAAACTGTACAATGGTTCAGAAGACAATTCTGACAACAACAAAAAAGAGATTGACAACAGGGGTAATTATCCACTTTTGGTCAGAAATGTGTCATACAGAGCAGACACTGAAATGTTATCTGCTCACAGTCCATTCATGAAGAATTTCTGGCCTCAATCGATTCTGGCAACCAGCCAACAATATCAAACTGTGTGATAGACTAGCCAGTCATAGCATCACTGGTGAGTGATAGACTAGCCAGTCATAGCATCACTGGTGTGTGATAGACTAGCCAGTCATAGCATCACTGGTGAGTGATAGACTAGCCAGTCATAGCATCACTGGTGAGTGATAGACTCGCCTGTCATAGCATCACTGGTGAGTGATAGACTCGCCAGTCATAGCATCACTGGTGAGTGATAGACTCGCCAGTCATAGCATCACTGGTGAGTGATAGACTCGCCTGTCATAGCATCACTGGTGAGTGATAGACTAGCCAGTTATAGCATCACTGGTGAGTGATAGACTCGCCAGTCGTAGCATCACTGGTGAGCACCACTAACAACTGTCAGGCGGGTTGTATTTCAAGTGGGAAGGGGAGGACAGGTGATGGTGAGGGTGTGGCAGCAGGGATGGGTGGGTAAGGGGCATGACGCAGTCAAGCTCTTTGGTGTGCTAGTAATAGGCTCTAGTACAGGAGTCGGTGGATGTTATTCACAGACTATTATGAACACTTTCAGAATAAAATCTATTTGTCAGGAGGGCCAGGTCTCCTTACATGGTAAGCGCTTGTGAGATTTTTTGTGGGAATATTCACAAAATTTTATAAATATTTAGTAATAAGAAATTATCAGAGTAGAACCTTTGATGCCTAAAGCATCATTCTCTGTAATTTCATGCATAGATTCCCACAAATATGGAAGCTACAGTAATTTAGTGCAATGGTAATGATGCAACTTTTTCCCTAACAAAACGTAACGTCAAAAAGCGTTGGCAGTGAAGGGGTAAAAAAGTGTGGACAGATGCTGCATGAGACACGGTAATGTTTATTCACATGGACCTGAGGAGTTATGGAAAAACTCAACCATATCTACATTGCTTTGCCTAACTCTAAATGCAAACCAAAATTTTCATCATCAAAAATTGTTTGTTCATTAGTTTTCTTTTGACATGTATAAATGCCTTTAGAAAATCATTCTCTGAAAAAGGGGGGAGAGAAGGGAAAGGAAATGGGGAAAGAATGATCAGCTTTTGAAGGTAAAAGACACTTAACACATTCAAGTAGTAATGACAAATCAAATAAACAACAACAAAAATCATGAGAAAAAAAATAAACATTTATAACTCATCCATTATCCAAACCCAATCACGCATTCAAATACAACTACTGACAATACTAAAATCGGACAAAATTACTCTCTTCAATGACTACTGGTTTATTTCAGCCCAGTTTGTTTGTCACAACTGACTGTACTTTTATGTTCCGAGTTGTGCTAAAAGCAAAAAGCAAAGAACACACAGGAATGTGAACAATAACAGGAATCCCTTGAATTTATGCCAAACATGGTTCAAACATCTTGGAAAAAAAAGTATCTGGGGTCCGTCCTTTCTCATCTACAAATAATGAACAATGATTTTTTTAAAAAAAACATTACAAATACATACATGCACAAGCCTACCCACACAACTCACCTACATCATCCCACAAATGCACACATGCATAAACAAGTAACACACATGTAAATAACATATTCCCTTCTATAAGATACTGTGGGAAAAAAAGAAAAGAAACATATTGCCGTTTTTTCAACATTTAAACATTTGCAATGTGCATGCATCCTAAACAAATGGAGATGACATCTAGCAATGATGTCCTGCCCATTCTCTCATGCAGAAAGTGCAATTAAAATGCCACAAAGCATCTAACAGGACATTTCCCTAAATCATGGACAATTGTTATATATACTCTGTTACATTAACCATGTTTAATTGCATAGCTGCCAACTTTTGAAGTTAAAAAAAAAACGGGAATCATCAGCTGGGGGTCCAGGGGGGCCGCTTAGGTCCCCCTGGTGGGGTCAAGGGGCAGAGCCCCTTGCGGGGTAACGCCCCCTGAAGTTATTGATTTTTCACCAATTCAAAGTACAAAAATGGCCTCTCCTGGCGTATTTAAGCATGAAAAAGAAGTTTTTCCACTAGACTTTCAAAATCCAGGATTTTTTGGACAGATCCGGGATCGTTTTTCAAATCCGGGAAATTCCCGGGAAATCCGGGAGGGTTGGCAGCTATGTAATTGCCACATTGGCTTACAAAGACAGACAGACATTTGGCTGCCAAGGCTGTTCCCTAAAATACTGAAACATTCAGGCATTGTAAAAGTCTGGAACAGACTCTTGACGGCCAAAAACTGTACAAAACGAATTTGCGCTCTGAGATAGTCAAAGGTTGGAATATGCACTTGACAGCCAAAGCCAAGTTTACTGTAAACTGTTTAATACTGAAATAAAGTTTTCCTCTGGCACCGTCTGTTACAAACTGCTATGTTATTTCATGCAACACTATCAGAGAAGAATGGCCAAGATTTAATTGGGAGGATCATCCTCAGAAGTCTGTGTGAAGGCAGAACGACGAATGATGCCTGTGCCCGTCTGGGTAGAGATGGTCAGTTTAAGTGGCTTGGCCTCCTCTTCTTCAATGCAAGCTTTGGTTCTCCTGAAATTCATTACTGATGGTAACAGACACTGGAATCTTTTTAAAAAAAGACTCAACACATTAGCACCATGACATAACACTCCACCAACATCAGATAAATTTAGTTTAAAAGAAAACCTAGCTGTCAATCAAGTCACGACCAACTCCCATCCTTTTCTCTGTCTGCTTGTACCATCATGGGTGTTGCAGGGAGAAAGAGATGATGGTGAACAGTGAGCTAGCAAGGCCTGAAGTGGAGAAATGTCATGCAACATCAAAGTCTCCTTCACACCACTGGTCCATCTTCCTTGGTCTCGCTTTAGGCCTGAAGTGGACAAATGTCGTCCAACATAAAGACATTGTAAAAGTCTGGAACAGACTCTTAATGGCCAAAAACTGTACAAAACAAATTTGTGCTCTGACATAGTCATTGGTCCATCTTCCTTGGTCTGTCTTGCTTTAGGCCTGAAGTGGACAAATGTCGTGTGATGTCAAGGTCTCCTTCACACCACTGGTCCATCTTCCTTGGTCTGTCTCGCTTAAGCCCTGAAGTGGACAAATGTCGTGTGATGTCAAGGTCTCCTTCACACCACTGGTCCATCTTCCTTGGTCTGTCTCGCTTAAGCCCTGAAGTGGACAAATGTCGTGTGATGTCAAGGTCTCCTTCACACCACTGGTCCATCTTCCTTGGTCTGTCTCGCTTAAGCCCTGAAGTGGACAAATGTCGTGTGATGTCAAGGTCTCCTTCACACCACTAGTCCATCTTCCTTGGTCTGTCTCGCTTAAGCCCTGAAGTGGACAAATGCCATGCGACATCAAGGTCTCCTTCACACCACTAGTCCATCTTCCTTGGTCTGTCTCGCTTAAGCCCTGAAGTGGACAAATGCCATGCGACATCAAGGTCTCCTTCACACCACTAGTCCATCTTCCTTGGTCTGTCTTGCTTAAGCCTCAAGTGAAGAAATGTCATGTGATGTCAAGGTCTCCTTTACACTAATTGATCCATCTTCCTTGGTCTCTCTTGCTTTAAATCCAAATATCTTTTGTTACATACTTACTGATCCACCCTATCTCTCTAAATCATCTGGGTAAAACTGGCACATATATTTCTACATGTAAGGTCCCAAGGAAAGGTGGTGAACTTTTTTTTGTTTTCTATAATTTGTCAATTCCAAACCAATGTGTCATATAGCAAATAACACGCTTACTGAGCAAGTTTCAACTTGATTCACGCAATGAAATGCAACACTGTTCATTTCCTCCACCTTTCACTCAAAATCTTTCATTTTATCTTTGGGCTCCACATTTCCATCCAAAGTAGGATCTCACCTGTCTCACCTGTCGGCGTCACCGGGAACAGTGTTGGCCGCTGCACATGATGTCCTCACAAGTTGCCTCCAGCACTCTCGATCTTGGCTAAGTCTGACCACCTCCTGGAGTTTCTTGCCACTGATGTTTGTGATGTTTCTAGCAAGTGATGCAGGTGGCCGTCCTCTGTTTCTCTTTCCTTCCACTTTACCTTGGAGGACAGTGGACATCAAGTCTGTTCTCTCGTTACGGATTGCGTGTCCAACATATTTCAGTTTCCTCCGTTGTATGAGTACTAGAAGCTTGCGTGTAGTACCCAACTCATTCAGTATGCTTTCATTTGAGCGCCTATCTGTCCATTTGACCCTCAGCAGTCTTCGGTAAAACCACAGCTCTGCTGCTTCCACTCGTCTTTCATCCTCTTTCTTCATTGTCCATGCCTCGCAGCCGTATAACATCACTGGCCAGACAAGACATTTTAAGAGTTTTATCTTAAGGTCTGCTGTTATGCTGTGGTCTTTCCAAATATTGTTCAATTGAACCATACTGTTCTTGGCCATTCCAATTCTCATCTTTATGTCTTTTGAGCATGTTCCATCGTGTGTCTTGACTGAACCTAAATATCTAAAGTCCTTGACATTTTCTAGAGGGACTTGGTTTAGCATGATCTGGTCCTGTCTAGTGTTATATTTGCCTGCAACATGCATAACCTTTGTCTTCTTTGAATTTAAGTCCAGCCCAGCTGCCTTTCCAACCCGGTCTACCCTGTACAGGATCCTCCTAGAGCCTGTAATGTTGTCTGCCAGTAATCCTGTGTCATCTGCGTAGCGTAAATTTGACAGGTTTCTACCACCAATATTTACTCCCATGTCTTCTATGTCTGCTTCTCTCATGATATGTTCAGTGTATATGCTGAAGAGATGTGGAGACAGGATGCAACCTTGCCTTACCCCTTTAGTGATGTTAAAAAATTTGCAGTTTTGATTATTCCATCTGATTGTTGCTTTTTGATCATTATATAATGAAGCTATGAGGGAAACCAGATGTCTTGGAAAACCCATTTTGATCATGAAGTGGAAAAGACTTTGGTGAATCACGCTATCAAATGCTTTGCTGTAGTCAATGAAAACGATGAACATCTCTTGGTCTGTGTTTCTAATCTTTTCTATCAATATCTGGAGTACAAACAGCATATCTATTGTTCCCCTGTTTTTCCTATAGCCTGCCTGACAGTCGGATAGCTCTTCCTCTACTTTTGGCTTTAACCTGTTTAAAATTATTATCAGCAGTATTTTACTGGCATGACTGATCAGTGCAATTGTTCTATAATTGTTGCAGTCTTTGACATTTCCACTCTTATGTAACATGACAAATTCCTGGAGCTTCCAGTCTGTAGGCCACTGACAAGTCTTCCATATCTTGCAGCATAAGTGATGCATTACTTTGAGTCCACCATCACCTGAGTGTTTCAACAACTCTCCAGGAATATTGTCAAGACCAGGAGACTTTCTGCATTTAGATCTTTAATGGCAGATTCAACTTCGCTGAGCAGAGGTTCAGGTTCCGTATCTCCAGGGATCAATTCCAAATTTGGCTCTAAATTATTTTCATGGCTGTCAGGCTTGCCAAAAAGTGATGTGCCATATTCGTTCCACCTATCCAAGACATCATCTGGTTCAGTCAGAGTGTGACCATCCTTGTTGTTGATGCATTGGTTTGTTGCTTTGAAATTTGTTTTTTTCACTTTTTTTATTTGTTTGAAGAGCTCCCTCGACTTCCTGTTTTCGTTGTGTTCATTGATTTTACTGCATTCTTGTGCCAGCCAATTTGCTTTGTCTCTTCTGACTTTACTTTTTATTTCCCTTTTCAGTGCTGAGTATTTTTCCCGCTCTCCCTGCTTTCGAGCTTGACTTTTCTTTTCTGCCAGATCTATCACTTCCTGACTTATGTAGGGCTTAGCTTTTTTCCTTTTTTCTTCTTTTCCTAGTTTTTCTTCAGAGATTTTGGTCAGTGTGTTTTTATGTCTGTCCAGATTTCATCAGGATATGAGTCATTTTCATCCCATACTTCAAGTAACTTTAAGAAACGATTACTTGTTTCTATACTGAATTCTAACGCCAGCTCAGGGTTTTCTAATTTTGATATGTCGAACTTTGGCGTAGTTTTGGTGTTAGGCTTCTTCAATATTTTCATTCTTAATTTGGTTGTCACAAGAATGTGAAGTAGGATACTTTACACAAAACTACAAAAAGCAGTTCCATAACCCAGTTTCAGATTCTCAAGAAGACGTCTCCGCGCTTGGAATGAATTCCATACGCACTAACGTCACAGGTGTCACGTGTATGGTGACCATGGCACATGCCATAAGCCTGCAATAAACCCATGAGCACGCCAGGTCCTGAGGCCTTACCTAGACTATGGTTTACCTAGTCTATATGTTATACTGGTATTATATCAGCCCTATAACCCAGCGGTCATATGAGAGTGGAGGGGTTAAGAACTCAACTTTTCTGAGGGCCAGCACTATGACAATGATGCCATCTCAGTTTCACCTTCCCTGAATAGGGTCAGCTGCCCACTTACACTAGACAGACAGAATGTTGCACACATGTCGTTTTTCTTACAACAGACTTGAACCCATGCAGACAGATCGGAAGGTGGGAATGCCAACCAGGTCTCATATGTTTAAAGCACGCACACACGCACGCACGCACGCACACACACACACACACACAAAGAAAGCTTACCAAAATACAGCTCATTTGTTTGTCTACAGCTACACACTTACCCTGAACGGAAGATGTGCAAATCACCATAGTTGGTGCCATACACTATCCCCTGCCCTACGTCAGGCAGCCAGCGTGCAGAGTTGACACTTACTGGGGACATGCCTCGCACCAATGGTCCCTGTCGCCGCACTGGGTGATACAGGTCTGTCACATGCTGAACACACATATACAAATATTTGTAACCACCACATACATGCTCAAACATACTGACCTAATCCTTCATGAAGGAATGTTGTTAGCAGACATTGTTCTGCATTCAAGTTTCATTTCAAAACAAAGCCCACACACGCACACTTCATCTTTCACTTTTATAAATAGCGTTCTCAAGATTGTGCTCATGTCTGATTGTACTGATATCATCATCATCATGTGCCCTGCTGCATGGCGTTGGCGATCATGGCCCTCCATACGAATCCATCTTTTGTCGCTGCAAATACGTCTCCCACCCTTCTGACTTCATCCACTCCGCAAATCTGTCCAACATTTTTTCCCTGGGTCTGTCTGGTGCTTCATGAGCTTCACCGCACCTATTCCTGATTCCCTTATGTATTCTTTTGTATTTTTCCTCTTTTCCCTTTCCCATTCTCCATTCATCCATCAAGCCTAAAATTCCTTTTGTCATCCAGTTCCCCTTTGCTTCTCTTTCAACTTCCTCACAAGCTTCATTTATGGAATTTTTCAAACTTGTCCATTATTCCTCACTGTCCACAGCACTGAATTTGTTGTTAACATGTATGTTGAAATTTGCGCAGGTTGATTCATCTGTCTTTAACAGTCCAAGATTTAGTTTGATGATATTTTTGGTTCATGTTTATATAACTGAATCTAACTTTACATAAAATCTGAACAAACATTATTCAGCCACTTTTTCTATTTTCTTAGCTTGAAATTTCTATATGTATTCAGACACAGGAATGTGCTTGCACATATATAGTCATTTTTACTTATTCTGTCAATGCCGCAATCATACTCCATTTTGGGAGAATGCATGCTGGATGTTTTCATGTTTCCACATGCCATCTAATACTAACATGTCTCAAGGATCTTTAACATGAAGATCTGATGTTTTGCATGCATATACACATGAAGACAGTTCAAGCACTAACCAGTCTGCATGCATGTTGACATGGGAGATGGGGAAAATCTCCACTCTTTACCAACCAGATGATATCAAAGCAGGTTCAAACTCAGACCTTCCAACTGAAAGATCAGTGTCCAAACCATTCCACTAACAAGTCATCATCTAACGAATCAAACAGACAAATGTTCAGAACTTACGATCATGGAATCTTCGCCTGCTCCAACTTTCACCATCTTAAAGATCTGGCCCACCAACTGTCAGACACAAACAGAAACACGCCAACACGCACACACACCAACACACACACATGCCAACACACACACACACACACACACACACACACACACACACACACACACACACACACACACACAATGTCAACAGACCAACAATAAATGTAAATACAACAGTCACAAATGCTTACGAGTGTCATATACTGCTGCGTCCTATACAGGTCTAAACAATATTCAAGAATGATGCTTGTTAATTGAGGTACACACATTTTTCTCTCTTCATAACTTCCAAAGTTTGAATAAGCGGGCTCTGGTCTGAGTCAAATGGGTCTGAACTGGTTATAAGAATGACTGCCAAGAACTGATTATAAAGTAAAGCAAATTCACAGTCTGTCAAAAGCCCCAAGAGGAAAAGAAGGGTTATCTCTTTACCCTTCTTTCTTCTTTTAACTCTTTCTGTATGTTAAAAGTTTTCACACAGGACACAAAGTTCATATGCGACCTATTTTGGAACAGAGGGTAAGGTCATAAAACACCTGTAAATATGTTCATGTTCTACATAGAACGAAAAGGTTGGTTTTGGGTTGTGCAGAATTGAATTCTATACAACATACAGGTAAAAACATCATAATTTTCTTTATGATGTAAAAAAATAGAATGGGATTGGCGTGGTCCTTTGCAGAACAAGAAGGCCCTTCACGATTGTCAACACTCGCTTCTTCTGACTCTGCAATTGATGCACTCTCAACAAAGCTATCATCACTGTCACTGGCAGCTATTTCTTCATCACTTTTGTCAAAAATTTCTGAAAAAGTGCAACAGCCTGAGCAGCAGTGAGCCTAACAGGACGCCGACTGTCTGACACCATGGCAACTCAACTTACGAAACTGAAAACATATCAACAAACAAGGCGCACACACATGAAAAAAAAAACCACGTGGAAAAATGGCTGAAAAGGAAGACAACAAACAAGGCGCACACACATGAAAAAAAAAAACACATGGAAAAATGGCTGAAAAGGAAGAGGAAGTATGCGACTGTCGTTATCTGCTGCAAGGGTGACACCTTTCCGGCTGGGAGCCGGAATTCCGGCTTTTTAAAATTTCCGAACCGGAGGTTTCAGGCTTTTTAAAATATCGGCTACCCTTGATGCAGCACAGCCACCTTCAGATCATCACACCACTACAACTAACTCTGACCAAGGGAGGGACACAGCCACCCCATTGTCTGCTCTGTGTCAAGAAGCAGTGCATCCAGACCCACCTCAAAGTTGTCAGGAAACTGTGCAGTCAGAAAAGGAGCAGCCAAGTATCTTTCCTGAGCAACAAAAAGTTCAATCTGGCAAAAAAAGGCAAATGAAACTTGATAGCCTATTTCAGAAAGTTCCAAGGCTGGATAAGTAACTAACAAGTTGTGCTGTTAGTGTAACTTTGCTTTTGAAATGAAAAAAAGTAAAACCAGTTGCTTATGCCTATTGGATATTTATTCATCAAATTCCATCAGTATTTTATATGATAGATGCTGTTTTGCCGGACATTGCCATACTTTGATTTATTAATGAACTGGACCTATTTTCTTTGGCCATTACTTTGAATTGGATTTTGAAGATAGTTGGACACATTAACTTTGGCTCAGTACTGCATGTATTCATGTGGGCTGAAAATTCTACAGAAAGTGCTTGCCTGCAATTGATCTTCTGTGTAACCTAATGAAAGTAAGTGATATAATAAGTTTCTCTTAACAACCATCAATGCTTTTTCAGTTTGAGAACAACATTGTACTTTGTTTTTTATGAGATCTTTAGATCTAACTTATTGTTGGTTTCCTCAGAATAAACATATATACCTTAATTTATAAATATTTTATTATTGGAACTTGCATTCAACGGAGACGGGGATTTTTCCTTTTGTAATGCATTTAAAGCGTCAGCGTCTGGGGGGCTTTGCCCCCCAGACCCCCCGAGCGGGGCTTTGCCCCTGCACCCCAACGGGGCCTCAGCGGCCCCTGGACCCCGGCCTTTCCTGTTTTTCAATTTTCACAGGTGTCACCCTTGCTGCTGTCATGCAGTTGTATGTCGTTAAATGGGGAAGAACGGACGGTAGAAAATGACGAACTGTCAGCGGCTCGGCAGCCATTTTGAAAGTCAGCCGAACCGCTCACAGCGGCCCATCGTACAGGAAGAGTTAAGGACATGACAATTTATCTACAACTGCCTCATTAACAGGAGGAAAAGTACAAAACAGTCATGAATATTAGGCAAGTCTCAGTTTGATATTCACCATGCTCCTAGCATTCTACACATGCTGGAAATTGATAAAAAAAAATAAATAAAAAATAAAAATCATGTTATTTAACTTAACCAAATAATTATGTCAAAAGTCTAGAACAAAAAGACCTCATCACCTAATACATGCCAAGGCTTTCTCTCATTCTGCCCAAAATTCAAATGTGTGGGTGGGTGGGATGTTGGATATGTGGTGTGTGTGTATCTGTGTGTATACGCATGGATTATATATGTACATGCGCATATGCAGTGTGTGTGTGTGTGTGTGAGTGTGAGTGTGTGTGCGTGTGTGTGTTAAGTTTCAGTGTTTCACACAAACCAGGTCACAAATCAGTTGACAACACAATACAAGGCAGAGACTGTAGAGTATTTGACCATCTTGCTTATTTTTCTTAACCCCTTCACTGCTCAGTATAATAGCACATTTGAATAACTGTATGCCAAGGTAAAATTTAGCTTTTTTGGGTATGTTCAATAAAATGGTTACTGCTCACTTATTTCTTGACAGATCTCTCTGATTTTTTGTATGTTTTGTTGTTATGCATTGGTCTACAATGTCCTGTCAAAATAACTTGATTATGTTGATAATTAGTATAGCAGAAACTGACATAATTATACAAATTTTATCAAAAATAACAGTTTTCGAGTATACACAAACACATTGTGCCAAACAAAATGAGTCAGAACACTCAAAAAGTGGTCTTACTATTTATTCAACATCAGCACTAACACATGACAGTCATATAAATCCCAAGGAATGTTGTTCTTGATTATAATCTGCTCATAATTGGGGGTACTATTTTTTAGGTAAAAAGGGGCATAATCATGCTTTTCATGGTATGTTCACTAACATGTACATTGCTCATCCATTTATTGAGTTATTTGTTAGATTTTTTGTGGATTTCTTCCTTATACCCTTGTCTATAATTTCACATCATTCTAATTTGATTTTGTTGGTAATGATGATGGTTCACACTAACAATATATGATAAAACAGTTTTTGTTTTGTTTTCAATTTGAGAGTTTTAGAACAATCCAGCACATAAAAGCCCACTAAACACAGCAAAAATACCTTTTGGTGTTTGCTCAACAACATTACAAACACCTGGGATTCAAACTGTTGTCAATAAATGTCCCTCTGTGTAACAATCTGTATGTTACTGGGGTACCCCAATTCTACTAGAAAGGGGCATAATTTTACTATTTGGGGTAGGTTCAGTACCTCAATCACTGCTTATTCATTTGTTGACATATGACTTAGATTTTATGGCTTCTCTTTCCTGTTACCCCAAGCTATAATGCTATGTAACAATAGTGTAATTTTATTAGCCATTAGGAAGATGGACAGGGATATAACGGATGGTGGTTTTACAAAAAATAAAAGTTTCTAAAAACATACACATGTTACAACACATAAAACCTGTAAAACACTGACAAAAACTTCTGTTAGTGTTTACTCAACATCACTGTAAGTACACAGTGTGGTCCAAATTGTTATAGTATAATAAATATTGGTAAGTGTTCAAAATGACAACTATGGAAAAAAAAAGTCTGAAGAAAAAAATAAACAATGTCTGATAAAACAAAGACACACCCCCCCCCCCCCCCCCACTCACCACATCACATGGTATCCATTTGTTATTACACAAAACACTGTAGGAACTGTGTTAGTGTTTCTGAACATAGTGTAGGCCTACTCATATTACTGCCATGCTGTTCTATAGGAATCCAGCACTTGCGCTTGGACATAATCCTCAGCTTGTCTGCATTCCCTGCTTCATAACTTTAGGGGATGGTGTTCTTTTTTTTGTCTGTCCAAATTGTAGTTCAAAGAAACACACAAGGGGATTCATTCTATACTCCACTTGGTCTTCTTTCACTGATGGCACTTGGTCTGGTCACAGCATTCACAAAACAGTGAACACACGCACAGGTGAGGAAAAAAAAACACTGTAGAATGGAAAACTAAGAAAACAAAAAAGCAGAAGAGAATGAAATGTGTAACTAAGAAAAAAAAAACACACAAAAAAAACCCCATTATCCTACTGCCAATATGCAAACTTGGTGTGATAGTCCTTGAAACACTGGCCTAAGCACAATCCAGGCTTGGATGGGCAGGAGGGGCAATGGTAGCGGGATTCCTTCCGCACTCTCAGCTTTTTGGTGCAGACCCGGCATGGCTTGGTAGGGGCAACCTTGTTTGGTGTCGGTGGCAGTGGGAACAAAAAGTGGTTTGCACCCATCCTCACCTCGTCATCCGTTTTGCCTTCTTCCACAGCAGGCACCTGGTCTGGCCAAATCCAAGAGATGATGATACTCTCCGTAAAACCTAGGAAAGTTTTACAGGAGTCATCACCTCTTGACTTTTGTAAAATAAAGGCATTGCAGGCTGCAACCTGCAGAAAATGGAAAAACAATTTTTTTGTCCATTTCATCGACTTCCTTGTGCAGTCATATGGATGAAGCAGCTGATCTTGTTTGTCGACTCCACCCATATTCCTGTTGTACTGCGATGAAACGGACGGACGAATGTTGATTCCCCGTCGTCCCCGGTCTGGAATCGGTGCCTCAGTGTGGCCGTGCGCAGAGGACAGCAGGTGCACCACTTTTGTGCTGTGGTACTTTGTGGCGATGATCTTGTTGTCACCACAAAGAGCAGCTGATGATCCGGGGTCCAGCTTCACACCACGTAGCTCCTCTGGAATACCCCGGTTCTCCCGGACGGTGCCGCAGGCCAAGGTGTTCCTTTCCAGGAGGTAGAGGTACAGCCTCAGACTACTGTACCAGTTGTCCGTGTAGACATGGTAGCCCTTTTCCAGGAGAGGGGCTACCAGGTACAGCACCATCTTCTCGCTGGTCGAGAGAGTGGGGTTGTCTGCGTTCACAGACTCCAGGACAGGCTGCACCTCGTTGATGGGGTCCTCCTTTCCAGCATACACCTTGAAGCGGTAGCAGTAGCCACCACTTCCCCTGACACCGCCGTCGGACTCACAGCAAAGATAGATTTTTATCCCAAACCGGGCACGTTTCAAGGTTATGTATTGATGAAATATCAATCTACCCTTCCAAAGAAGTAGACTTTCATCAACACACACCGCTTGCCGGGGCTCATACACCTCCTGGAACTTCTCATGCAGATGATCCAGAATGGGACGAATCTTGTAAAGACGGTCATACCCTGGATCACCTGGCGCTGGCATGGCTGCATTGTCGTTGAAATGCAGAAATTGAAGAAGAATCTGAAATACAGAATAAACTTTCAAGATAAGTAAGCAGACCCACAACTGGGCACACACACCACACACACACACACACACACACATACACACCACAACAACCACACACACACACACCATGTACACATTACACACAAACACACACTAACAGTATACACACACATGAATATAAAAACACCACACTGGTACCAAAAAAAGTGCTTTTGTGTTTTACAAAATGAACAAACTTGTATGGAAAACTTGCATACAGAAATAAATAATGCTTATGCTCACGTGTGTGTGTGTGTGTGGGAGCACACACACACACACACACACATGTACACATTTATACAAACATACACTAACAGTATCACACACACTTGAATATAAAAACACCACACTGGTACAAAAAAAGTGCTTTTGTGTTTTACAAAATGAACAAACTTGTATGGAAAACTTGCACACAGAAATAAATAATGCTTATGCACACACATGCGTGCACGCACACACACACACACACACACACATGTACACATTTACACAAGCACACACATGTACACATTTACACAAGCACACACTAACAGTATCACACACAAGAAGAATATAAAAACACCACAATGGTACCAAAAAAGTGCTTTTGTGTTTTACAAATTGAACAAACTTGTATGGAAAACTTGCACACAGAAATAAATAATGTTTATGTGCACTCACTCACTCACACACACACACACACACACACACACACACACACACACACACACACACACACACACACACACACACACACACACACACACACACACACACAGTCCCACCTATCCATACAGTTATTATTTCCCATACTTTAGTAAAAAAAAAAAAAAAAAAAAAAAAGAAAAACAGAGCTACTTGCCTGGAACCGGTTTCTGGTCATGATGGAACTGAAGACTGGAACTCTGTACAGCAGCTTCTTGGACTAGTACAGTTCAATTGAAGGCAAGCGCACAATGCCCATCAGCAGAACCAGGCCCAGAAACTTCCTCATTTCTGCACCATCAACTTTCTCCCACTTGTTGGCCCTTGAAAATTCTGGAAGGTTGGGGTGTGCTTCCAGAAACTGGTCAGCATATAAATTGGTTTGAACAACCAGATGGTTGATCAGGTCAGAAAAAAATAATTCTATGTAGTCAACTGGCCGAAAATTAGCACAGTTGACTTTCAACCCTGGATTTCCAGTGAAAACAACATCAGGGTTGGGGGGCTGTGCATCAGCTTCTCTCCATTCTCTGATCAGCTCTTGCTGACCACGCCTCACGCCACGCCCCCTGCCGCTTCCACGGGATCCTCGCCGTCTTCCAGAGCCCCTACCACGTCCACGACCCCGTCGCCTTATGACAGGAGGGGGTGCAGTGCTCGTTGATGGCACGGCTCCGGCATTTCTGCTTCGTCACCCTCGCTAGCGCCGGTTTCCTCACTCGTATCACTTGGAGCGAACAGAGGATCGTCGTCATCACCAGCACCTATCTCGGATAAAAGTGGATGGTGCCGATTCCCATCCGTCTCCTCCTCCTCACTAACATCAGGATCCGATCCTCCGAGGTCTTCGTCACCACTGTCTCGATCATTGAAGATCTCATCTAAAACGTCAAGCGCAGTATATTGCTTGAAAACGGGACAAGCCGATGATGTGCTAGGTTGTGCAGCCATCTTGAATATGATAATCAGTTCCGACCTCTCAACTCGCAATTAGCACACCCTGTGGTCAGTGACCGGTCACGTGAAGGGAATGGGGTCTTTCCTTGACCTCAGTAGAAGAGTTGGAAACACTTTACCCGATCATCTCCCATTTAGATTTTTCCACTTTCCGTGATGCGGTTACTACGAGACCCACTCGTATACGGGCGTGGTGATTTTTGGTTTTTACTACGAGTGGCACTCGTTCCAAGCAGGGAACGGGTTAATTAAACGGCATCATATCTATTTTTATGATCTGATACAACAAGCATTGAATACTAATCTCATCATATGATCTGATAGATTGTGAAAATTTCCTGTCAAAAGATAAGATGAATACTGGCAGGGGCCTGATTACCACAAGTACAACCATTTTCCTTACAACGTTGCCTCCCTCTGACCATCAAAATGGTCTCTGGGCATAGGAATCACAGCTTTCAGACAGTTACTATTTGTCAAGAAAACATGAAAATGGCGGCAAAGCGAAGGCAACACTTGAGCAACCAGTGGAACTGAGCTTTGATTCCGATTTCAAAGAAGACAGCAACATTGGTGAAAATGGTGAGAATTCAGACGGTGACTTTGATACCTGAAATTCATGGATTCTGGCTTCGGGTAAAGAAACAGTACGTCATTCACAAATACAAAAACAAAACTTTTTTTTTAAGTTAGCGATTGGTTTAATGAAAATGATCAAATCTGGACAAAGCGCATCTACACCGAGTTAATTCTGACAAGTTTTTGTTACCTGTTCTGATGCCTGGATGAACAACATACGCTTTGAGGCCAAGCCCACCATCATGTGCTGGTTGCAAGGTGACAGGCTGATTGATATGGCATTGGGACCTGTCACATAGAAACACTATTGTCGTATCATTGGACAACTTCCAAAATGTAAATACAACAACCTGTCACAGTGAAACACCACTGTCATATCATTGGAGAACTTTTCCAAGCTGAAATTCTGTCCTAGGCCGTAAAACTTGTTCCCCTTTTAAAGTGAATACGGACAGCGCCCTACATCATCAACACTGCATAAATACACATGTGTGCCATCAATGTCCACACACACACATAAAGAAAGAGAGATAGAGAGAGAGAGAGAGAGAGAGAGAGAGAGAAAAAAAAAAAAGAGAAAGACAGAGAGAGCGAGTCTTAACTTTTAGGTAAACCAGCATATTTCCTACAAAAGAAATCACTCTCACCAATTATTTTCATGAGGAAAGCTGCCATGCATATGAACATACACACATGCACCCACCCAAATGCGTGCGCGTGCGCGCGCGCACATGCACGCACACACACACACACACACACGCACACGCACACGCAACACACACACACTAACCAAAACTCTTGGTGTACAAGCACTGGCCGAAAGACTCCTTGCGCAATGAAAACACCCCAAGCACGTTCTCATCAGGGAAGCCGCCATGGTTGTGAACAAAAGTGGCAAGAAGAGAGGAGTCCTTCGAAAGATCAATGCTGGCGTCATTGTGGATCTTGCAATGTCCCACCACAATGTTTGTCGATGCTGTGATAAACAGGAGATAATACAAAATAAGATGCAATGCAACATTCAAAGCAAGAAGATGGTTTCTCATGTCTGCCATTTACAATACTAAATATTTTCCCCTGTAGCAGCATTTTCCCCCCCAAACGTTCTGATTATTCTAGGAGGCATATATGCGCATCATTTTGCCCACATGTGCAGATAGTATGTTACTACATAGTCTGCAAACTCCATTTTTGGTGGGTGTGCATGCTGGGTGTTGTCATATTTACATAAACCACCGCACTTTGACAGGACTTATGCGTGCATGTTTGATATTCTGCACGCATATATATGGTCGACTATCATGGTCGATAAAGTCCAACCTAGCACTTTATTTGTGTACCCTCATGTGGGATCCCGGGCGAAAATCTGATGCACACAGGCAGCCGCATACTGGACACTCAATGGACGCTCTGCAGAGTTGGTTCAGGCCTTTATTCCTGCATGCTTTACCGTTTGGCTGCTTCGTCTATCATTTTCATAAGCTTCTGTTCCCTTGCAAATAGCTTGCCTCCATTCAAACCTGTTTGTGGCCAGGATTTCCCATTGTTCTTTGTCAATGTCACATTTCTGGAGGGCTTCTTTCAGGGTGTCTTTGTAGCGAAGCTTTGGCCGTCCTCTTTGACGATGACCCTTTGTCAGTTCACCGCAGAAAGAAATTTGGAAGCCTGTTATCCTGCGTGCGCATGAGATGTCCAGACCATCTTAGCTGAGACGGTGTTAGCAGTGCATCTATGCTTGGCATCTGGGCTTGCAAAAGTACACTCACGTTTGAGACTCTGTTGTACCATTTGATGTTTAAGATACGTTGGAGGCAGCACTGGTGAAACTGATCTAGCAGCTTGACATGCCTACAGCAGAGAGTCCAGGACTTGCATCAATACAGCAATGCAGTTAGGACTACTGCTCTGTATGTATACACATATATACATATACACAATGGGAATTTAGGCACTAACAGATCTACACATAAGCTGACCAGAAAGATCAGATCCGGAGGCAGGAGGAACTCAGGCAGGATCGGACCTAGACCTTCAAACTGGAAGCATATCTTACAGTCTTCAGTATCATATCTGTTGCAGTAGTCTTCTTTCTGGTTCCAGCTTTCAGCCTTATCCAAACACCTTCATCAAGCTGTACGCAGTGTCTTAGTAATGTTCAGCCAACAGATCTTTATGTTCAAACACAAGACAACACTATGATTTCCTATGCCAATTTTTCTAAAATGGATCTCTATGAATCTCTGATTTTATTTTTTAACCCTTTGACTCCTGCACCCTATCCACTAACTGCAAAACTTAACCCTTTGACTCCCTCACCCTATCCACCAACTTCCTGCAGGAAACTGGTGGATAGGGCAGGGAAGCCAAAGCATTCAATTTTTGTTTTGCTAGCATGGCTGATAATGCAGGATGCTGGTGGACAAGGTGTGGGAGTCAAAAGGTTAAGTGGACCAATTCCTGGTGAAATATCAGAAAGAAGCTGAAAATCATGCAATGGAGTCCACCCAGGAATATAAGTCAACTGAATATGAAGAGGAGGTGTTTGGTGTTCTAATCACCTGATCTAATTATCCAATTTTTTAAAAAAAAGGTAGTTTTTCTCAATCCCAACTTATTCAAAGCTCAGTGAATTGGAAGCCACCAACACAAATTTTTTTTTAAATCAAACTTGAACTTTTGCAGTTTGAAAGTAGAGTACAAGAAAATGGAATGAGAACATGCACTTCATTAAAGAAACAGTTACAAATATTCAGCCAAAATCAGATATGTCCTATATTACAATTATCTTCTCCAGCCCAGCTAGCTGATCTGTTGTTTTTTCCCCTAAATCTAGTGACTTTGTGTCTTTGTTGTCTACTGTGTTTACGTGACAAATGCCATTCGGCCCAAAATTTTCATCTATCTCATTTCATTAATTAAATACACTTTCTCATTCCACTTTCAACTGGTTCTCTTTTCAGTCAACTTGAAACCTGGCAGTCAGATTCAGACAATGCAGTGACACTGGAAGCTGAGATCTGTCTCCACACCTGGGATCTCTGTCTCCACACCTGTCAGGCTTATTATTATTTTTGTTTGAAGTCCAGCCAACTGCGCAGAGCCATATCAGGGCTATGGGCCACCTCAAAACGTATA
>CM060311.1:68276918-68289418 GCA_030674185.1 Monoplex corrugatus | reverse complement strand
GGAAAGTCACCACAAAGCACCTTTTGACCCCAGCTCATATGTACATGAACATGAGTGCAAGTCAACATTATTGTCAAGAACATTATACTGTTACTGTATCCAATTTAAAGCCAACGAATCAAGCAACTTGCCTTTTTTGAGATCAGGAATCTCCTGCTGCCTGAAATCCCATCGCTGGATGCGGTAAGTGCCGGCACAATGTTGCTGGCTACTGCCTGCTCCCCTGAACTCATGAAAATACCTGCCAAGCAATACAACAACAATTTAATGACTTTTCTTATATAATGACAAAGGCAAAATACCTCAAACTGTTATTCTTAATGTTATTGTTGTTTAAAGTCCAGCCGACTGCGTAGAGCCATATCAGGGCTATAACCGCCTCAAAACATACAATACTTCAACATGAAAAAAAGTAAAGAAACTTAAGTACACATATCAATGCATTTGCGCACATAATCTAAGGACATGCTCCTGGCATTGACCACTCTGTCAATTTATGAGTAACAATATATATCCAAAACACTATAAAGGGCAAAACATATACAGAACAGATAACAATGCAAATTTAACCTGATGGGCATGATAGCCAAGCAGTCAGAACGTCAGACTTCTCATCTGAAGGTCAGAGTCCATCTCTGCCTGGTGAGTAAAAGGTGGACATGTATCCAATGTCTCAGGTCATCAATTGCACAGACCTGCTAATCGCTGAACTGTCCTTCAAGTGTACAGGCAAGCAGTGTATTACATATGCATGTTAAAGACACATAAGCCATGTCACTATTTGGCGGCTTATGGAGCCGTAGAAATACCCAGCATGCATACCCCAAAAAGCGGAGTATGACTACACGTATAAATATGGTATATGGCTATGCATGTAAAAGAAAATGTTTTTCATAAAAGTATGTTTACTAAATACACTTACCATGTCTACCTGTTGCAACAGCCTGCATAGGCAGCTTTCCTGCCTCATATCAATACTCAACCACTTAAGGTGGAAATCACAACTCTATAGGTGCATACCACATGCTATGTAACTTCTTCTATGAAGGCAGCCCATATCAGAAACTTGCAGTAAACTATCCCCGAGGAGGGGAGGACAGGCAGGCTTTACTGTTATTACTGTTATTTTTGTTTAAAGCCCAGCCGACTGTGTAGAGCCATATCAGAGCTATAACCATTTCAAAACATACACAATACTTCAACAGGGGAAAAAAAAAAGAAAATAAAATAAAGTAAACATATCAATGCATTCGCGCACATAATCTAAGTAAATGCCCCTGGCGTTACCCACTCCAATTTATCGCACAGGGGATTTAAAAAACAATCCTGAATACAAATTTAAACACAACTGACACTAAGACATAAAAATGGGCCTGAATTACCTGAAATTGCTTCCGCATATCTCATTTCCCTAAAGCCAAAAATGCACTTAATACATGTACCCAATTGTCAGTCCTACGAGAAAGTATGTAAAACTTTATCGAAGACATACAGGTGAATGGACCAGCAAGGCATAAATTGATAGGAAGAAATGACAGAAAGCAAAGGAGGAAGAAACAAAGAGAGCGACAGAAAAGAAGAAATTTCCAGCTCAGAATTTCCAGAAGGTGGGGATAGTACTTATACTAGAAGAGCCCCCAGCATCCCCACGGTGGTAAGCAGGCCTTAAGTGAGATACAGTATGTTAATTAAATGTACTTTTATGAAAAAACATTTTCTTTCACATGTATGGCCATATTCGTACCTCACTATACAGGGAGTCATACTTCCAAGATACAGTAGTATGTTTCTTAAACATATCTTTTCATTTACATACATGTATATGGCCATATTTATACTCCACTGTATATATGGAGACATACTCCACTTTTGGGGGTGCACATGCTTGGTATTTTTGTGGCTCCGTAAGACCAAACAGTGACATGGCTTATGTATCTTTACCATGCATATTTAATGTATCGCTTGCCTGTACATGCGCAGGAAGCATGAATCCTGATCTAATCCACTTACGACCTTTACCTACCAGGACATGGTGATCCGTGTGCTGGCACCCCCCCCCCCCCCCACACCCCCTTTTCCTGATGTTAATTGATAGGCATCTGTAAAAAAAAAAAGAAAAAGCTTTTCATTTTCTTAAATGCTATTTTAGCTTGATCAATTCTGCTGCATATTTCTAATGTGCATCTGTCGTGTGGAGAGATGGCTGACCATACCAAAAGAAACCTGTTTGCACTGGGATTGTGAAAGCACAGTGCCCAAGTGCATGCTCGGGAATACAGGGTTAAACAACAACTAGTTCCTGCCCATCACATTCAGGCTGACCTGCAATGGCACTGTTGATGGAAGACTGCATGGTAAAGTTGGGACCAAACATGGGATTGTCCAGCACACTGCGAGCGTAGTGGGGGTGTAGGTTGCGCCGCTCTGGCATTGACATTCCTACAGGTCCTTCGTCCATAATGTCCTGACTGCCCTGGGGTTGGTCTTCTGAAGATGGGCGTTGCACCAGAATTCTGAAAACACAGTTCTCACATGATCTGGCTGCCAAGAACCAAAGAACCAAACAAACAATTGACACTCGTCCTAAGAAATGCCTCATGAGATGCCAAAACCTAAACAACTCTATGAAAATCTAGCTCCGGTAAGGTTCAAATAATTTCACAAAGTACATCAAATAATTTTACAAAGTATATCAAGGAATTCATAGAATCATCATTATTTCCATTCTTATGCATTATCATGGCATCATGACAAAGTGCTTTCAAATCTATAGACAATGACCTGACATGAAAAGTGAGAGGTGGGGGAGGGGTGTAAAAGTTTTTTTGTTGTTGTTCATAGTGGTGGCGAAATCTTTGGTTTTATTTGTTGGTTTTTTCCCTACATCTTCTATGTTAAAAAAACATCACATCTGGACAAAATGCTCTTCTTTCTTCAAACAATATGAACTGTATATAGCAATTTCAATAATAATTTCACTTATACAGCACAAGAGGACCATGTTCAAATACAACATACACACACACACACACACACACACACGCACACACACACACAAACACACACACACACACACATCATTTCTCTATAAATGATCGCACAAGTATTAAACTCAACAAAACACTGAAGGCTGTTTTCTTGCTTTCTGACAGCACTGGTTACAAAGATTTAGACAGTCGACCACGTAACAAAACAGTATCATAACATATTTACACTCACCAACTGCAGGCAGGGTGGCAAATCTTTTATAGTTGTTTGTTGAGAGTGTTTCTCCATTTGCTGTGAGCATTTTTTCACTTTCTTTCTTTACGCATTATTCTCTCCCCACCACAAACACTCAATATCATTTTTCCAAAAAGACAATCAAATAATCGTGTCACACTGCAGGTAAGTCAAATACTCACCGAGGGGGTGGGGGAGGACCTGATGATGTTGCTGATGAAGAGGAAATTGGGACAGATGGAGGCGGAGGTACTGGTTGGGGGGGCTGGCTACTTCTCACACTGGAGCTGGCCAGGCATGACCTAAGAAGATGACCTTGCCAGTGTTGGCCTGAAAATAAAATGTCCACATATGTTTCTTGTTAGAATTTTTTTCATTTTCTCAGAAAGCACATTTTTTCTCAGAAGCAGCCTGTGGATTTTCTCGGATTTCCGAGGAAAATTGGAAAATTGGGAGCCCTGGTCAAAAGAACATGTATGTCTCAGCAGGGTACACTGCCGACCATTCTGGTTGCTGCTGCTTCTGCATTCTACTTCAGATGTAAACCTACAAGCACTTAACATGTCTAACATGGAAAATAATACTATTGGTGGCTGTAATCGGCTAAGTGTACAGACTGACATTATGACAGAATTGAAAAAGAAATGTTGCATCCAAAGACCCTTTAAAATTATTCATGGGATCGAGAGCTTGCAATGCTTGTTCACTTTTCTTCAAGCATGCAGTTTCTCTCTTTTACACACTTCACAAATGTATCATAACACGTGCATATGCACGCACATGCGCACACACACACACACACCCTCAAGCATACAAACATGCATGAATACATGCACACACACATGCACAAGCACACACAACCACAGACACACATACATGTACACACACACGCATACACACTCTCTTACTTGAACTTGATGTTGCAGTACTGGAACTAGCCGTAGGATCAGCTCGGCGATGATTCCCAACAACCATGACATCCTCTCTGTTCGCCAAGCGTCGCGCAAGTTCAGTATACGAGATGGTCTCACTCACACTCATCCCCGTTATGACCTCAATGCTGTCTTGGCTACTTCCAGATGTTGAAGGAAGCGTGTGGATCGGCCCAACATCTTCCTGGTTCTGTGACACTGCCGATGTGGTGGCTCTAGAATTCTCACTTTGAGGACCTAAGCTAGTCTCTGACACCTGAATACTTCCTACTGTCTGAGAATTAGTGTAGGAAACTGTTGATTCTGAAGGACATAAAACTAGATTATTCCCTGACGGCAATTCACTGACAGAAGTCTGTGATGAACTGCAAGCAAGGGGTTGATAAGATGACACTGATGTCACTGACACAGCGTTATCAACGACCTCACTGTTGCCTCGATCCCTCAGTGTTGACTGTAATGATAAGATGCGATTGCGGTCTTCAGCTAACCTGCGCATATTTTCCCTGTAGCTCGTTTCGATGCGTGAAATCTCATCATCATTTTCAAACAACTGGAAAAAAAAAAGGAAAAGATTAATAAATAACTGAGTGATATTTTCAAAACAAGGAATGAAGACAAAAATTATCTTCATCAGTTCACAAACAGTATCATCAAAAAGCAATCATAGAACATGTCAGTAAGATCAGCTCATTAAACTTTCAACACATAAATCATAAAGTTGTCACCATTTGTGTCTTCATCGTTCAAACACATCTGGTGAGAGAGAGAGAACAGAAGAGGGAGAGGGAGAGAGAGAGAGAGAGAGAGAGAGAGAGAGAAGAGAGAGACAGAGACAGAGACAGAGACAGAGACAGAGACAGAAAGACAAAGAGAGAGAGAGAATTGGATGAAAAAGAAAAATCAAAAGACAGGACACATAAAATGATGCAGGAAGTCAAAAAGGAAGAATCACATATAAAGAAATATTGGCAAAACATGTCAGCTTTAAGCTCCTGAACACTACCTTGTTGATCACTTCTTCTGTGAATATGCATGTGAAACAGTCTTAATGCCATGAAACACTGCAAAATGGCCTACACGGTCTAAAGTCACGAAATACTGCAAAATGGCCTACACGGTCTAATGTCATGAAATACTGCCAAATGGCCAACATGGTGTAATGTCATGAAATATCGCAAAATGGCCAATACAGTTTAATGTTATGAAATATTGCAAATAGGCCAACATGGTTTAAAGTCACGAAATACTGAAAATGACAAACATGATCAAAAGTTATAAAATATTATGCCATGAAATACTGCAAAATAACCTACATGGTCTTAAGTCATGAAATAATGTAAAATGGCCAACATGGTCTGACAGCATGAAATACTGCAAAATGACAAGCATGTCTAATGTTACGAAATACTGCAAAACGGCTATTGTTGAAACACAAAGACAGAGAAACACATCAAATAATTTACACATATGTGCATGACAAAAATGTCTAATTGTATGATATATTGCAAAATGGCTATTGTTAAAACACACAACAGAGAAACACATCAAATAACTCGCACAAACATGCATGTGTACACACTCACAAGCTGGACTGGTCATCTCAGAAAGTGACACCATCATCTTTTACCTCAGACACATTTTTCTCTCCCCCCCCCCCCCCCCCCCCCCTCTCCTGATTTCCTATGCTTTTTTAAAATAAATTTTGAATGCATTTATATCCATACCTGTATCCTCGATAGTGCAAAGCATGTCCTTCATCATTTTACGAAATGATACTGAGCTCTACTGCCTGTTTTAAAAACATTACTGCATATTTCTGGTTCAAAATGTGCATGTGTGTAAATATTATATTGGCTAGTCTTGTGGCAGAAAAAGAGGAAGAACATTCTCATGCGACCTGGCCTGTCTGGCTGAGTGATATGCCACCTGGAGGCATCCTATGACCAAATTCTGGGTAAAATCTGGGTATGTTACAGCCAACAACAGAGCAATCGTGTGCCACTCTGCTTTAGTTCTACGTGGTAGAATGTGTGATACAAATTTTAGTCTTGTTAAAATGTTTCAAAAAGTTTTCCAACAGCTGGGTGCAAAACTAGTTTTGATTTTTAACACATTTGTATCATCATTATTGTATCATTCTCACTCATGGACTGAGGTGATGCATAATCATTTGATTTTTCATTCACCCGGAAAAAGCATTCTTGAATGCGAGTATTGTCAATCCTGAAGCGACTTACTGATTTTTTCCTCAACAGATTTAGCAAACTGTTTTCAAACTGCTTGCACCGACTTTGTTCATCTTCAAATTTCATTTTGAGTGTGAATATTGTCAACCCCAATGGACATTCCTGATTTCTTGCCCACTCCATAGTTCCTAAGTGTCTTGGAATTGCTTTTATCCACCTACTACCCACCCCCACCCCCACACATACACAATTTGACAGTCACAAACATACACACAGCTTGATGGCTTATCTCACCTGACGTTCCAGAACACTTTCTACATGTTGCAGCGACTCTGCTGATCCGGACACCTCTTCCTCAATTGTTCCTGCACAAATCACATTTGACTAAAATTAATAAAAAATATAACTCATCCAATTAGACCTACACCATATTTGGCCATTATCACCAATTAACACCCATTCATAGGAATTCTATGAAGTTTATTCAAATGTCATCATATTATCTGGTTCGATTAATGAGAAAGTTAAATGGTTCTGTTCTCTCTGTAAAGAATAGTAAATAGCCTATTTCCAGCAGTACAGATTTTTTGGTCCCATTTCTTCTGTGCCGTTTCACTGGTGAAAAGTCTGGGACAATTTCTCATAATGCTACGACAATGCAAGATGATGGGGATGATATCTTGATACTATGGAGTTCCATTCTGGATCATGACTTTGTGACAGGGTTGTACTCTACACTTCCTTTCACAATATATCCAGGTGTCAATCAGGCCTGAGAGATACAGACACCTGCATTGTTGGTCAGGAAATCTGAGCAACACCCTTCCAAAGTTTGTGAAATGGCTGGAATTACACTATGTAGTCCTAGTCTTTCTAATCAACCTGTAGCATGTTCAACTCTGGGCTCAACTGGGTTTCAACTGAGACTGAAAAACTCCACAATGATTTTGACAGGACGCATGGGATTCAAACCCACAGCCTTCCAGTTGTTAGTCTGTCTCCCTAACCACTGCACCACAGTGATAGGTGACAGAACAAAATACATTTTCCCTGCTTCTAGCTATTTTCTTGGCAAAACTCAATGGATAAAACAAATAGTGTCCACCTTTCTTCACACCAATCTTCTACCACCACCCTTTCCCCTAATTATGTAGATCCCATTTCGCTTATATCTCAGAATTTGTGCATTCACGAATTTGTTTCAAATGGATCATTAACCCTTTGACTCCCGCACCCTATCCACCAACTGCAAAAACTTAAACCTTTGACTCCCTCACCCTGTTCACCAGCTTCCTGCAGGAAGCTGGTGGTTACGGTGTGGGAATCAAAGGGTTAAGTTTTTGCTTTGTTAGAATGGTTGGCAATGCAGAATGCCGGTGGCCAGGATGCGGGAGTCAAAGGGTTAATGAAGGAAATAATCATCAAAAATTTTCAAAGAAGTAAACTGTTCTTGTTCAAACCACTAGAACAATTTAAATGAACAGAAAGTATGTAACTATTCAAATTACAGCAGGTTACACAATGGTAAACCATAAAGGCAACAAAATTTAATGCTTCAAAATTCCACAATTTAATTTTTCAACATAACTTGATAATTTCTTCCCCATTACAATTGACTCTCCAGGTTCTCTTCTTCCTTACCTTGGCTGCTGACTCGCTCCAGCTGTGATACGTCCACCATGTCTGTACCACGGTCAGCATGCTCTGGCTCGTTGAGCTGACCTGAAGTCTGACTGGTGCCATCAGTAGTTCGTTCTTGCTGGTATGTGGCATTGTCGTGCAGAATGTCTAGTACCTGTTGGACATCAAGGTGGACCTCAGCATGCTCATGCGTTGCTCTGCTGTCCTGATACGAGGCGGTGGTACCGAGTATACTTCTGGGCCAGTTCGGCAAATCGGGCAGTACTGACTAAGGTTGAAGTCACACGACCACTGGTCACCCGAGACGCGTGCTAAATGACGCACCTCATTTATGCTGGAACTGACCGACTCTCGAAGGTCCCGCATGCTATCTCGAACATGTCTTTGGTAATAATACAAGTACACACAGGAGCGATTGCTGGGATCAAAACTTCTCTCTTCACTTCTGCCACCAATACCATCACTTTGATTAGAGGATGAAGATTCACCATGCCCAACAGAAGAAATCGCTGAAGCTAATCTTCGAGAGTATCTTCTTAAACGATCTCGGACGGTAACTTCTCTCTGTGAGTGGTCTCTTTCTTCTAATGATACACTCACTGTTTCTGCAGATACAGACACTGTCCTTTCCCCTGCAGGGACATCCCCTGGTGATTGTAAATCTAGTCTCTGTAGCAATGGACTTCTTGGACGCATCCCGTCCCCTTCTTCTGATGCTATCCTTTCTGCGTAACTTGATGTTCTCTGGCCTGCAGCGGCATCCTCTGATGATTGTGCATCTGGTCTGTCTAGCACCGGGCTATACGGACAAACACGCTGAGAGGGTCTAGCAGGCTCAGTGCAATGGAGGCCTGTTCTGACTGCCCCTGCTGATGAAGTGTACGTAGAGCTGGCTACTGAAGAGCTGCAGCCTGGGAGGCAGGATAGAGAAGAGCGATATGGTGTGTTGATATTTTGCAGAGAGTGCTGTGCACTGCATGTTACAGTGCTGTTTATGTTGCTTGAAGTCACATACACACTGTCACCGGAAGCACTGGCTTCTCCACTGCTGCTTAGTCTAGAATGGTTGGCATAATCATTAGAACATGTCAGTGAACAGGCGGTCTCAGCTTCACACACCCTAGGAACACTGGACGTGTCATTCACAGCAGACAATGTTCGGGTTACTGACTGAAATGCTGATGTAAATGCTGATGAAGAAGAAACAAAGTTGGAACGCAGACTCTGCGCTGAAGACAGACAGCAGCTGGTGTTCGGTGCCTGAGATGAGCCCCCATCTGTTACAGAAGGTAACGTGCTAGGGGATGCAACAGGCGCCCATAAGGCAGTGCCAGGACAACTGCTCTGCTCAGATAGCATCCCAGAGTCCAAAGTAGATGTTTGTTGTGGAGTGGAGGTCACACCGATTACTTGCTGCAAACTTGTGGACGGTACATCTCTGTCTTGACTACTACTCTGAAGTGTGCTATCACCAGTTGTCTGTGTCCTAGCACTGGGTGTGACAGCCACAGGCACTGTAGCACTGCTAGCTCCTACACCGCTGTGCCCTGACACCGGAGTGTCCAACCATCGCCTGCCATGTATATGTGGAGGGGACTGTACCTGACGATCTTGAGGGGAATACTGATGGCTTGATTCGCTGCCCTCAAATACTAATCGCATTCTTTGTTGCAGAGACTGCGCACTGCTTCTGGTGGTGCTTGGAGATGGTGACAGAGGCACACTTGGACTATCAGCAGTATCATCAATAGATCTTAACAGGAAGCTGAAGGGCTCTCGGGTCCTTGTGTTCCGCCGAAACGGTGTGATGGACCTCCTTGGTTCAGAATGGGTGGTTTCTGTATCCATGGCAGATTCACCATCTCGGATGGTTGGTAGACGTCGATGTCTCTGGTTATCATATCTCCGCAGGCTGGCAGACCTCTCAGACCCCACAGCTGCACTACCTGAGCGTCTAAACTGAAACAACATTTAACAGTATGAAATGTCAATAGGTAACCACTATCAACAGGTAATAAGTTACTCCTAGCAATATTTCGCTGAACTAAAAATATTTCTGACAAGAAAATGTTCACCTGCAACGCCCAAAATGGCTGAAAAGGGAGTTTTCAACTGCAAGACCCAAAGTGGGTGGCACAACTAATCTGCAACTTGCTGGTGAGAAATTCCTTTTATTTTTAATAGTAGGTCAAGAAATGATATTTACACTGTTCCATTATCTTTACTTTACTCCTGCAGCCTGGAATACCATTTTAAGCATTGAACTTTGATCACTACAACTGTACCAGTATTTGCAAATGATATCTTATTATCTGTCCATTGTTGATTTTTGGCTAGGAATTATGTTAAGAAGCAGAAGGCAAAGGATCCATCGCGCTCTTTGGAAATGTCCTTCAGGAGTCCACTGAGGCCTTGTACTTCATTGCAGTGTCTGGCAGAGGCATGTGTGATGAGGAAGGCCATTTTGGAAGGGCGGGGAGAGGAATGACGGGGATCCCCTGACAGATCTAGGCACAGTATAGCCATAGGTTGACAGCTCTTTAGAACCAAGGGTGAAAGTCAATCTGGGTGTCCCAAGGCTGAAAGGTTTGAGACCAGTGTTGTCAAAGCTGATGTTGGAAAGGTCATTATGGCAGTGGTGTAGAGGTACGATGGAAGCCATCGATTCCATCTGGCTGAGGGCAGCTGTGAGGGAACGGACTGAAGCATGCGTTCTCAAGAAGAGGTCCTGTACGGAAGCTTGGAGGCGTTCAACCTTGGTATTGGACAGGCGTGCACACATGCGCACACAAGCACGCGCACACACACACACACGGGGGGGCTGGGAGGGAATAAACACAAGACATCACATTTTCTGTAGGAAATACCTGTGAGTAACGACCCTGAACATCCAGATCTGTGTCATCATCATCACTATCAGATTCCTCATGTGGGCGGGGTGGGGGGCTATTAGCCACCACCTGAGGTCGACCAAGCTGATGACGGAACATGGAGTAGGAAGGCACAGGCTGGCTGGAAAACAAAGATAACACGTAAATACCTATCAGTTTTGCTTTCAGCAAGCATATAGATGCCTATTAGTTTTGATTTCAGTTTGTTTTCATTTGAGTCATTTTCTCCAGCACAACAAATATCCAGGAAATTAGCTATTCTGTAATTGATTTTATCCCATACCTTGTGAATTTGTTTCTCTGCAGACTTTTCTACACTCTTGAAAAAGGCTAGTATGCCAAAAATTTGCCCTCGTTCTTTTATTTGATCAACTACACCTTTTCACTGTTCTTTACTGTGTTTCTGATTTCTGTTTAGTTTAAACATCTGTTTTGTCTGAATAAACGGCAGTGTGTTCTGATATCCACTCATTGAAACAAGTTCTCAACACACTGAAAATCATTTCCCAATCAATGGTTCTATCAATCCAAACTACCTCTTTAACCCTTTGACTCCCGCACCATGTCCCCCAACATCCTGCATTGGAAACCATGCTAGCAAAGCAAAAACTTAACCCTAATTGACTCCCTAACTCTATCCACCAGCTTCCTGGTGGATAAGGTTAGGGAGTCAAAGGGTTAAACATTACTTCTACTGTCATGATGTTGATTAAATTAATAGTACATGTGGTGAGACAACTGTTTTAGTATTACAAGACAGTCCATCTGGTAGTGAATCAAATAATTTGCGGAGTACTAAGTCCTTATCCTGGCTTTCGCATGAATGAAGAGTACTGTCAGTAATGTCAAGCAAGTAGACCTGCCAATGCCCAACCCCCTTTTGTGTGTATACATAGGAAGATTATCGAAAATGCACATTACAGATCCTGTAAGTCATTTCAGTGACAGGCTTACAGAAGCATGAAAACACCCAGCATGCATGCTCACCAAAGATACACACTGTGCAACAATACAGTGGAATGTGGTCGGCTCACCTAACAGTCTTGAGTTCTCTATGCTCCACCAAAAAGTCTGATAGTGTGTAATGTGACACATTGCCATGTGTCACGCAACAACAACACGGACCTCATGGCAATCATCTTTCAAGGAAAGAAAATGGCAAAAAAAGGAAGAAAGGCAGACCTCCAATCTCATACTCTGAGAACATAACCAATATCAGTGGCCTAAATATTCAAGAAACTGTTCACAAAAGTCAAGACAGAGCGGCCTGGAGAGAGATGGTGGCATCCAGATGTGCAGCGGCCAACACCGAATCCGGTGACACTGACAGGTGAGGTGAGACAGGTGAGTGTAAACGTGCAACTACTGTAAATGAATATGGAGAATAGCGCTATAATACAAGTCATTGTAATATTGGTGTGAATTATGACTCCTCCTTATTTGGTATGGAAGCAGTGTTCAATGCATAGGGGGCATCTCTTGGAAATTTTCCAAGGGCAAGAGGACAAATGGGAATTGCACTGAAAGATATCTGATGCTGTGTGATGTGATATGGCATGAAGTGGTGTGATTGATGTAAAGTGGTGTTGTATGGTGTGATGTAATGGGATGTGTGGTGGTGTGGA
>CM060311.1:68216918-68271918 GCA_030674185.1 Monoplex corrugatus | reverse complement strand
TGGGAGATACTAAGAAAAATCTCCACCCTTTACCCACCAGGTGGGAGATACTAAGAAAAATCTCCACCATTTACCCACCAGGTGGGAGATACTAAGAAAAATCTCCACCATTTACCCACCAGGTGGGAGATACTAAGAAAAATCTCCACCCTTTACCCACCAGGTGGGAGATACTAAGAAAAATCTCCACCATTTACCCACCAGGTGGGAGATACTAAGAAAAATCTCCACCCTTTACCCACCAGGTGGGAGATACTAAGAAAAATCTCCACCCTTTGCCCACCAGGTGGGAGATACTAAGAAAAATCTCCACCCTTTACCCACCAGGTGGGAGATACTAAGAAAAATCTCCACCCTTTACCCACCAGGTGGGAGATACTAAGAAAAATCTCCACTCTTTACCCACCATAAGAAAAATCTCCACCCTTTGCCCACCAGGTGGGAGATACTAAGAAAAATCTCCACCCTTTACCCACCAGGTGGGAGATACTAAGAAAAATCTCCACCCTTTGCCCACCAGGTGGGAGATACTAAGAAAAATCTCCACCATTTGCCCACCAGGTGGGAGATACTAAGAAAAATCTCCACCCTTTGCCCACCAGGTGGGAGATACTAAGAAAAATCTCCACCCTTTGCCCACCAGGTGGGAGATATTAAGAAAAATCTCCACCCTTTACCCACCAGGCAGGGCACGGCTGTTTAAGGGTGATCACTTAGTTTCGTCCTGCGGCGGCAGCTGTAGCAGCGCGAAGCCAACTTAGTGCTGCCCTACCTAGAAATACGAGCTCGTAGCTCCGCCTTGTTACCGTCGATCTCGCTACGCCGTATAAGCGCAGTAGTAACTATTACAAACAAGTAACTTCAGTTTTCCACTAATTTTCTCAAGAGCTTTGTTTGTATTGGTCTGTAATATGCATCATTAAAAAGATGAGATTTTTCTCAATAAAATGATATGTAACTCAACACGTTACGTGCATGTAAGTGTCTAACTAAACGCACAGAGAAGAAAGAGAATGAAAGACGGTGTTGACATGATTTTCAATCTTCGACCGTGAAATGATCAATGTTCCAACGCCGGTAAAATCCAAATGCCAGTTCTCGAATGAAAGTAAAGGCACACATTAGAAGAATGTTGTCTGTAGAGGACGGCTGTTTTTCATTTTTCATGTTTCGCAGCTTAGGGGCCACGTATAGCGTGTCGTAATAACACATGTGACAGCTAAGGTAAACAGGGATGCCGGCGAGGCCGTTGATGGTTACTGGTTCTGGCAGCTCATTAATCTTTAGTCTTCAGTGAATGTTGATATCATTTCAGTCCTCTGGATAACGCTTACCATGTACACACTGTGGCAGAATTCCTCTGTGCTTGATAATTGTGTATAGTGTTGCCTTGGACATTTTTGTTTGAAATATCAGTGTACTGAGACGACCAGAGTCAGGTTTTGCATGTTGTAGTTGTTGATTATCTCTGTTTATTTTCTTGTGTGTGTGTGTGTGTGTGTGTGTGTGTGTGTGTGTGTGTGTGTGGTGTGTGTGTGTGTGTGTGTGTTTTGTGTGTGTGTGTGTGTGTGTGTGTGTGTGTGTGTGTGTGTGTGTGTGTGTGTGTGTGTGTGTGTGTGTGTGTGTGTGTGTGTGTGTGTGTGTGTGTGTGTGTGTGTGTGTGTGTGTGTGTGTGTGTGTGTGTGTGTGTGTGTGTGTGTGTGTGTGTGTGTGTGTGTGTGTGTGTGTGTGTGTGTGTGTGTGTGTGTGTGTGTGTGTGTGTGTGTGTGTGTGTGTGTGTGTGTGTGTGTGTGTGTGTGTGTGTGTGTGTGTGTGTGTGTGTGTGTGTGTGTGTGTGTGTGTGTGTGTGTGTGTGTGTGTGTGTGTGTGTGTGTGTGTGTGGTGTGTGTGTGTGTGTGTGTGTGTGTGTATTTCATGAGTGAGACAATTAATAAGGGCCCAAAGACATTAAGCGAAGTGCAAAGTATTCCTCTCTCTCTCTCTGTCTGTCTGTCTGTCTGTCTGTCTATATGTCTGTCTGCTTGTATGTTTAAGTGTATGCATTTCATGAATGAAATAAGTAATTAAAGACTTTTGAGTATTATTATCATTGTTAAGCAAAATACATAGTGTGTGTGTGTGTGTGTGTGTGTGTGTGTGTGTGTGTGTGTGTGTGTTTATGTGTGTGTGTGTGTGTGTGTGTGTTTATGTGTGTGTGTGGAGAGAGAGTGACAGACAGGCAGACAGAAAGATTTCAGTGTAGTTAAGTGGGTATGATATTCAGACGTTTTAATTTCTTTTTAATACCAGTGAACCTAAAGTTCTCGTAAATGTATTGTCTTCTCCCCCCCCCCCCCCCCCCCCTCTCTCTCTGTCTTTCCATTTTTTTTAATGAATGGTCGTCTCAGTATCGTGATCCCAATCTTGACTCTTGTACGGACATGTGTGCATACGTTCCTACTATGGCAGTAAGGAGATTGCGGTATACAAGACTATCACTATCAGTGAAATGTTGGTTTTAGTGTGAAGGATAATGGAGTCTATGCCGTTATCAGTGATCTCGATTTACCCACCGCTACCTCCACAAGAAGCCACGGAACATCTGTCTGGTAAGTCAGTCTGTTAAAACATACTTTACTCTTCCTCTGTATGTGTTTCTTTCTGCTGTAATAACTGGTGAACTCTTGTTTTCGTTGTTGGAAGTTGGCTTATTTTTCTCATGAAACAGTGAAGGCGCGATATTTTCAGAATCGTTCTCCTCCTTTTCTGTGTAATCCCGTAACGCATTATGGCAACAAACCAGTTCGTGTTTGATATGTATGTGTAGGGGAGAGAGTCTACTTTTCGGTAAGATTGATAATTACATATATGGCTAGATGACCAAAGCAGTATTGCGGGAAATGTAGAAACAGTAGTAATCACGTCACACAAAGGCAGCCACACAGTACCGCTTGCCTACCGATGACTCACAGCTCCAAACCGCTGACGGGCCGTGTAGCGCAGCGGGTAAGCAGGAAAACACGCCTCTCGCGTGCGAATCGCTGACACCGTGTCCGAAAACTAAGTGATCGCCCTGCGGCCGGTTTAAACAGCCGTGAGGGGGTACCCATGCAAGAATGAACCCAGGATCCACTTGTGTGGACACATGAAGGGATTTCAGGTCCCAGCAGGTCTGATGGACTTATATTGACCTAGGAGAATGGAAAAATCACCCTTTACCCACCAAGCAGGATGTACCCAGGCAAGATCGAACCCAGACATTCTAACTGGAAGTCCAACATCTTACCCATTTGACTACTGAGCTCATCATATACATACATATATATACATATCAATATAAATATATGTAAGTAAAAAACAAATAAATGGAAGATGTGCTCTTTTGAAAATGTTGACCAACACGCCCTCCTTCACAGAACAACCCATTCTTTCCACTTCACACGAAAATCATAACTTTCAATCCTGAATTATTTGATATTCTGGATTAATTAAAAGTTCAAACAGTTTTTATGGCGTGTGTGTGTAATTGTGTGTGTGTGTGTGTGATTGCGTGCGTGCGTATGTGTGTGTGTGTATGTGTGTGCGCGCGTGTGTGTAAGTGTGTGTGTGTAAGTGTGTGTGTGCGTGCGTGCGTGCGTGCGTCTGTGCGTGCGTGCACATGTGTGCGTGCGCGTGCATCTGTACATGCACCAGCACACCACTGTAGTCCATTCCCTCCAGAAATGAGTTCTGACCTCGAGTACTACTGCTACCACTGCTACTGTCTGCTCTCTGCTGATGATTGAAGCCACCCATTCCCAGAAGCATCAGGTAGCGCTGCTGGCAGGCTAGTCTCTGCTGCATGGTGCGGTCTGAGTCGGACGTTGATCTGCTGCTCTCGCTGCTACTCTCCCTGCTAGTGTCCCTGTTGTGGCCACGCCTAAATCATTAACATGTCAGTCAAGTTCTTTTCCCAAACTACAAGTCTAATTCTTACATGTTAATACTTTCTTCTCCTTTTTTTTTTTTTTTTTTCGTAATACAGATTGTAAATTACTTAGAACCTGGAAATGTTATTCACATTCTATGGTCAGAAAAACAGATATGCACACACACACACATGCGCACACACATGCACATGCGCGAGCACATACACATGCACACACACACACACACGCACGCACGCGACTTTCAGGTACGCACATTTTCATATATAAAATAGTAAATACACACACACACGCACACGCACTGTCAATTGCACACACTTTCACACAGAAACGTAAAATATCACACACACACTTCCAGATGCACAGGTTTTCACACATAAACATAAAAAATCACTCTACACTACACACACACACACACACACATACACACACACACACACACACACACACACACACACACACACACACACACACACACACACACACACACACACACACACAGTTGAAACAAAAACGAAACAGAACAAAATCAAACAGAACTGTCGCCAAAATCTTACCTTCGCCAAGTTTCATAATCTCTGGAGATGTCAGTTCCATTACATATTCCAGTATACAGATAATGGCCAAAGGTGTCAAATTTCACCCAGCTGTAACAGAGCACCATCATTAGTAAGAATGTTCCTTAATACAATGAAGTAATTGAAAAGAATAAAAGGAAAAACTATATTAAAGACAACAAAGAGGACAGGTACATGTCTGTGCAGAAGCAGAGCCTGAGCCATCCAAACTGCAAAGGGGCATGCGTGGTAGTCTTTCAATCAGTAGGTCCAAGGTTCAATCCTGTCTGGGTACCTCAAACGTAGTAGGTTAAGGAGAGTATCAAGTATGCACGTTAAAGTTTTTGCAAGTTCTGTCAAGAGTCCAGTGGCTAATGGGAACATGAAAGCGCTCATCATGTATGCCCTCTGAAGACAGAGTACGCAGACTATGCAATGACATACTGTCTGCACAGTGTGTGCAAAACAAAGTGCATGTATGTGTAAAAAAAAAAAAAGGAATGTTTTAAACAAAAACAAAACAGAATAAAAACACAGTATCTTTGATATCTTTACGAGAAACTGTGTACCACCTTCAGCCCACCCAGCTGTGAATGGATTAACTGATCTTGTTCATGGCTGACGAAGATAAAGTGAGGGACACCACTCCCCCATAATGTTGGTCCCAAATCCTTTATCTCCACTTCCCAAATCCCCTATGACCTCCGAGTTACAGACCATCCTATCTTTTTTTTTTAACCTACAAACTTAACAATCTACTCCTAGACAACTGCAGATTTTTCACTTCCTGCCAGCCCAGCGCACAACACCTATAGCTCCCAGCTGCCAAGCAATCAGTCTCTGTTTACTTTCGTAATGGCCAACCAGTTTTGCTATTTTTTTAATTTTACTTTACAGCTACAAGTAAATAGTAAATTGTTAACAATATGGTATCACTAAAAAGTTCAAAATGTGATTTGTGCAATTTTCAACATCAGACTTTTCAAAATTTATACATACCATACTGCTATGACCAGAATAACATGAATAACAAAACATAAACCAGAAGCATGTTTATATTTTAAGAATAACAGACAAGCTGAGTAAAATGGGTACACAATAAAATTCCTTACCTACACATTATGAAGGAGAGAGTCATGAGATGGCAATTCACAAATAGATAATCCCAATCCACTTTGTACATAGATTTGTACAAAGCAAATTCACAAAATTCATGATTGATTCTGACAAGTTGTTTCATCGCTTGCCTTTTCATAGTCCGATTCAATGAAATCCTTGAATAAATCAGGTTCAGAATTTTTATGATGTATTTTTATATCAGTTTCACCTCCGTTATCATCTGATCTGCTTTGCAAAATAATTTCAAATCCCATGAAGAGACTCTCCTTCGCCCAGCAGACATTCTGTCAAAGTAGGAAATGTCAGACAGAACACATGGCAGACAGATGTGGGACACATACACATACTCATAGTCACAGACTAGCTGCATAATATATACATACACACACTTATGCATGATCTCTCTCAACCTCTTGGATGTGGTGCATATACCTGCACACTTCTACTCACACATGCATATATATACATACAACCACACACATACCCATGCAAATAATACAGACCTTTTCCAAGCAAACCATACACTGTTATACAGCTGAGTAGAACACCAGCATGTACACAATCACATTCACTCTCTAATCCACACCATTATACACAAATGCACACACACGTTATGACACACACTCACAGTAATGGCTGGTGGAACAAAAAGTAAAAGGTTTAGGCAGACGCACGCCAACAAAACACACACACACACTGAGGTGTAACTCTTACCGCACACATTCGTAGCCATGGCTGGTGGAACAACAGACAAATGGTCTGGGAAAGGTCCAGTTCCAAAAGTACATCATGTTTTTGGTAGTAAACACCAGCACATTGTCCGTGGGATGAAAGGTCAAGGACGCAATCAGCGAATTGGAGTCAGAACTGAATACCTCGCTGCCCCCGCCCTGTTAATGATAGGGCCAAACACATTTAGAGTAAAACAGAAAATGTCACTGGGTCACACAAAAATCACCAAGTCAATGAAGTCAAAATCTGACGTTACATTATGTTGTTGGATGCAAAAAGGACACTTCATTATGGTACCCCACCCACCTGCCGTCACCCCTTACCATCACTAAAGAAATTTTTTCTTAAGCATAATGAATTTTCATATTTTACTGGCTTGCATCCATGAGAAGTGGTTTGATCATCTGACTAAAATGTAACCCCACCAGCAGGCTTAACAAGCATAAAACAAAAAGACATCAAGATTCAAATCCAGAGGCATACTAATGAAGTCCTGGAACAAACAAGTGAAAGAGACCTTGACATCACACATTTTTCCACTTCGGCCCTTTCATCAGCCTTCTGCTGACAATCAAATCTTTCTCTCCATGACATTGAAGATGGTACATGGAGACAGTTAAAAGAAAGAAGAAAAAGAATCCTTGGGGAAGTAGAGATCTTCATGTCTACCTCTCTATACATGAACTTAGTCATCATTCTACATTTATCAAACATTTTCGCATTTAAAATGACAAACTGTGAAACATCAAACAAACAGGCACAAGTAATTCAGCTTCTGAAACACATCATTTCCATTTTAGATGTGAAAGTAGCACATGAACAGAACATGACATGCTCAGATCATGATCCACACATTTACTTTGGTTTCAAATGAAGAGCAAAATCTTCACTTTCAGGTAACAAAGATCTCACTTTCAAATCTTTAGAATAGGAAACACATTATAAATTCAGCAACAAACTGATGTGAACAGATTATCATAAACACAATCTGACAGAAACTTACTTGTCAAACAAGCGAAAACCTGATCCAAAACAGCAAACAAAAAAATAAGAAAAAGATTTTTTTTAACCAAAAAGAATAAAATATAAAAAATTTTAAAAAAAGATTAATGCTTACCATCAGATCCCAGATTCGAACCTGACCACCCAGGCAGCCTGATGCAAGGATGTCATTATGAGAAGGGTGGAAGGCCAGGCACCACGGTGTTCGAGGATGACCAGTCAGGATGTGTGTACACTTGCCAGTTGCAATCTCTGTTACACGCACTGTGTGATCTCCATGGGAAGAAGCAATTTTGGTTCTGCAAAGATGAAGGCAAGTAAAGGTAATCCCATAACCCTAACCCTGGTCATACGGGGAGTGACATGGCAGAGACATGATTATTCCTATATCAGCTTTTTGACGACAGACCCCATTCCTCTCTCTTGTTCAAGTTGTTGCTTTGCCTTCCCTGGCTCTGGAAAGGGTCAGGTACCCATTTACAGCTCAGTGAACTGGAGGTGGCATGCACAGTTATACAAGCCAGACTCAAACCCATGCAGTCAAGTTGGAATCAGGGGCTCTGCCTCTAAACCAACCTGTCTGTAACTAAGACAATGTAAAAGAACAAACCCATTCAGCTGAAGGTTGTCATTATGCATGACACAGTATCAAACATTTAATATTTTTCCATAAAATCTGCAAGTGATTACATTTTCTTCTACAGCTCACCCACTGCCATACAAAATACATATTCTGCAGTACAATATAAACAAGAAAAAAAATCGTACATAAAAGAAAAAAAAAATTCACAAGTGTGATTTTTTTTTTTTAGATCGTTGTAAGTACATCATAAAATAAAATGAACAGAGCACAAGTCATTCTACAAGTAGAACAGTCCCATTATTGTTATTATGCTTCTCTCAAAAGGAATCAATATTGAAAATGTAAAACGATCATATAAGTTAAATGACCAAAATGGCCTACTATGACTTCTTGGTTTTTCGTTTTGTTTTTCTCTCTACAAGGTTTCTGCATGCTTGTACATTTCTCTTGTTATATTTTTGTGCATCCGTTTTCAGTGCCTTCTTTTTCTGGTCTGTTGTTTCACCACTGACTCAATAGTATTTTTTTTTTTTCTTATTTGTTTTTTGTTATAGCTGTTTTATTGTTTATCATTGCATGATTACTTTTGTATGTTAATGCTTCCTTTATTGTTCGTATGATTAGTTTTGTATGTTAATGTTTCCATTTCTTTTTCACTTCACTTTGTTTCTTGAATCAATTAACCATATTGGTGTCCGATCAGAATCTGCTGGATTATGGGATAAAACAAAAAGAACAGAAACACAAAAGGAGAATAAGCAGTATTATGTTTGTCCCTCTGAAAGTCAAACAGTGATCCAGCAAGGTACACATCTATATATAAACCAGTCATCCTGGCAATGTGGTTAGCGTGAAGAACTTGCTTTTATTCTTTCTCCCCATTTATATAGCCATGCTGCGCGCGTGCGTGCGTGCGTGCGTGCGTGCTGCGTGCGTGGTTGTGCGTGCGGTGTGGTGTGTGTGTGTGCGTGTGTGCATGCGTGTCTGTTTCAGCGCTTAGATTTGATTTTATCAAGATTTTGCACTATATAAATATTGTAATTATTAATTATTATTATTATTAGAACTGACTGGGAGGTTGTAACCTCCATCAGTCTTAAAAAAAAAAATCCTTTGGGCATTTTTCAGCACTGATCAGCTTCTACCCGGAATTAAGCATGCTATAGGCTCACTGAAAAGACTGGGATCACACAGCCGAGTAGAATCTGCTTTACAATTACACTACAGGTGAATTAACAAGGGTGTTGCTAAAAATTATTGACAAACGTTAAGTTACTACTACTAGTGTGTCTTAGGCCTGGTTATTATTATCATTTTTAGAAGTAGCAGTCCTAATAGAAGTAGCAGTAGTAGTAGTAGTGTCTAAAGCCCAGCCAACTGCTCAGCTCTAGCCATATTAGATCTATAGCATCTGAAACAAAATACACACATCTAAACACATTAATGAGTTCGGAAAATAACTAGAAAAGAATGTAAAGTACACTTAAGTTATACTTGCATTCACAAAATAATCTTATAACATGCCCCTGATGTTGGCTATTCTGCCTAATGTATCAACAGAGTGACTGAAAAAAACAACTTTGATATAAATGCATAAACGTAACTAAGTACACAAAAACATACATAAAAACATCTAAAACTGCCACTAAGCAATTCACATTTTCTTAGAGCTAAAAGTACAACTAAAATGTACTCAATTATCATTTGTTATTGATATTGTTGTTTAAAGCCCAGCTGACTGTGTAGTCATATCAGGTCTATAATCATTTCAAAATACACAAAACTTCTAGTTCTACAGGGGAAAAAAGAAAAGAAAACTTAAAGTACAAAATCCTTAGACAGAAAAAACGTAAGGGTTTATGGAAAACATAAAAATGAATGAACCAGCAAGGCAGAAAATGAGAAAGAAAGATGACAGAAAGAAAAGGTGAGAAGAAGAGTGACTGAAAAAAAATGTTCAACATAATTTCCATAAGGTGGGGATACTACTTCAACTGACAGAGACCTTGCATACCCACAAGGTGTTCAGACACCAGAATAAGAAAGCACAGAGCATAGCCCTGTTAGTAGTGTTAGTGTTATGAAGTCACAATCTGAAATGGATCACCATAGCAAGATCTTCCCCTTTCTCTCTTGGCATTAATAATTATAAAAAAAAATTGTCCCAGATTCTGTAACCTTCACGCCCTGCTCTTCTCTTTGTGCTATCAGTTTCAGTGTGGGACTGAAGGCATTATGCTGAGCCAAGGTAAGCACAGAACGCACATGTGGTGCAGGAGATAGGGCAGCAGCAACACATTTAAAAAAAGGGTACAGGTCTGATAACATTACTTTTAACACTACTCCCTCCTGGTAAGCTTCACACTGACATTTACTTGACTGGCCTGCAAAGGATACAGTGCTGTAACCAGCAGCTTGGTGCATTCTATTTTACTGCAACCCTTGAAAGTCAATTACGAGGTTTTGTCAGTTTGGACATAATTCTGTAGTTTTAATCTTACTAGCCACTAATAAATATTGCAGGGAGCAGGTATTTTCATTAGCGTGGTAGAACACTGCACACTTCAGGTAAAGATTTTGTCATAAACTTGAAAAAAGAAGGGAAATGAGGTGCTTAAGACTGAAACTTTTCAAGGGGCCAACACAAATGAAGTTTCAGAGGCCTGATTCACAGCCACACAAAACTCACACAGGCAGATTGGAAGGCAAATGCTCTACCTCTGCATCAATCAGGCTTCTTGATTATGGTAAGATTAAAAACCACATAACTCATAATAGTAATAATTACAGTATTTATACCACGCCAAATCTTGACAATTCAAATCAAAGCACACTCACTGACAATTCAAATCAAAGCATCACTGACAATTCAAATCAAAGCACTCACTGACAATTCAAATCAAAGCGCACTTACGCACCAGGCATACACATACAATCGACAAAGACCACCTTACGATATTTAATAAACAGACTGAATGAAAGAGTAGTTGAACACAGTGTTCCACTAAAAAAGAAACGGGCAACAGAAACTTACACTTGCTTCACAAATCATTTAATTATGGAAGTAAACTGGTTGTAAAGCCACTACACCACAATAATTATGAAAAGTTCATGATATGCAATAACAAAAATATAAATTTAGCCATTGTTGGAATGAGAGATAAATAGGAAAACAAAACACTGAGATAAAAAAATGCAACAAAATCAATATGAAAACAAAATGTCTCAAAGGTAAAATAGACAATACTGCCAAGTCAAAATACTAAGAAAGGGAGCAGAACTAAAGTAAATACTACCAATACTTACCTATCTGGACTAAATTCCACAAGAAATGTGGCCTTGGGTTCTCCGGAAAATTCACACGGCTGTTGAAAACGAAGAAAATTTTTTTTAATATCATACAGAAAGTAAACATAATCTAAAATTACAGAACATTATGCTTATCTCTGTCAAAAAGTACAGAGCACATCAGTATTCATCCGACTGTTTTTAACATTAATGATTAATGTTTGTAATCATTGAATACTTTTATACCAGACAATGATGGGTGTGACAGTTTAATTGGTCCTTACACTGATTATTCAACTGGAAGGTATGGGTCTGAAACTGTGGGTACACCTGGTGGGTAAAGGGTTCAGTTTTTTCAACGTATTACATCTACATACGCAGACTTGTCTGTGACTGAATTTTTTAAGTGGATATACATACATACATACATACATATATATGAATAATGAACATTATATGCACACTACAGATCCTGTAAGCCAGGTCAGAGAACTGTCGGCTTATGGAAATGCGTGTGCAAGGAAATACACATATGCACCTAGCACTCACACCCAAAAACACAGAACGACTGCTAAGGCCATACATTTCAATGCATGCAGGAGCTGCAGCTCATGATGACCCCCCCCCCCCTATACACACACACCTTTCCCCTCCATTCCTATACAAAACAAACAAAACAACAACACCACATAAAAATCAAACAAAAAATAACACAAATCTACAGAAGAAATATAACTATAACAATGTCCTTAAAAAGAAATGTCAGTTTGTGATAATTACAAATTAAGTACAGCACAATATTCCAACATGAAATCATTCATGGTTTTTGTAATTAACTGACCAAATTTTCAAATGCTTTAATGGGTTTAATTTGGGGGTAGATGTTAGTGCAGTGTGGGTTGGATGGGGTGAAAATGGCAATCTATCATGAAAAAACAACAACAAACAAACAAAGTTTTGTGAAAAAAGTATGCCAAGTTTTGCAGGCATGATGAACTGATGCAGACATCATGAATGTTAACAACTAAATAACCATTAAGATTTAAATACAAACATGTGCTTAATAACAACACACACACACACACACACACACACACACACACACACACACACACACATACACAATACACACAATATATATGAAGCATCTGCAGCACCTGACAGAAATGACAATGAGACAACATAGTGTATACTGCATGATTTATCCATCAAACCTGTAGGGGCCTATACAAACAGAAATGACTATGAGACAACATAGTATACCTGCTGCATAAATTATCCACCAAGCCTGTATACAAGTAATTAATATTACCTGGTTATGAGCTGGTGCAGAAGCAAGCTTTTCCATCCAGTCGTTCAAATCCTGCTTATATCTTCTGTTTCGAGAAGACCTGTGACCACCATATTCTCTCTCTCGAAAGAATCCCAGTAAACCCATGGTTAGTCCTATGAGCGAGGGAGATGGTGATTTGAAAAAGTCAAAGCCAGCTTCAAACTGCCACTGCCAGCTTTAATCTGATGAACAAAAACCATTACAATCTGTATCATATATATACTTAAAATTTTTTGGTTAACTATTTTGATGTATTACATAAATCTGACAGTTAAAAGGACCAACAAGAGATTAAGCGCTGATATATTTTTTCCTTAGGGTACTGACAAAGTACTTTATAATGAAACTAACTTAAGTATCAAAGCCTGACCAAACTGACATACCTTCCATCGAAACTGGCTAACCAGTTATCCTATCAAACAACAAAGAATACATAAAATTGCACTTCAATGCTATTTCTCTGTAAAATCTCTACAGCATACTTCTATGAAACAGTGACAAAAAAGGTCATGCAAAAACCAAAATACAACCAAAGAATTTCAAGACTGAAATTAAATAAAAACTTATAAAGTTAAACCATTTGCCTGCATGACAACAGAAAGAAAAGATAACTTGTACAATACTTTTTCTGTTGCAATGGAAAAAGTCATATCATCTACTGATTTAGTGAAAAGTCAGTTGTGATGCACAGTAGCAGGAAAGCAAGGGTCATGAAACTGGGGCTTTCAGTTTCATGAGAGATGGATGATGTTACTAAAATAAGATAATGAACAACATTGGGATTCTGTCAGTTTGTGAGGAATGAGATACACTGTTCATGTCCACCATCACATTCCACACCAGTTCATGTTTGTACATACTGAGACATCATCCAAACATCCACTATAGGTGCTAAGAAGCATAAAACAAATTTACCCCACCCATTTTAAATTAAAAAAAAAAATTTTTAAAAAGAAGCTATCCATTTTTCCTTTGCACTCATAATTCGTCAAGGAATGGACAAGAGTCAGTGGTGACTATGCATGTTTGTGAGCACGTGTGTAGTGTTTGCATTAGTCTGTATATATTTAGATCATCTAGTGTACATTTCGATCTGTACGGCTTCATTACAAGACAAGGTGAATTCTGGAAAGTAAACAACAGGCATGAATAGTGTGGATATGAGTGTGTATGCATGTATGCTGCTTGCAACGACAAGGGATATATTTCGTAAGGTAGAGGCCAAGAAGCTCAATCGCTACGGGATCAGAGGCAGCACACTGATGTGGATACGATCTTTCTTGACTCAGTGCACACAGTCAGTGACCATGGAAGGCGAAACATCAGCACCAACCCCAGTAATATCCGGTGTGCCTCAGGGAACAGTCATGGGCCCGGTATTGTTTCTTCTGTATATCAACAATCTGCCAGACAACTTGTCATCATTCGTCCGCCTATATGCCGATGATTGTGTCCTCTATCGTGAGATACAGTCTGCAATGACAGTAAGAAACCACAAGAGGACCTCAATCGGCTTAATCAGTGGGAGGATAAATGGCTGATGAATTTTAAATTTAATGCCTCAAAATGTGCCATCCTCCGCTTCTCACCAACCAAGTCTCCCATCTGTAGCAAGTACTACATCCACAACAGTGAGCTGGAGGAAGTGAGTCACCAGAAGTACCTAGGAGTACTGCTATCTAACGACTTCAAGTGGACAGCACACATCGACAGCATAGTCAAGGAGGCCTACTAGCAGCTCGGTTTTGTGGGGCGAAACACAAGTGACATGCCCAAGAAGATCAGGGAGGCAGCTTATAAGACGTTGGTCCACCCTCATCTCGAGTACTGCGCTACGGTGTGGGATCCATACACAAAGAAGGATGTGTCACGCAAAGGTCCAAAGATGCACAACAAGATGCGCCACTCGTGATTACAGTCAAACCAGTAGTGTGACCGAGATGCGACATGAGCTGAAGTGGCACCCACTGTCTGAACGCCATATTTACTCGAGACTGGTCATGGCCTACCGCATCATCACTGGAGAAGTTGCCATCTCGAAAAATAAATTCTTCACTGAGACTTCCTCCAGAACCAGATCCAACAACCAACGCAACCTGCAGTGATACCAACAAGTTTGCCTACGCACGGCGGACCGTCCTGGAATGGAACTCTCTCCCCGCCCAAGTAGTCAATACAACATCCATCGAACGCTTCTGGGAGCTACTGTCACAGTATCTGTTTGAAGAACCTCCACCCTCATCCGACTAGCCCGCGCACGCATACCATCATCCACGGGATAGGCCACGAAGCCCGTTGTGGATTATGCTACAGAACCAGAACCAGAGCATGATGATGATCGCCAACGCCATGCGGCACGGCACATCATGATGATGATGACGAAACTTCAAAATCCAGGACATTCTTTTTTCAACAACCATCCGTTTTTGTTTTTGGTTTGTTTCTTTGTTTGTTTGTGTTTTGTTTTCTGTATAAATTTCGCGAAAATAGTTTTTTTTTAGCTTCACAAATTTGCAAAAAATCATTCCATGGCTGCATGGCAGGGTAAGGAATGAAGTAGGACATCACCGAGTGTGCGTTTCCGTATTTTTCATGGATAGGATTCCACCAAGTAATGGACAGGTATTTCAAATTTGAAGAAACAAATCTTAACTGAACTTATTAGTTATCGGTTGAGGACTAATAGCCGCTTGGCCGGTTTCTGGCCTAAAACTCGCGCCAAGCCTGACGTGACATGTAGGCCTAACGATTGATACAAATTTCCTAATTTCCTTTTAAGTTTAATGGTGTTTTTTTCTTAAGATAAGCCCTTTCAATTTAATACCTAAAATGAAAATTAAACAACAGACAAATTGTAAGCAGTATTGTAAAGAATAACCAGAAAGCATACCTCTGAAGTTTAGGCCTATCGATTGAACAATCACATTCGAACACAGTCTTGAAGAGTCCTTCTCCGAACGTCCGGATGATGCGCGTTTGCAAAGTTTAGGTTTACCGGAAGTTTCGTAGAAAGCATTCAGGATTGAAAGTAAAGTGAAACCAGGAGAAACTAAACAAGAATAAATGGCGGATATGGCCAAGGACAATACGAGTGGTGATCACTTAGTGCTTGGTTTAGTGTATATACCTCCACCCCCACCCTCTCCAGTAACCGTTATATTCCAGTATATTTCTGGTCAATCATGACAAAGACAAAGTGCAAAAAAATAGAAGGCCGACACAAAACTAGCCTTTGGTTTACGTACAGAACATTGAAGAAATGGCCAACAAGACAAAGATGTACATCAACTGGTTGCTTAAAATGTATCGGTGGCACGATTATTATGGAAAAACACAACGGATTACCGACTGGAGGGTTATGAGTTCGAATCACCATCAGTTCCTTCAAAAATCATTGTGCGATTTTTTGGTTCTAACCGGCTCCTACCCAGAGCTGAGCGTGCTTTGGGCACATTGGGAAGACTGGGACCACACAGTCGAGTCTCATCCACTTCACGGATGTGTCATTGCGAGTGTTGCTCAAATCTTCTGACCAGCACTGCAGATGTCTGTACCTCTCGGGCCTGGTTGACACCATGATATATTATGATAGTAAGTGTGGAGGACAGCCCTGTCACGCAGTCTCAATCCTAGATGGAACTCCATAGCATCAGGATTATCATCTTCATCAACATCATCATCATCACATTGTAAAAACTGTGCCAGCTTCCGTGGCCATTAAGGTGGCGTAGAAAATGGGGCAGAAAAGAAGGTGAGCACAAAGGTAACCTCCCTGAGTGTGATGATCCTAAACGAAAATGGGGGGGGGGGGGGGATATATTAGATAGATGGGGAGAGTACGTTAAAGACCTTTTTGACGATTACAAAAGGAGAAACACATCATAAGAAAGAACGTTAAAGGACCACCAATAATAAAAAATGTAATTAGAGCAGCACTGAAAAAAATGAAACCAGGAAAAGTCGCAGGACCAGAAATATTACTTGCTATAGAAATGATTGAGACTCCAGATGAATTTGGTATCAAAACAGTAACTGTCCTTCTAAATTACATTTATGACATCAGAATCCTAAATATATGTCAAATCAATTTTCACTGCACTTCCAAACATAGCAGGGGCTGTAAGATGCCAACTCCATCGTACAATCAGCTTAATGAGACATGTGAAAAAGATTCTATTAAAAATATCATGATGAACAAAATGAAAAGAGAAACAGCAGAAGAACAATGTGGATTCGTTGAAGGGAAAGGAACTATAAATGCCATATACATCCGAAGAATTCTCTTAAACAGATCAGTTGAGTTGAATGCGGATTTAATTAAGTTTATGTTTTGTTGATTATACCAAGGCTTTTGATCATTTAGGAACCAGAAGAACAAGAAAACCAATGTAAGCGCGTATTTGACAAAACAAGCGCAAATTTTCGGCCAACCGGCCTTTGTCAAGCGCGAACGCACGGTCACAAACAGACCACAAACACCAAACAACGGATAATAAAAACAGGACTAAAAACTTCCCTGCTGCTTCGTCCAGTGGATAAAAAGGGACCAAATGATCATTTGATCAGCTAAGACACAAAGGATTGATCAGCCAACTGAAAAGGCTCAATATTGATGTAAAAGATCTAAGAATAACAAGGAATATGCATTGGGAAGAGGCAGCAGCATTGAGAGTAAACAATATGTAAGCTGTTTTCGAAAGATCAAAAGACGGGTTAGGCACAGATGTGTTCTGCCACCAGATTTGTTTTCACTTTACAGTGAAACCATCATGAGAAATCTAAAAGACCGCCCAAGGATATAGTGGAGGAGGGGGGGGATGATAACATTAATCTTCGGTATGCGATGACACGGTTCAAATTGCAGAAAATGAAAAAGACCTACAAAATCTTGTGAATATAATAGAAACAGAAAGCAGAAATAAAGGGCTAGAACTAAACAGCGAGAAGACTGAAGTCATGGTAATCAATCAAAAACATGAAATTCCCTTATGTAAAATAACAGAAAATGGCACAACACTGAGACAGGTTGATAAGTTTAATTATCTGGGAAGTCATCTCACCAGACGGCAGACGCACATTAGAAACATCCAGCAGAACTGGCCAAGCTAAAACAGCATTCACGAAAATGGAAAGCGTTTTTACCAACAAATGCCTATCAATTAACATCATGAAGAGAATCCTTCAGTGTTACAAAGAACCAACACTGTTGTACAGATGAGAAGCGTGGGCAATTAGCTTGCAAACTCAGAACAAGATTGAGGCAGCTGAAATGAGGTTTCTTAGAAGAATGTTAGAAGTTCCAAGAAAACAAATGAGACTGTCTTGAAAGAGGCAAACACAAAAAGAACATTAATGAAGAAGACAAGGGTAAAAACAAGCGAGATTTATAGAACATTTATGATGAAAGAGAAATTAGAGCACCTAGTCACAACAGGATAGCTGGAGGCAAAAGGAGCACCAGAGATAAAATATTGGACAGTCTTGCGGAGTGGACGAGGACAGAACGAATAGGAGATATCTTTGCAGCGACAAAAGATAGATTTATATGGAGGGCCATAATCACCAACGCCATGCGGATTATGATGATGGTGATGGTGGTGATGATGATGATGATGATGATGATGATGATGATGATGATGATGATGGTGGTGATGATGATGATGATGATGATGATGATGATGATGATAACTAACAAAATAACAATCTTTTGGTATTGCGGAAAGAGGAACTGTCATATAGCACGCATCTGCAAGGCCAACAAAACATTGTTTGTTTGTATGTTTGTTTGTTTGTTTTAATCCTGTAACCTAACCTACGACTTTCTTCACAGGGACCAGAAAGAACCACTATCATACTTAGCACTCGTTACATAAGTTTTTAAATAGGAACCAACAGTACACAATTCGTACCATAAACAAGACACTGATTACCTTGAATGAGCTCAATTGTGACAGCCTGACTCATAACTGGCGACAACATTTCCCGAGATTGCTGCTGTACAACCCAAATGCTTCAACATCTCTAACTGCCAGAATTACAAGATTGAAGCTCCACCTACACCTAACTTTTATGAACATGGTGGCATGGTCGAGGGCTGGTGCTGGTTACATATTTTTGCTCAGGGGCACTTAAATCCAGCAGACATGAGCAAACGAAAAGTGTGTGTCTGTGTATGTGTGTGTGTATACATGTAGTGATGATAACATGTGTTTCATGACGAAGCAGTCATAGTGGTGAGAGTGTACACGTAATTATTACGGTTAGACCATGTGTTTCAGAAATGGAGTCCAGGTAGGGTTTTTATGGAGATTTCATGATATTTCATGCTCTTCATTGTGTCTTTTTTTTTTATGGTTTTGTGATTATAACTACCCGCTCCTCGATGTGTGTATTGTTTTGTACTTACATTGTGAGACTTCGCTGTTCAACAAAACGGAAATGTCATACATATCGTATCACCACCTCAGACAATGGAACAATGGAAATTAGCCACACGTGCTCTAAACTGTTAGCTCCTACCTTGACATCTATACCAGAGGCAAAGGACAAGTTTTAGGCTAACCTCAGCGACTCTATCAAGAATGTCTCTATCAAAGGACATTTTGTCCTCCTCGGCGACTTCAACGCCAGAGTGAGTACCGATCATCACTTTTGACCTTCCTGCCATGGACGTTTTGGAGTTGGCAAAAATCAATGAAAGTAGGCAGCGCCTCCTGAAGCTTTGTTCCTATCATGGCCTCTGCGTGCCCAACTCAAACTTCCAGACGAAACTTCAACATAAAGTGTCATGGAGACATCCCCGATCAAAACATTGGCGGCAACTGGACATGGTCATTGTCAGACGAATAGTTCTCTAGTTTGTGCTTCTCACCCTCTCATATAATGGCGTAGACTGTGATACAGAGCACTCACTAGTGTGTTGCAAGATCAGGCTACAACCTAAGAAGCTCCACCGTACCATACAAGAGGGGAAGCCTCGCATCGACCTTCAAGATGCAGTATCCAGAGTAAGTTGAGAAATTTGCCAAGTCTGTCAGAGATGCTCTATCTACAGACCATCCGCGCAACTCTGCCTCTGAGAAATGGGATCACCTTCAGGAGACCATTCAGAAAACAACCACAGCTACATTAGGGAAGAAGACCTCCAAGAACAACGACTGGTTGGAGCCAAGTCCAAAGAGATGACCCCTGTTATTGAAGCAAAGCGTGCTGCCCTTGCTGAATACAAGCGTTCACTAAGAGAGAAATCCCTGCAAGCACTCAGAACTATAAGGAGCAAAGTGCAGCATACAACAAGACGATGTGCCAGCAAATACAGGCAACAGCTCAGCGACGACACCCAACTGCAGCAGCAACGGGCAACATAAGAGGTGTGTACGACGGCATCAACAAAGCTTTTGGCTCAACACAGAGCAGAACAGCCCCCTCCACCCCTCATATCAGTGGGGAAGTGATCACCAACAAAGGCAAGCAGATGGAAAGATGGGAGGAACACTACTTAGAGCTATACTCCAGGGAGAACTTCGTTGCTGCCTTAGCCCTCGACGCCATCGAACCTCTGCCCATCATGGAGGAGCTAGATGCTAAACCAACAATAGAAGAATTCTGCAATGCAATTAGTAGCTTGGCCAGCGGGGAAGCACCTGGTAATGATGGCATCCTCTCCCCTCGACCATCATCAAGCACTGCAAGAACACCTTCCCGAAGTCCCTACATGATGTCCTCTGTCAGTGTTGGAGAGAAGGAACAGTACCACAAAACATGAGATATGCAAAGATCGTCACCCTCTATCAGAACAAGGTAGACAGAAGCGACTGCAGCAACCATAGGGCATTTCCCTACTGAACATTATAGGCAAACTAGACGTCTGAGTCATGTTGGTACTCTCTAAATCCTAGTTGAAGGTATCTTCCCTGCGTCCAGAGTGGCTTCCAGTCAGAACACTCCACAGTGGACATTGTTTTTTCCTTTCGTTAACTTCAGGAGAAATACAGAGAACAGAAAAAGACCCTCTACATCGCCTTCATCGACCTCATCAAGGCCTTTGACCTTGTCAGCAGGGATGGACAGTTCAACATTCCCCTGAAAATAAGATGCCCCCAAAGCTACACAGCCTGGTCAGACGATTCCAGACGATTTGAAGGCGACCATCCAGTACTAGCAGCATGTCTGCTTTGACATCAAAAGCAGCATCAAGCAAGGCTGTATCCTCGCTCCCACATTGTTTGGTATCTTCTTCTCCATGCTCATAAAGATGATTTTGGGACTGCAACGGAAGGAGTGTACCTACGCACTAGATCCGACAGGAGACTCTTTAATCTCTCAAGACTAAAATCAAAGCCAAAGATGTGCGAGGCCATTATCAGTATACCTGCTATTCTGATTTTTAGACAGTTTATTCCTGTTCTCACGATGGAAGGACAGCAAGGAAGTTTCGGTCCTTTTCTCCTAATTTTTGTATCTGGTATTTGTTTGTTTGTGATCTTACGCTTGACAAAGACCAGTTGGCCGAAAATTTGCGGCTGTCTTGTCTTGTTGTATTAAATACGCGTTCTTATTCTTTTTTCGTGTTCTTTCTGGTTCCGGTCTGACCATCAGCCCGAAAAAGACGAATGTGCTGAGCCAAGACGTGGACACTCTACCCATCATCACCATCAACAACTTTGACTTTGATGTAGTCCACCAGTTCACATACCTCGAGTCCATCATCAGCAACAATGTGTCCCTCGATGCTGAGATCAACAAGCACATTGGCATGGCTGTAGCAACTTCATTCCAAGTTACTGTTCGCGTCTGGGAGAACCCAAACTGACAACTCCGACCAAGATGGTGGCGTACAACGCCTGCATCATCAGCACTCTACTATATGGCGGCGAAACATGGACAACTTACGCCAAACAAGAATGAAAGCTTAACAGCTTTCGCTTATGCTGCCTTCGCCAAGTCCTCAGCATCAAGTGGGGCGACAAAATACCAAACGCCCAGGTCCTAGCATACATTGGTCTCCCCACCATGCACACACAACTCAGACAATGCGGCCTGCACTGGCTTGACCACGTGCGTCAGATGGAAGGTGGACGTAGCCTAACCCAAAGGATATCCGTTACAATGAACTAGTCTTCGGCAAGAGACCTGTTGGCCGCCCCCAGCTACGATATATTTACTTGTTTATTATTTATTTATTAATTTATTTTGCTTTGTTTTATTTCAATTTATTTTGCTTTATTTTATTTTATTTTATTTTATTTTATTATTTAATTATTTTATTTTAGGTGCGAGCGTGATTTGCTTCAAAAGAGCAGTCAAGATATTCATCTTCATATTCACTTATATAAATTCCTTTTGTCATATTGGATTTATCATGTGAAACTCGGGCTGCTCTCCGTTTTGAGAGCACGTCGCCGCAATGCAGCGCCACCCATTTTTTTTACCAAGACTTTAGAAAGGCAAGAAGGCTGATTGGTCTTCAACGGGAGGGACCTGGGAAATCAACCTATCTCTCCATGTTTCATACCAGGGTAGCCAGCGTTTAGTCAAGTCCTCATTGTTGCCCCACAGATAAACGCGTTTATTTGTATTCCTATACTCATCTGAAGATTTAAAACGACAACAGCAGGAACAACAAATTATCTTTTTTTAGATCTTCATCTTCGCTAATCCAAATACAATCCACCTTTTAAATTCCGTAAAAATTCAATTTCTCAAATGGTTCAAATCGAACATCGCGGCCCCCACAAACCTTGACGGCTGTTTCCTTTCAATAAAGTGTGTGTACGGTATGCGAAATTTGTGCTTCTCACGTCTGCCGGGAATATGGAATCATTACACCGTAATCAAAATAATTCCAAACAGGGTAATTTGTTGATTTTGTTTTTACTCATAGTTAAGATTGTTCTTGTTATTCGGACCTTACATTCGAATCGATGATTTTTTGTTTTACTTCGCAAAACATCCCGTCTAGGTTAGATCCTAAACCACGTGGCATGACTTGATGATGGCATGGCAGTGGTGACATACGTGACATGACTGTGGATTTGTGTAAAATAACACACATACCCTTAAACCAAGCAAGTCTGCTTATGCTCACAATGTGTGTGTGTGTGTGTCGCTCGCGCCCGTGTGTGCTGTGTCACGTGTGTGTTTGACTACAGGTATGTATCGTGTATACATGCTTATCATGATCATGCACGTTAGTGTAGGCTACAGTACATGTTTCCTTCCTTCCTTCCTTTCCTTTGGTGCCTACGATCTTGAGGATGATCATTCCGGCACATAAAGGGAGGTGGGGTGTGGGTGGGTGTTGTAGACACAGTCCATTCGTAAGCTCCGATCATTTCACTATTCTCATTGTCCGTAGACATTGCTGAAATCCGTTACCGAAAGGGCCACGTGGTGTCCAGAAACTCACTGTTGGGCGGAGGCTCGCGACACAAAAGCATCGACTGTTGTTGCCTCTACTGTTTCGTTGGGAAGATGGTCCCCAACAGTCCTGGGTAGAAAAGAGCCACCTCTGTACTGAGTTCTGGTGTTGATGAGGCAGAACTGCTGGTTGTGGGTACGGTGCTGTCGTGGTGGGGGTGGGACTAGTTTGCTCCTGATAATTGGGCACTGTATTACTATTAGTCCATGGTGGATTTTATAAATGAACCCCAGGTGTGTGGTTCTTCTTCGCTGCTGAAGAGATGGCCAGCCCGTTGGTTGATCAATTGGCTTACACTTGATGTGATATCGGTTGAGCACGAAACGGGCGGCACGTCTCTGAACAACCTCCAACTTGTCTATGCTCTTCTGTGTGTATGGATCCCATACTGATGATGCATATTCAAGAAGGGGTCTCACGAACGCCTTGTACTACTTCTCCTTGATGGAACTGGAGCTGATTTTTAAATTGTGCCTGAAGAAACCCAGCGTTTGGTTAGCTTTGTTTACTGTCTCGTTGATGTGGGTGTCCCATGTCATTTCACGATGTAGTGTGACGCCCAGGTATTTGGCTGTGTGGACGTGTCCAGGTTGTGGCCATACAGGACGTAGGAGTGATCCAGTGGGCTCCTGCTCCTGGTGACTGGCATAGACACACACTTTGCAGGGTGGAACATGTCCCAGCTCTTCTCCCATTCTGATAGGCGCTGGAGGTCTTGCTGTAGCTGGTCTTGTTGTACGCTGTTGACTACAACCCTGTACACCGCTGTGTCATCCGCAAATAGTCTTACCAGTGCCGTCAGCTTGTCCGGAAGGTCGTTGATATAGGCCAGGAATAAACAAGGTCCCAACACGGAACCCTGAGGGACTCCTGACCTAACGCTGACATAGGAGCAGTGGTGACCATCAACTATGATTGCTTGGTGTCGATTCTTAAGGAAGCTGTTGATCCATGTGAGAGTGGAGCCTTGTGTACCATAGCGTTGGAGTTTGTGGATCAGCAGACTGTGGTTAACACGGTCAAAGGCCTTTGCGAAATCCATGATTAGGATGTCTGTCTGCTTCCCATTCTCCAAATTGGTGGTTAGCTCCTCCACAAACTCCAGGAGTTGGCTCTCACATGATCACCCCCGTCGAAAACCATGTTGGCTGTCGTTAAGAATGGCGAGAGCCTCAAGGTGCTGCATCACAGAGCTGACGACTATGTCACGTATGTGTTCCATGAGCTTGCATACGATACACGTCAGGGAAACTGGCCTGTAGTTAGCAGGGTTATATTGTTCACCCTTCTTGAAGATTGGTGTAACGTATGCACTCCTCCAGTCAGTTGGGACGATGCCTGAGGATAACGATGACTGGAAGATGGTGGTCAGCGCTGGTGCTAATTCCTCCGCAAGCTCCCGTAACACTCTCGGGCTTATAGTTATACCCTCAAGACCTCCTGCTTTGTGTGGGTTTAGGATTTTCAAGAGTCCCTTCACTCCTTCATAGCTAATGGTGATGTTGTCCATAGCCGGCATATTTTTGTCAGTCATTCCAGTTTTGAGTTCAAATTCCTCAGCTGTGTACTCGTGACCATCCCCGAAGACTGACTGGAAGTGCTCGTTCAACAACTCTGCTTGTTCCTTCGGGTCTGAAATAAGGCGGCCATCTTTCTTGAGTGGGGCAACGCCGACGTTGCTTGAACGCAAGTTCTTGATGTATGACCAGAACCTCTTGTTGCCTGCCTGGTAGGCGGTCGCCTCTTCAATGAAGACAGAGTTAAGGTATCTCCAGTAGCTTCGACGGATCTGCTGTTGAATAGTACGCCTGTAGGACCTTCACCTCCTCTCTCAACTCTGCAGATCCTGTTTTCTTCATCATGCGGTATTTTCTGTCCCACCTGTTGATGAGCTGGCGTATGCCTGGTGTGATCCATGGTTGGCTGGTCTTAGTTCTGGCTGTCTTGTGTGGTATGAATTTCTGGATTGCTGACAGCAGGGAGTCCTTGAATGTCTTCCACAGCCCCTCCGTTGTATTGCACTTGTCTTGTAGGTCTGCACTCAGTTCTGTAGCAGCTGTCCTAAGACTATCCCAGTCCGCCTTGGCGTACAGGGGAATTTGGCGCCGTGTCTGCTTCTTTCTCCAAGAACTGGTGCTGATCTCACAGTATGGTATGCAGTGGTCGGAGAGGCCTGGTACGACTTCAACTCGAGGGATAAAGTCTGGACAGTTTGTCAGGAGCAAATCCAATGTGTTTAGCTCTCTGGTTGGTTCCTTGACAAGTTGCTCCAAACCATTATCATGTAGCATGTTGAGAAAGTCATAATGCAGGCGAGGGTACGATGACTTTGGTTTCAGTGTTGTTGTGGTCCAGTCCCAGTCTGGGAAGTTGAAGTCTCCGCCAATAAGCAGGAGCGAGTTCTGTATGCAGGTAGCCCTCTGGAGTGACGTGCCAAGGTGCCTCAAACTAGGTTCATTAATGTGGAGTATCAGTACTCATGTGGTGTGTGTGTGTTGAGTGTGCCTTCTTCAGTTCTTGTAGTTTGAAATAGCCTAAACATTAAAAAAAAAGACATTTTCATATCTTTTCAATTTCTGTCCCCGTCCACATACATAACGGCATAGGGGACTAGGCTATCCTCATTTCATGACTTTCATTTTTGACTATCGGTATCAGCTTCCACTGTTTAGCCCTAATGGTAATTAATACATACATACAAAAACAAAAACAAAACAACCGAAAACAAAAACAATATGGATTGTTACTGACAAGTTATGCAGAATTAAATGAATCTGAATATTTTTCAAGTTGATATCTTGTAATTTAAAGAGTTAGATTTGAAATGAGCGAACTCACGACTGTGCGACTTATTCAATCGCACTGTCGTGTGTTCGCTCACGGCGGTGCGCACTGAAGCCAGTTCTCAACCCAGCAGTTGCGCTGAAGAAGTCGGCTGGATTGCCGATGAAAGCTACGCAGTAAGTAGCTTTTTGTAACTGAGAGCCAGGTTCAACCAGGCAGCCATTATGTCTACCCCTCAGTCGTTAAAACTTCCTCAACGTCTCATACGCGATTTCGACGGGAAAGTCATCAAAATTTTTAGAGAACTGGAAGAGGAACATCGATTGCTAGCCAGGTTCAGGAACCATCTTCATTTCACGTTGCATTGTAAACATCAAAATGTGTGCCCTACAAGTCTTAAGATCAAAATTAGTATGAAAGGCCAGGCAGCTAACAACATCATCCATCCTGCTAAACGTGCGCTCATGAACAAACGGATTAAACAAATCAACAGTCGTTTGGTTATCATCAACAACAAGATCGCCATTTTGAAGGATGAATTCGGTGCGTGTGTACCGGATACTATCATGGCGGAGACGGTTGCTTGGTCCGACTGCACTGTCAGGCGTGAATGGGATAGAGTGCGCATGCGCCACAGGAAAAAGTTTGCTAAGTTGCAGACTAAACCAAAACATGACGATTGCGTGCCCATTACTCCCGTCAGTGACAAAGAAATGCAAGAAATCAAAAACAGGTGGGTGGTAAATCTGTCGGATCAAAGGTTGACTGAAGCAGAATTGTAAGTGTTGAGAAAGGGGCTCAATTTCGCAGCCACTCCAGACAAATTTCCCATCACGGAGTACATTACCAGCATTGAAACTGCGTGTCGATGGATTGGTACTCAAACAGAAGAGGCCACACACTTACGATCAGAGTGTGTGAATATCCTCAAACAGAGCAAACCCCCCAAATCCAACATTTCCAGGGATGAAAGACTTGCACTACAGGGATTGAGGAAGAAGGATTCCATCATGATTCTCCCAGCCGACAACGGCTGTGCCACAGTCATCTTACCCAAGGGGCGGTACTATGAGAAGGCTTACAATCTGCTAGATGACAAAAAGACCTACCAACAGCTGAGCAAAGATCCCACCAGCAAGTATACTGCCCGTCTGACCAAACTACTGCAAGGCCTACAGAAGTCAGGAGAACTCTCCTCAGAACAGTACCGCAGATTGTACCCCTCAGCTACTGATGTGCCCAAGTTCTACGGACTGCCTCAAGTGCACAAGAAAGATGTAGGCCTACCCCTCCGTCCCATTGTCGCCTCTAGAGGATCCCTGATGTATGAGACGGCCCGCTTCGTTGCAGACATCCTCTCGCCTTTGGTAGGAAAGACAGAACATTCCATTGCAAACAGTGCAGACCTGGTGAAGAAGCTGTCGAAGTTTGTACCTCAGCCTGATGAGATTCTGGTGTCCTATGACGTCACAGCCCTGTTCACCAGTGTCCCTGTGAAGGACAGCATTGACATCATCAGGGGGAGGTTACAGGTCGACAACAGCCTTCGGCAACACACCAACCTGCCAGTGGAACACATCTGTGAACTGCTATCCTGCTGCCTCAACACCACCTTTTTCACCTTTGAAGGACACTTCTACCAACAGACGGAGAGTGTAGCCATGGGGTCCCCCGTGAGTCCCATCGTCGCCAACCTCTTCATGGAAAATTTCAAGGAGAAAGCTTTGGCGTTGTTCCACACTCCTCCATGCTACTGGGGCCGCTACATGGATGACACTATGACTGTACTGAAAAGATCGGTGGTAGAAGACTTCACGAACCATCTCAACAACCAACACCCTGCCATCAAGCTCACCTATGAGGTAGAAGAGAATGGCAGCATCGCGATGTTGGATACCCGCATCACCCGGATGGAGACAGGCCTCGCCTTCTCTGTCTATAGAAAGCCGATCCACACAGGACCAGTACTTACAATTTGACAGTCACCAGCCACTGGAACACAAGCTTGGACTAATCCGCACCTTCATCCACCGAGTGAAGACCATCTGCTCTATTGACACCGCTAGAGAAGAAGAGGTGCAGTACATCAAAAGAGTACTCAGTGTGTCAGGATTCCAGAAGTGGGCCTGGGACATTCCAGGGGGCAAGAAAACCATACCCCACCCCTCCACTGAATGGCCAACTCCTTCGAGAGGACACGTCTCCATGCCATACGTCAGCGGCGTCACTGAGGCTCTCAGCAGGAATATCAGGAAGTTGGGAGTCAGTGTCCACGCCAAGCCCACCAACACCATCAGAACTGACAGAAGCCAGTTAGTCCACCCCAAAGACAAAACAGACAAATTGGACACATCAGGGGTGATATACAAGATAGACTGCCAGGACTGTGACCATAGTTATATTGGCGAAACTGAGCGCAACTTGCACAAAAGATTAAAAGAACACAAACGTGAGTCCTCTCCAGTGGGAGAACATCTGACCCACACCCAACACCACTTTGAAAAGGACAATGTGCAAGTTCTCGACAAAGAAGCAAGATGGTTCCAGAGGGGAGTAAAGGAGGCAGTTTACATCGCCGCAAGGAACCCCACCCTCAACCATGACCGGGGCCGACACAACCTGCCATCGGTGGACTCCTCACTTATTCAGTCGCACTGTCGTGAGTTCACTCACGGCGGTGCGCACTGAAGCCAGTTCTCAACCCAGCAGTTGTGGTGAAGAAGTCGGCTGGATTGCTGATGAAAGCTACGCAGTAAGTAGCCTTTTTTGTAACTGAGAGCCATTATGAAAATAAGCTTTCTTTCCTGGGTTGATCAGCTGATATAAACCAGACTTTACGTTCATGGCTGTTGTACAGTACACCCACACACTGACATGTCCATCTGACCTCACACTTATTGCTCAGATGAATTGGGGATGCTTTTGCTTTGAAAATCTGAGCGTAGAGTGTCCTGGCAACAACTTTTTGTTTTCTTTGGCAGTATTGTTTGGATTTGACTGTCAAGAATTGGTTCCCTTGAGCTGGAGGTTGCTTTCACAAGCCAAAATAAACTGTCAGAACAAACGAAGCTGAACAGATGCAGGCTTGAAATCATTTCTGTGATGTTTATAAATCCATAATGGCTGATAATTGAATGCAGTTTTGGTAATAAACATTGACTGCCGTGTGCGACGCTGCAGAGAATCATTCGGATGAAATGCCGATTTGATTTAAAGATGTTTCATTCATTTTCAAGAGCAGTTGGTCCAGCATCTGATGTCTGATGCTCAGATGAAACCCTGCAAGATGACTGACTGCATATTTAATTTTCTGCATGTGTAACACAAATGGAAGATCCGGGCTTTAGAACTAGGAACATGTCTGCACACAATTTTTCTTGAAAGCTCATTGCGTGTCTGCATGTATGTTGATTTACCCACTAGGAGGTACCCAGACTGGACTGAACTCAGGACCTTTCAGTAAGAATGCTGATATTCTAACCAGCTTGTCCATGGGCCCGTTTGAGAAGTTTACTCAGATTGTAAACATTTTACTGATATTACTACCGGGTATTGAAAGTTTATTTGTGTGCTGGCACATGGCTCTACCAGTAGGAAAGAATTTATCTCCATTGTTGGAGATAAAATTGCAGTTAAACACCAGAACAAAGTAAGTTCAATGTTGTTACGGAGTTATGTGTCATTCAAACTCAAAGGATAATGGAGTAGTCTGATCCAATCTGATCAAGGGGCTGAATACATTATTCATCTTTTTGTTGCAGGACAGCTATCATCTTTCAAGGAGAACCTGCCAATCTTCGAGTATAAGGATAGCCTGTTGCATAAGCTGAAGGAAGTACCTTCTGCCATCGTCATTGGGGATACTGGCTGTGGCAAAACCACACAGCTTCCACAGGTCTGTATTTAGGCATACATAGCTTTTGTTGACCCTTTTGGCATCACAGAATTTTCAGTGTAAAATTATATCTCTTGGGGGGTTGTGAGGATGGAAAGGAATGAAGATTTTAAGTCGCATATGATTAGGTCTGGAGAAAAAAAGATTGAGAAATACTTCTGGTAGTCAACATTCTTGAGGTCAGGAATTGTTATGTTTTATCAGTGTCAAGATCATTGTGATGTAAATTGTAAGTTGTGATTGCCGAATGGAGTATGCATGCACACATCCACACATCTAGTCTTGCACACACACACAGTGTATACATTCACACTGACATGCACATGCGCGCGCACACACACACACACACACACACAGAGTTTGGAACTTACACATAATAACAATACTAATTTTTAGTGTACCACATATTTCTCTGTGTTATCTGTATATATCATATGTCATGTTCTCTCCATAATGTCTCGCATTGACTATTGCAATTCACTCCTGTCTGGTCTTCCTGCCTCCACATTCACATCCTACAGTGCATTCAAAACAATGCTGCACGTCTTGTACTCAAAAAGAAAAAAAGCTGACCACATCTCCCCTCTCCTGGCACAACTTCACTGGCTCCCTGTATCAAAGCGCATACAGTACAAACTAGACACCATCTGCTACAAAAGCCTCAATAACGCAGCTCCTGATTACCTTTCAAGCTTGCTTGAGATCTATGTTCCCTCACGTACCCTCCGCTCTGCCTCCGATCCTCTCACTTTTCACTTTTCACATGCTAAGCTCAATACCTGTGGTCCACGTGCCTTCTCTGTCTTTGGTCCACTCTCCTGGAACAAACTTCCACTCTCAGTCCGTCAGCAACCTACTTTTGTCTCCTTCAAGTCCACTCTCAACACTCACCTTTTCTCCTCTGCATAAAATCCTGACCTCACCCAACCCCCACTGCAGCCTGTCTCCACTCGTTGTTGAATCACATTGCAATTTATATTTTGTATGTATTATGTTTTTTATAATTTTCCATTGCTTTTCTTCTTTTTCCCCATTTATAGCCATGGGTATGTGTGTGTGTTGCGTGTGTGTGTGTGCATGCGTACGTATGTGTATGTTCAGCGCTTAGATTTGATTTATATCAAGATTTTGCGCTATATAGATATTGTAATTATTATTTATTAATTATTATGTCCTTTCAGTGAACTTACATTAGTTACAACAGGCTTGGCAGTGCCTGTCTTGGATATCACTCTCTCCCAGACCACCATTCAAAGTGTATCATGTATGGAAGGGCGAAAAGAAAAATACTTGGGAGCTGTTGCTTTCTGTGCCATATCCCAGGGCTTTTATAGTTTTAACCACCTATCTACTTTAGTGAACTAGTAAACAAGATCTTGAAAAGGAGCACCATCAGCTTTGCTAATGTTTATCAGCTGTAGGCCTGCAAGTTATACTTGTGAAGTTGGTCTTCATCCTCATCTGTGACTGTGGATGTGAAACTTGTTGAGTCAGAGAATAGAATTCACACACACATGTGATGGGTGCAGTCGTCAAGCGAGTAAGACGTCAGACTTCCAATTGAAAGGTTTGGGTTCAATCCTGCCTGAGTACCACCTATCTGGTGGATAAATGGTGGAGATTTTTCTGATCTCCCAAGTCAGCATGTTTGTAGACTGGCTAGTACGTAAGTCCCCTTTGCATATATTTGCGCGCATCAGATGTGCACATTACAGATCTTATACATCATGTCAGTGTCCCATAGTTTGTGGAAACATGAAAACACCCAGCACGCACTTCCACCGAAGACAGAGTATGTGTGCACAGTCTGGGCGAAACAAGGATTGTGTATACATATATATGTGCATCTGATAAAATTTGGAACACTAACTAAGACAAACAAGAAATTGGCATGCGCTTACCGTATTTAGTTTAATAGCAAATATCACAGACACAGACACAGACACACACACAGACACAGACACACACAGAGACACAGAGACACAGACACACAGACACAGACACACACACAGACACACAGACACAGACACACAGACACAGACACAGACACACACAGACACACACAGACACACACAGACACAGACAGACACAGACAGACAGACACAGACACACAGACACAGACACACAGACACACAGACACAGACACACACACACACACACACACACACACACACACACACACACACACACACACACACACACACACACACACACACACACACACACACACACACACACACACACACACACACTTAAAAGAAGAAAAGATGTAAAACACACTCATGTAAAACACAAAATTTGTTGCATTGAATTTTTTTTAATGTAATGATCGGTAAAAGTATTGTTTTGTTTAGCATACAGACAATATCTATACAACTTGAGTATTCAGGTTAACCCTTTGACTCCCATGCCCTATCCACCAACTGCTGGAATCTGGTGAACTGGATGAGGGAATCAAAGGGTTAAGTTTTTGCTTTGCTAACATGGTTGACGATGCAAGATACTGGTTGACAGGGTGAAGGAATCGAAGGGTTTAGACATCATTCATGTTATTTTTCATTCTTTAATGCTGACTTAGTGAATTAACGTTCCTTGGTTGATGAAGACTTGTCATGATGTCAGTCTTAATCATGTCATGTTAAATTCTACTATTTAAAAAATGCTTACGTCACCTTTTTTTGTTTAGTTGGTTGGTTAGTTACTTGGATGTTTATTTCAACAGGTTTGTTTTGATTGCAAAATGACATACTCTTTGATTGATTGTAAAATTACATACTGTTTGATTTCAGTATTTACATGAGAGTGGAATGTGTCGATATGGCCAGATAGCAGTGGCGCAGGTAAGCTTAAAATATGAATTTTAAGAGAGTTGAATTCTTGTAACTTAAATTAAGCAGAAATGGATAGTACATGGGAGATAATTAATTGAACTCTTACAATATAAAGCAGAAAGTGATGGGAGATTTCAGATGTCCCCAAAAGATGATTATGACTTGCATTTATGCTGTGAAAACTGTTGCAAATTTTCCTTGAAAATTTGATCTCAGTCTACAGCAAAAAAAAAAAAAGAAAACTAAACAGGGTGCACGCACGCACGCACGCACGCATGCACGCACGAACGCACACACGCACACACACACATACACACACACACACACTCACTCACACACTCTCTCTCTCATACTTATACACAGTGACATGCATACCCTACATGCACACATATGTATAGTATACACAGAAGTCGATCATGATTATGACTTGATATACATTTATATTATCTGCCATCATTGTCTTTTATTTTTCTGTTGGGATAGGTTTTCTGTTGGGATAGGTGAGACAGTCAACCATTTGTAGATAATATAAGAGAGTAATGCATTGTAACTGTGTAAGTATACACATAATGTAAAACTGTGTCTGCTGGCAGGATTTTGAAATAAGGATGGGGCAAGACTTGTGAAACGCTGATACCATCAGACTGATTGCTGTATTAAGGTGGACAGTGAATAAACCAACTTTTAACGTTTTATGGTTTGTGTTGGGATTGTACTCAAGGTTGAGTCTGTGACATTTTGAGTCCATGGCTCAGTCTGCAAAGGCAGCTAAGTTGCCTGCTCTAAGACCTAAATTTACTCAGGTGAGATCCCATTGCCATGAAACTTTCAGGATTTAGTGATGTTAATCTTCTGTGGGGTCATCCACAAATGGAGATTGCGCTGCTGCTGGGTCTCTGCTGTTGATTTCAACAGAGCCTGTTCTAATCCATCATATGAAAGGACACTGTCTTCAAATTCCCTGACTGACAACTCATTCTCAGTTGTTGAGTCAGTCATTACTGTGTCTCACTGGTTACAGTACAATTACAGCACTATGTCGGTCTAAAAATAGCCCTTGCAAATCTCTTTACAAAATGGACCTTAACAGAGCTTGTCTTTTCTTGTCAAGGTGGGTGAGACTAGAAACCTTTTGTAAACAGCACCATTACTGTAGCATGATCGTGCAGTATATAAATTACCCAAAATGTAAAATATCAACCTTGTGTGTTATTGTCTGATTATTTTCAGCCAAGACGAGTAGCAGCCATTTCTCTGGCACAGCGGGTTTCCATGGAGATGGGAGTTGAGCTTGGAAAACAGGTATAATATTTGAATTTTGATGAAAGTTTTTCGTTGTTGTTTTATCATTGACCAGTGTGTCTCCCTGTCTGTTGTCTGTCAGTCAGTATTTGTCTCTATTTCTGATGCATTCAAAGTTTGCCTCTCAGACTGATGTCAATGGACTGTGGGGTGAATAATGGATGCAAAATGAACATGCCTATATGTACATTGATCCAGTGCTTTGGGTGTCTTTCATTGCACTGTGTGCATGTATGGCGACATATTACATTTACAGATTTATTATTCACAGTGTTTAAGGCCTGGCCAACAGCGCAGAATATTATCAGAGCTATAATCATTCAAAACTTACGTTGGAAAAAAAAATCCACCTGGAAAAGGAGCCATTCTGTTTTTCAGTTTAGTTTCTTGTATGCATTTCTCAGCTGATAACTCTTGTGTCCATTACAGAAAAGAAAATTGGCATTTGTTTAGTATTTTCTATAAAAGTAATCATATGTCACAAATGATGGAAAAGATCTACGAATAATCAGGAATATGTACTGGGAACAAACAGCTGCAATGAGAATAGAAAACAATATAAGCTCTTTTCAAAACATCAGACAGGGTTGTGTTTTGTCACCAGATCTGTTTTCACTATATAGCGAAAACATCATGAGAAACCTAGAAGAAGACTCTGGATTAACCCGTTCAGTGCCGGCGACCGAACATTCGGTCGGCTCTCCGTGTCATCCTCTTTGCCAGCGACCGAATATTCTGACAGTCTATTTTTAGCATTTTTCATGGGGAATTACGGAAGCAGAAGTGACACAGAACACAGATACACAATCTACAATCCTTCCCCGATAATGACATACTACGCAGTTTCTGTGACGTTCGTCCCAAAGTTTGCAAACAAAGCAATTAGTAGGGGACCCCGTTTACGTAAACACTCCGACAGCGAAAATGGCCGACAGCGCCGAGCCGAGCACTTCAAGCAGACAACGCGCTTCCATTCCACTTTCCCTTGCCGTTTAACTTGTGCTCCAAAATGATTCTGACATGGAATCAGTTGATTCTTTGGATGATTTTAGCGAGGACAGTGATGTTCATGGCGATGATGTGGCCAGAACAAGTGCACCGCGTGCCCTGACTGACTTCGACGGCAGTGATACGTCAGTCAGTCACGACTCGACTGTTGATCCTGCTTTCACTGCGGATACAGAGGTGAGTGGTGCTGAGACTGAAAGCGGTAGTGATGGGGAGGGTGGGAGAGTGCCAGTAGTTAGCGGAAAAAGGCCTAGAGTTTCGAGAAGCAGGGGTGCAGGACAAAGAAGAGGGACAGCAGGAAGGGGGGTGAGGCAGGGGAGGGGGCGGGTCCGGGGTGCAAGAAGAGCACGGACAGTGACTGGAACTGCACGTTTCGACGGTCAGTTCGTCGATGGTACAAACACAAGACCTGTGTCGTTTGAGTTTACAGGGGATGTGGGCATCAAAGTATCAACTGAGGGCTTTGGAGCTGTAGATTATTTCAAGTTGTTTCTCACACAAGATCTCCTTCAGAGGCTTATGACTGAGACGAATAGGTATGCACAGCAGATGATCACAGCTGCCAGTCAGAAGGAGGGGGGAATTTCTAAACATAGCTCACTGAGACAGTGGACAGACTGTTACCAACTCTGTGTGTTGTGTGTGTGTATGTTGTGTGTGTGTGTGTGTGTGTGTGTGTGTGTGTGTGTGTGTGTGTGTGTGTGTGTGTGTGTGTGTGTGTTTGTGTGTGTGTGTGTGTGTGTGTGTGTGTGTGTGTGTGTGTGTTTGTGTGTGTGATTGTGATAGTGGTGGTGATGTGGGGGTGGGGTGGTGGTGGGTGGTGGTGATTATGTGTGTGTGTGTGTGTGTGTGTGTGTGTGTGTGTGTGTGTGTGTGTGTGTGATGTGTTACTTATTTTGCTTGTTCATCCTGCTTATGATGCAGTTATATATTTTGTCACATGTTACTTATTGCTGTGTGTGTTTGTGTGTATGATTTCAGATACCTCTTCAGGCAGAACACCAGCTGTTGTGGTACCATCAAAGCCAACAGACTGGTGAAGGAGATGACTGACCTTGAGGTCACCAAAAAAGGGGACATGAAGGTGCTTCTCCTTGTTTCATGATGGAGTACCACACAAAACTCAAATACTGGTTTGAAGATTAGTTTGTGGAGACACTGACAGTAGTTGAGTCGGACATCCATAATCTATAAATAGTTTTTTTTGTGCCTTTTTTTTATTTCTTCATTTCTTCAGTGATGGGAACTCTTCTCTTTGAATTGGTGTGCCTTCACAAATAACATGGATTTAGGATTGCTTTTTGTTTCACTTTGGAATGTATCATGCCACTGAGTGCAAAATTTCTGCAAATTTGGTGAGTACAAATAAAATATTTCACCAAAAATTCAAATGTTCATTTTTTATCTTTCTGTGAGTGTCATTTTGAAGAGAAATCATTTTGCTACAAACTTTATTCAACATGTTATTGTCTATTTTGTCTCCTTTAGCTTCAGGAATTTTTTATGAATTATTACCCTAATTCGCAAAATGCGCCCTGGCAATGGTGATGCACACTTTAATTACATCATCTGGCACTGTAAGGGTTAAAAGTTGGAGGGAAAATGATAAAAAACATTCGGTACGCAGATGACACCGTGCTAATTGCAGAAAATGAAAGGGACCTACAAAACCTTGTGAATATATTAGAAATAGAAAGTAAAGGTAAGGGGTTGGAACTAAACAGCAGGAAGACTGAAGTCATGGTGATCAGTATTTTTACATGAAATCCCCTCATGCAAAATAACAGCAAATGGCACAACCTTGACACTAGTTAATAAGTTCAAATACCTGGGAACGGTCATTTCATCAGACGGCAGATGCACATCGGAAATAGCTGGCAGAATCGGCCAAGCCAAAACAGCATTCAAGAAGATGACAAGCATTCTTACCAACAAATGCCTATCAATTAACATCAGAAAGAGAGTCCTTGAATGTTATATAGAACCAATACTGTTGTATGGATGCAAGGCGTGGACAGTCAGCAAGCAAAGCCAGAGCAGGATCGAGGCAGCCGAGATGTGGTTTCTCAGAAGAATGTTGAGAGTTCCATGAACAGCAAAGAAAACAACGAGACAGTCTTGATGGAGGCAGACACAAGTAGATCACTCATAAGGAAGATTATGAAAAGACAAGCAACATTTATAGGCCATTTTATGAGGAAGGGGGATTTGGAGCACCTGGTCACAACGGGAAAGCTGGAGGGAAAGAGAGCACCAGGTAGACCCAGGGAGAGAATGCTGGACGGACTTGCAGAGTGGCTGGGGATGAGGAGGGTGGGGGAGATGCTGGGGGCAACGAGAGATAGACTCATAGAGATGGTTGGAAGTCCATGGTCGCCGGCGCATGCGGCAGGGCACCTGATGATGATGATGATGATGGGATGCCAGTGAATGATCAGATGCTGCATACGTATTGATTGACCCAACCAGACTGCTTGTATTTTATCAGCATTAATAAAGAACCTGAAAATGCTTGCAAGCTGTAAAGTTGGTTGAGGTTATGTGATCTCTGAGTCTCATCTGTCTTTGTCTGTATTATGCTTTGGTGTTCTTAGTTATTATGTTCACATAAAATATATTCAGATGTGTTTTTTTTAAATTCCTGTGGTGATAAATTGGACAGAATGGTCAGTGCCAGGGGCATATCCTTAGATAATGTGCTCTTGTGCATTGATGTGTGTAGTTAATTTTCTTTTCCAGCTTTTTTTTCAACCAGATGTTGTGTATGTTTTGAAATGGTTATACCCCTGAGATGGCTTTGTGCAGTTGGCTTGGCTTTAAACAGTAAGAATAAAAATAAGTTTCTGTATCTCCTTATTCCTTTCTGTCTCTCGGTCTCTCATGAATTTTTTTTTTATTTATAGGCAAATGAAATGATGTTCTTGCCCTTCTGGTTGCTTGTGTTTAAAGATGTGTTGTTAGGACCAGTTTTTCAATATATATGTTAACTGCAAAGTCTAAGAATACATGTCCATTGCCTCTGTGACGTTTTTTGCTTTTGCTGGAGAAACATTATATGATAATACCTCTTATTTAATGGAGATGGGAGTTGAGCTTGGAAAACAGGTATAATATTTGAATTTTGATGAAAGTTTTTCGTTGTTGTTGTTTTATCATTGACCAGTGTGTCTCCCTGTCTGTTGTCTGTCAGTCAGTATTTGTCTCTATTCTGATGCATTCAAAGTTTGCCTCTCAGACTGATGTCAATGGACTGTGGGGTGAATAATGGATGCAAAATGAACATGCCTATATGTACATTGATCCAGTGCTTTGGGTGTCTTTCATTGCACTGTGTGCATGTATGGCGACATATTACATTTACAGATTTATTATTCACAGTGTTTAAGGCCTGGCCAACAGCGCAGAATATTATCAGGGCTGTAACCATTCAAAACGCACACAATGCCTTGTTGGAAAAAAAAAATCCACCTGGAAAAGGAGCCATTCTGTTTTTCAGTTTTGTTACTTGTATGTATTTCTCAGCTGATAACTCTGTGTCCATTACAGAAAAGAAAATTGGCATTTGTTTAGTATTTTCTATAAAAGTAATCATATGTCACAAATGATCCATTATCATTTTTAAAAGTGCACTCAATTAAACTCCTTTTTCAATCCAAGCATAAACTTTATCTTATGAATTCACATAAAATATATTCAGGTGTGTTTTATTAAAAATCCTGTGGTGATAAATTGGACAGAATGGTCAGTGCCAGGGGCATAACCTTAGATTATGTGCTCGTGTGCATTGATGTGTGTAGTTAATTTTCTTTTCCAGCTTTTTTTTCAACCAGATGTTGTGCATGTTTTGAAATGGTTATAGCCCTGAAATGGCTTTGTGCAGTTGGCTTGGCTTTATTATATACAGTAAGAATAAAAATAAGTTTCTGTATCTCCTTATTCCTTTCTGTCTCTTGGTCTCTCATAAATTTTTTTTTTAATTTATAGGCAAATGAAATGATGTTCTTGCCCTTCTGGTTGCTTGTGTTTAAAGATGTGTTGTTAGGACCAGTTTTTCAATATATATGTTAACTGCAAAGTCTAAGAATACATGCCCATTGCCTCTGTTACGTTTTTACTTTTGTTGGAGAAACATTATATGATAATACCTCTTATTTAATGCGGTGGAAAATTATCTTTTCCCATCTTATTTTGTTTATAACAGCCTATGTTCGATGTACAGTAATCCTTTGGACTTCAATTTTTGGACTTGGTCCTCTTTTTTTGCTCTGTAAGATATTGAGTGAATAATTTATATTCTTGTCTTTTTGATTATTTTCTAGCCTTGATAGTTGTATTGGTTATACTTGCTGACTTATTCTATCATTTGATTGATTATACTTGCTGTCTTCTTGTATTTTCAGTTGACATGCTTCCTCTTTTTAAGATAATATCCATATACCAGTTAAAGAAAAGATTGTAATTGTTGTTTTGATGCCACACTTCACAGGTGGGCTACTGTGTACGGTTTGAAGACATGAGCAGTCCAAAAACTAAGATCAGGTTCATGACCTACGGCATGCTGCTGAGAGAGACACTTTTGGACCCCGTGTTGAACAGGTAGTGTAAGTCATTTGAGATCAGACTGATCAGATAATAAGTAATATGAACACTCTTTGTGTTGTAAGAAAACAAGGAACAGACTGCAAACAAGTCTAATAAAGCGCTGATTTTTTTCTTTAAATCTGTTGGGAATTCATTTAATGTGAATACTCAACAAATTTAACAGAAGGAATCAGTGCTTAGTTGAACTTATGATAGTATAGTTTCCTGCACAAAATTCTTACTATTGCCCTACTATCATGTCATTGATTGAAAATATTTAATGTAGATGTTGATGAGTATTACCTTTAGCTACAGGTTGAAAATATTTAATGAGATGTTGATGAGTATTACCTTTAGCTACGACATGATGAAATTCTGAGAATGTCCACTGATTCCTAATTGATTCCCGTGTAAGATTTAGAAGTGGAAAAATCACAGCCATATTCAGACCACCAGGTCAGCAGTTTATATGTGCAGCTTGATATGAATGTATAAGAAGAAAAGAAGAATGGAAAAATTACTTGACAGAATATGTCATTGTAACAATCACTACTAACTTTGTAATATGTCTTCAAAGGGATTGTTCTATGTAGGCGGAGTAACATTTGTATATATTACATATATAAACATGACATATTGTACAAATTCAGTGATAATGTCACTCATTATTTTCGCTTTCATGTTTTAGATTTAATTTTTAACAGAGAGCAAGACACATTTATGTTTCAGATTTAATTTGTATTAGCAAGAAAGGATTTGCTAAATAATACATGATGTCTTTTTCGCCAGATATTCTGCAATCTTACTAGATGAAGCTCATGAGCGCACGGTACAGACTGACATTCTTTTTGGTGTGGTGAAAGAAGCTCAGGCAAAACGTGCACAAGGAAGGAATCCATTGAAGGTCAGTCAGATTTGTAGAGAAGATTTCATTGTTTGTGCCCACTTTTCCAAAACGTTTTGCAGCAGATTTCTGATGCCACTGATACATATTTCATAATGAAAAAGTTTTGGTGACTCCTGCTTGGTTGACTGGTTCATGTCACCACAGTTTGTTCTGCCTTCTTACAAGGTGGTCATTGGATGAAATTTCTACCCTATCCCAAGGCTTTCATCAGGTAGAGTGTTTCTGCCTTCTCACAGGGCTTCTGTAAGGTGGAGTGTTTCTGTCTCTTCACGAAGCTTTCTTCAGATGTAGTGTTTCTACTTCATCACAAGGCTTCCAACAGATGGAATGTTTCTGCCTTATCATAAGGCTTCCATTAGATGGAATGTTTCTGCCTCCTCACAAGGCTTCCATCAGATAGAATGTTTCTGCCTCCTCATGGCTTTCATTTCTGCCTCCTCACTTGACTTCCATCAGATGGAATGTTTCTGCCTCCTCATAAGGCTTCCATCAAATGGAATGTTTCTGCCTTCTCACATGACTTCCATCAGATGGAATGTTTCTGCCTTCTCACATGATTTCCATCAGATGGAATGTTTCTGCCTTCTCACATGACTTCCATCAGATGGAATGTTTCTGCCTTCTCACATGACTTCCAACAGATGGAATGTTTCTGCCTCCTCACATGGCTTCCATCAGATGGAATGTTTCTGCCTCCTCACATGGCTTCCATCAGATGGAATGTTTCTGCCTTCTCACATGACTTCCATCAGATGGAATGTTTCTGCCTTCTCACATGACTTTCATCAGATGGAATATTTCTACCTCCTCACAAGGAGTTTTTCTGTATCCTTATGAAGCTTTGATTTGGTGGGAGTGTTTCTGTATCTTCATAAAACTTTCATTAGATGTGTTTCTATATCATCACAAGGCTTTCATCAGTTGGAGTGTTTCTGTTTCCTCGTAAGGCGTTCATGAGGTGGGGGTGTTCCTGCCTTCTCACAAGATCACCATGAAATGGAGTATCTTTAATCTCACAGCTCTTTCATCAGGTAGAGCATCAAGTAGGACTTTGTATGGTTAAAACCTCCTGAAAAATCAGAACAAAAATTTGTGGCAGCACCAACTGTTCAATTGTCTGGGTGAGCAGTTTTGTTGTTGTTTCTGATGGCAAGGTCAATAAACAATCTTCATTCTAGTGATGATTAAAGTTATATACTTTTAGTGAAAGCTACACCATCAAGGTCAGTAAACAATCTTCATTCTAGTGATGATAAAAGTTATATACTTTTTGTGAAAGCTACATCAAATAAATATGTATTGCACTTTTACGGAAATCTGTGTCACCTGAATATGTATGAAATACCTTTATAGAAAGCTGTTTCATCTTTGAGAGTGTTTCATAGATTTCCTAACATTGCAGTTGTCTGTATCTCTTTGGCTTGGTTGACACAAGGATGTATTATGAAAGTATGCAAAAAATGCAATTCTGTCACACAGTGTCATTCTGAAATGAAACTCCATTGCATCATGAATATCATTCTCATTCTCATCATCATGGCCTTGTGAAAAATGGTTCCAGATTTTGTGACCGTTCATGTCATGCTGTCATGGTGACCTCAGTTTTGGTGGGTTTGGAAGTTTGTTGAAGAACAAAAATGAGGGACATGGGATAGTGACATACGAGCTTGGGCAGCAAAATCCCTCCCCCTATCCCCCCCCCCCCCAAAAGAAAAAAAAACACCCAAAGAAATCAAACCAAACCAAGACAAAGAAAATATGTTTTAGCAGCATTTCTCATGCCCTGCGTACCCTATTGAATATTTTATGTCATTGCAGATCATAGTGATGTCTGCTACCATGGATGTTGATCACTTCTCTGCCTACTTCAGCAGTGCACCGGTTCTGTATATTGAAGGTCGCGAGTTCCCTGTGAAGGTACTTATGTCCTTGATTTAAAAAAAAGTTATTTTTTCTAATTTGTGAATAAATTTTGAAGTGATATGCCAAATTCTTAGTCGCTTTCTTTTATTGTCTGTTTGTCTGTGTATTTGTTTGTTTGTTCCTGATTTGTTTCTTTAAAAAGTGTTTAGAAAAAGCGTGTGTGTACTTTTATTTTTTCCTTTGTCATTACTCTAAGCAAAAGTGGTACAGTACTGCTTTAAAATTTTTGTTTCGTATGATTGATTTACAAATTTTTTTGATCATTCATTGAATTGTTGATGATTTTGACTTTTTATTCAGAGTAACTTGCGTCCACTTTTCAGATGTTTCTTTTTAAAAATTTTTTTTTTACCTTTTTCAAATTAATGCAGGGAGAATGATAACATACATTAGATGTTGATTTCTGTTGACATAGTTGTTCAGAGAAATTTCTACAGATTGCTGTTGAACTGTCTGTAAGTCAGTTGATTACTGACAAGGTTCTGTGCTGCTTGTTTTCTTGGTTTCCTCGAAAAGAGGAAGAGCACATGCGCATGCGCAAGACATGGATACTCTCAGAGTTATGGTCCTTTCGGACTTTATTGTTTATGAGGCAGGAATGGCAAATCGCTGCCGCTTATTGCATCAGTGAGCCATGGTAAGTATGTTAGATTAAACATAATTTTAGAAGGAAAATTTCCTTTTAATTAATCATACAGATTCAGTATTTGATTAAACTGTTCTTGAAAACCAGAAAAACAGAAACTCACGATTGGATGCAATGCAAGTTTAATGTACAAAACAAACACAGGCGCAAAATTTTTCCCTTCCGACCTGTATAAACCATATGCAAAAGACAACAACAAATATACAAAACTTACTTCCTTGATGTTTTGATAAGCAGGAGAAAGTGACTGATATGAAATCATTAAGTGTTCATGAATTGTGGTGACTGAGAAGCAGGCAAGACAAATGCGATATCTTCAGGGAAGTGAGATGAATTCTGCAATATAAAAGTGGTCATGCCATATAATTGTTGTTTATCCTGAGGAAGGTCTGAAGCCAAAATATTGGAAATCAGCAAACAACAGTGCACTTGTTGGGTGTCTTTTCTCAAGTGAAGAGAGAAGAGAGAGAGAGAGAGAGAGAGAGAGGGAAGAGAGAGAAGAGAGAGAGAGAGAGAGAGAGAGAGAGAGAGGAGAGTGTGTGTGTGTGTGTGTGTGTGTGTGTGTGTGTGTGTGTGTGTGTGAGAGAGAGAGAGCGCGCGCGCGCATACACACAAAAATATTTACATATAACACTTTTTGGTAGAATGAATGCTTAAATATGAGAGGTATGGCCAATGTAAAGGAATTTTCTTGGGGAAAATGTATTTCAATAGTCAATTTGAAAAGACTGCTCTCAACAAACCTTTGAAAAGTTTCTGGCCTGAGAATAGCATATGGAAGAATGCAATGAAAACATTGATGGAACTCTTAAGGTTTTAAGATAAAATGGCTGCCATGTTTGTCATTGATTACAACTAAAGTCTGACACTTTTTCCTGTTTATTTGTAATACACACAGTATTAATCTAGTTTAAAGTACATCTGACAAAACAATTAACAATAGGTCATGTTTCTAAACAAAACTATGCATACATGCATATACATTATATATGTAAGTTTTTTTTTTTTTTTTTTTTCATGCTGGTGGATGTTTCATGATGCTTTATGCAAATGTGTGTTTTCTGTTGTAAGAGTATGATTGGTTTGCAGTATGTGAAATTTCAGGATTTACATCATGATTACAGGCACGCTGTGTTATTATTCTCATGTGTTTGTATGTTTGTGTTTTTGTTTTATCAAACATGCAATAAAAAGAAGTTTGGGAAAAATGTTCATTGTATTATCCTTAATGTTTTTTGTGCAGTTGTTTTACACTGCCAAGCCACAAAGTGATTACCTGGATACTGCCATGATAGTGCTTTACAAGCTTCACCGAAGAAAGGATACAGCAGAGTAAGTTGTGACTCCATTAATCTTGTCTGTTTGCCTCTTTGTTTACTTGGGTGTGTGAGTGGTGCTGAGCACAGAATACATGCTTGCTTTCTCTCGTATTCATTTTTACAGAAACGTTTACATTTGATTTTTTTAATGACCCACAGTCATATAATATTGGCAATGTCAAACTGCTTGAGGCCAACCACCAAAAAAGACTGCATTGTTGCCAGGTCACTTTGGAGGAGCTTGGTATTGCCTGAACATTCTGATTTGTCTTATGCAGGGCGCCAAATAGTACGATCCCTGCTAGTGACAGTAATCACTCGGTCACAGAGCCAGACTTGGTGAATGTCTCTCTTCAAGCAAATGCTTCTTCCTCCCTTCCATGAAAAAGCAGTAAAGTACTACACAGAACACTGTACTACACTGCACTACAGTATGCTACACTTCACCCACACAACACTGCACTGCACTTGAAAATTAAGAGCAAAAATTTGTATGAAATTGCAATGATGTTACAATTTGTATTATGGCCTAGAATGCCCCTGTCTATTTGAAATTTTGCTCACGAAGGAAGTAGCCTGATGAAGGTATTTTAGAAATCAGCAATTTCATGTGGTTATAAGTGGAAAAATTGCTTTAAGAAATGGTGTAAACATGGTACATGATACTGTGAATAAGAAATTTGGCACATCAAAAAGATTGCTTCATTCTGAGGTGCCAACTGTTATGGTTTGTAAGGAATTACAGTGGTGAGATTGATTTAAAGTGAAAATACTTATACTTTTGACAGCTTGCAGTATTTCTGAAGGTTCTTAACATGTGGAGTGAGTTATTGGACAATGAAACAAGCCTAGATTGACCAGTTCGGATCTATTGCATGCTAGGTGTTCCATGTTTTTTCAGCTGTCTATCCCAATTGATCAAAATGGTGCGTTACGCACAGTGTTTAGCTGGATGTTTATCTGTGTCCAGGGTGATTTTTTAATGTTCCTGACGGGCCAAGATGAGATTGAAGCAGCGGTGCGTGGGATCAGGGAAGCTGGTCGTAACCCTGCGGATGGTTGCTCCAATCTGATTGGTCTCCCTTTATATGCTTCACTCCCTTTGGATCTGCAGCTTCGTGTATTTGAACCGGCTCCACCAGTGAGTAAACCTGTCATCTTGTGAATGTTATCATTGTCAAGATTGAGACATTGAGATATTGAGACAAACATTGAAACATAACATATTTTTGTCTGTTCCATCTTCTGTGCTCTTCAGTGGTTACAGATTATAGGACAAATTTTCATAGCGGCATGATGATACATGAAAATGAAGATGATGATGATTTTGTTGAGTTCCATTCAGGATTCAGACTGCATGACAGGGGCTGTCCCTTTGTTATATATCTTGGCATCAGCTAGCCTCAAGAGATATAAATGTTAGTGGTGTTAGAATATTGGAGTCGTACAATAACACAGTGAAATGGAAAGAATATTGGATTCATGCAATAACACATTACTGAAATGGAAACTTGAATTTGTGGTCCTGGGCTTCTTTACAAACAATAGCATACTCATCTTTTGGTAAGAGACAGTTGGGGTCACAGAAATGTCTTGGTGATTTTGACAAGACTGGTGGTATTTAAATCAGCAGCTCTATTAATAATTTGTTGGGTTTTTTTAGCATCAGACCCAGGCCCCCCCTCTCCCTCCTTTTATGGGGATGCAGTTAGTTTTCAAAATGAATAGTACCTTCACCTTCTGTAAACTCTGTACTAGAAATGTCCTCTTTTCTGTCATTGTCTTTGTCTCTGCCTTGTTCCTTTGCTTCCAGGCATCTCTTCTTCTCATTTTTTGCCTTCCTTGTTGCTTTATCTGTATGAGTTCTGTAAAGCCATACATACTTTTTGTTAGGATCGGTAATTGGGTACATGTATAAAGTGCATTTTTGGTTCTATGGAAATGTGATGTGCAGAAGCAATTTTAGGTAATTTAGGCCTGTTTTTATACACGTTTTATTGTCCTTAGTTATGTTTAGATTTGCATTCAGGTTTGTTTGCCTTTTTAAATGCCTTGGTAATAAATTGGGTGGAATGGTCAATGCTAGGGGTATATCTTTAGTTTATGTGCATAAATGTATTGAAATGTGTACTTAATTTTCTTGTCCATGTTTTTTTTCCTCCAGGGTCAATGAATATTGTATTCGTTTTGAGATAGTTGCATTCCTGATATGGCTCTGCACGATCAGCTAGCTTTAAAGAATAATAATGATATAACAATAATAACGACATACCAGTAACACTGTTGATAACATGCATGGTAACAAACCTTTGTGACATACCTTGTAATCCTCGTAATAATGTTTGTACCACAGGGGTTCAGGAAAGTGGTGGTGTCTACCAACATTGCTGAAACATCTGTCACCATCAGTGGCATCAGACATGTCATTGACTGTTGCAGAGTGAAAGCAAAGTAAGTATGATGATGATGATGGTGATGGTGATGATGATGATGGTGATGATGATGATGATGTTTAGATTAGATCAGGTTATAAAATATTACTTATAAATGATAATACCATGATGATGATAGTGATTGATGATGATGATGATGATGATGATGATGATGATGGTGGTGGTGGTGGTGGTGGTGGTGATGATGATGATGATTGTGATGAAGATGATGTTTAAATTAGATTGGATTATTAAATAACACATGTATATGACAGTACCATTATGATAATAATGATGTTGATGATACGATTTTCACAGCCCATGTGTATGTTTATGTTTGTATTACTGTGTATGGATGTGGGTACCAGCAAAACAGTTGTATGTGGTAGTGCTAATGCCCATAAAACAAACATCACAGTGGTCTGTCTGTAAGAGTAAGTCATTCAAATTCTCTGTCGCCCACCCTACAGTCATGACTTAGCCCTAGTCAACTTCTGGTTATTTCCCTTTGAAGTAAAACCTGGGTGGCAAGCAGTTTTAAGAATCCAGGTGTTGGGGTGGTGGTGGTGGGGATTCAAATCACAGCTTGCTACAATATCTCAGTCAGACTGTCAAAAAACTTTTGACTTTTGGCTGAGGAGGCTTAAACTCTTTGTGGAGAAAGGAGAAGAGTAGTTTAAACGACTGAAGCTTTTATGTGCGTTGGACTTTCCATTTTCGTTTTGTGAAGTAAGTGACAAAGACTTTAAGATCAACCATCACACTCAGAGGTTTGGCAACAACCAGCATATGCCAGTTTTTTTTATTGGTAAATCTCTCCCATACACCGGTGAAACAATGGTGTTGGTAACACTAGCACTTAGACACTTGGAATGAACTTGGGTTTAGTGGTATGTTGGTATGTGACTGAATGAATGTGGGTATAGTGGTATACTGTGGAGTGAGAGTGAGTGGCATAGGATAACTGAAGTGGCATAGAATTTGGAACAAAAAAAAAAAAAAAGAAAGTTGCTGGTATTGTGTATTGAAACTCTGTAGCTTACAGTCTCCTGTTTACGCAAGATAAACTCTGGCGCTGTTTGCCGATCATCAAATTGTGTTTACACAGGATGCACTCTGGCACTATTTGCCAATCAGCAAATTGTGTTTACACAGGATGCACTCTGGCGCTGTTTGCCAATCATCAAATTGTGTTTACACAGGATGCACTCTGGCGCTATTTGCCAATCAGCAAATTGTGTTTACACAGGATACACTCTGGCGCTGTTTGCCAATCATCAAATTGTGTTTACACAAGATATACTCTGGCGCTGTTTGCCAATCATCAAATTGTGTTTACACAAGATACACTCTGGCGCTGTTTGCCAATCATCAAATTGTGTTTACACAGGATACACTCTGGCACTGTTTGCCAATCATCAAATTGTGTTTACACAGGATACACTCTGGCGCTGTTTGCCGATCAGCAAATTGTGTTTAACAAGATACACTCTGGCGCTGTTTGCCAATCAGCAAATTGTGTTTATACAAGATACACTCTGGTGCTGTTTGCCAATCAGCAAATTGTGTTTACACAGGATACACTCTGGCGCTGTTTGCCAATCAGCAAATTGTGTTTACACAGGATACACTCTGGCGCTGTTTGCCGATCAGCAAATTGTGTTTACACAAGATACACTCTGGCGCTGTTTGCCAATCAGCAAATTGTGTTTATACAAGATACACTCTGGTGCTGTTTGCCAATCAGCAAATTGTGTTTACACAGGATACACTCTGGCGCTGTTTGCCAATCAGCAAATTGTGTTTACACAGGATACACTCTGGTGCTGTTTGCCGATCAGCAAATTGTGTTTACACAAGATACACTCTGGCGCTGTTTGCCAATCAGCAAATTGTGTTTATACAAGATACACTCTGGTGCTGTTTGCCAATCAGCAAATTGTGTTTACACAGGATACACTCTGGCGCTGTTTGGCAATCAACAAATTGTGTTTACACAAGATACACTCTGGCGCTGTTTGCCAATCAACAAATTGTGCTTACACAGGATACACTCTGGCGCTGTTTGCCAATCAGCAAATTGTGTTTACACAGGATACACTCTGGTGCTGTTTGCCAATCAGCAAATTGTGTTTACACAAGATACACTCTGGTGCTGTTTGCCAATCAGCAAATTGTGTTTACACAGGATACACTCTGGCGCTGTTTGCCAATCAGCAAATTGTGTTTACACAAGATACACTCTGGCGCTGTTTGCCAATCAGCAAATTGTGTTTACACAAGATACATTCTGGCGCTGTTTGCCAATCAACAAATTGTGTTTACACAGGATACACTCTGGTGCTGTTTGCCAATCAGCAAATTGTGTTTACACAAGATACACTCTGGCGCTGTTTGCCAATCAGCAAATTGTGTTTACACAGGATACACTCTGGCGCTGTTTGCCAATCAGCAAATTGTGTTTACACAGGATACAATCTGGCGCTGTTTGCCAATCAGCAAATTGTGTTTACACAGGATACACTGGCGCTGTTTGCCAATCAGCAAATTGTGTTTACACAGGATACACTCTGGCGCTGTTTGCCAATCAGCAAATTGTGTTTACACAAGATACACTCTGGTGCTGTTTGCCAATCAGCAAATTGTGTTTACACAAGATACACTCTGGTGCTGTTTGCCAATCAGCAAATTGTGTTTACACAAGATACACTCTGGCGCTATTTGCCAATCAGCAAATTGTGTTTACACAGGATACACTCTGGCGCTGTTTGCCAATCAGCAAATTGTGTTTACACAAGATACATTCTGGCGCTGTTTGCCAATCAGCAAATTGTGTTTACACAGGATACAATCTGGCGCTGTTTGCCAATCAGCAAATTGTGTTTACACAGGATACACTCTGGTGCTGTTTGCCAATCAGCAAATTGTGTTTACACAGGATACAATCTGGCGCTGTTTGCCAATCAGCAAATTGTGTTTACACAGGATACACTCTGGCGCTATTGGCCAATTAGCAAATCTGTTATATGCATAGCAGTTGGTGTTAATTGAAAAGGGCAAGATGCAGTCTGCCCTGTTTTGCATGGTACTGTGTGAAGCTTTGATTGTGGGGAGAGGGGACAAAAGATATTTCTTTTCTCCACTGCTTCATTCCTTTCTTGGATGTATGAGTTGGGATTATTTTGTGTGTGTGTGTGTGTGTGTGTGTGTGTGTGTGTGTGTGTGTGTGTGTTTGTGTGTGTGTGTGTGTGTGTGTGTGTGTGTGTGTTTTGAGAGGGAGAGAGCAACACATTCACATTCAGTGAAAAATACCACCTCTCTGTGTCTATATGTGTGTGTGTATGTGTGTGTGTGTGTGTGTGTGTGTGTGTGTGTGTGTGTGTGTACATGAATGTCATGTGTTTGTACATGTGTTTGTGCAAAAGAGAAGGAGAGAGCATTCTATTTGCACTCGCTCGCTCACTCTTCTTATGCTATGTTAAACTTGTATTGTTCATGCTGTGTGCACAGAATTCACAACCCTAGCAGTGGGCTGGACCTACTGCGTGTGGTGCAGGCATCCAAGGAACAGTGCAATCAGAGGACAGGAAGATGTGCACGAGAGGGACCAGGTTTTTGTTACCGTCTCATCACAGAAAACCAGTTTGACCTCTTCAAAGACAGAACCCTTCCAGAGATTCAAAGGTGAGAGCTGCAGACCTGTTCAATATTTTTCAGTTTGTTAGTTTTCATGTTTTACCTCAGTGGATTTACTGTTTGAATTTGGGTAGAGAACATCATCAAAGTGCATTGCCACTCTGTTTTTTTTTCCTTTCCTATTTCTGTGTACGATTTTGTTCGTAAGTGGATTTTTGTAGAAGTTTTTCAAGGAATGTCTCCTTTGCTGACATGGACCCATTTCATGCTGCACACAGGGCCTCAATGTATTGATTCATCTGAAAATCTGACATCCGCTTCAATGGGGAGAGAAAAGTTTCGGTCCACCCATGATTGGGACCTTGGACCTCTGGTTTTTCTTGATTCCCAGGAGGGCACTTTATCCTCTTGGGCACCCCTTCACCCTCTGTAGACCAATTTGCCATTGCAGATATGTTGAAAATCAGCCAATTCAGGAATCCCTCTGGAGATTTATGAATTTGTTGTAGTTTTAACGGGAAGAGTTAACACCGGGATGGTGGTTTATACACGACACAACAGTTTGACTGGAAGTGGCAGAATAGAGTTGAGATTACTGGTTGCACCATTGGTGATGGTAACTTTAAATTTTGGTCTGGTGTTTTAAAAAAATTTGGACCAGACCAAGGATGAAATCACCCCTGATGCCATTTTGATCTTGTCAGCAGGGTCCTGCCCTGGCTAGAAAACACTGGCCTGCCCAGCTCACCCACTTGCAAGTGGGAACCTGCCCCTCTTTGAGGGTGGAGCAAGTAAAGCAGCTACTGTGAATATAGGGGCATTGCCTAAACAGTGCTGGCCCTAAGAGAAGCTGAGGTCAGCACGTTGCTCCCCAACAATCCAACAGGTTGAGGGAAACAGTACTTTTTACAAAGAACTAAGTAGTGTTTATTCAGTAATAATAATAATTACAATATTTATATAGCGCAAAATCTTGATAAAATCAAATCTAAGCGCTGAAGCAGACACACACGCAAGCACACACGCACGCACGCACGCACGCACACGCACGCACACACACGCACACACACACGCACACACACGCACACACACACACACACACACACGCACACGCACGCACGCGCGCACGCACGCACGCACGCACGCACGCACGCACGCACGCACGCACGCACGCACGCACGCACGCACGCACGCACACACACACACACACACACACACACACACACACACACACGGCTATAAATGGGGAGAAAGAATAAAAGCAAGAATAAAAGCAATGGAAAATTATAGAGAGCATAGCATATACAATTATATATTATAACCATGTGATTCCCCTCCGAGCGGAGACAGGCTGCAGGGGGGGGGGGTTGAGTGAGGTTAGGATTTTATGCGGAGGAGAAAAGGTGAGTTTTGAGAGCAGACTTGAAGGAGACAAAAGTAGGTTGCTGACGGACTGAGAGAGGAAGTTTGTTCCAGGAGAGTGGACCAGAAACAGAGAAGGCTCGTGGACCATAGGTATTGAGCTTAGTGCGTGGAAAGCGAAAAGTCAGAGGATCGGAGGCAGAGCGGAGGGTACGTGAGGGAACATAGATCTCAAGTAGGCTTGACAGGTAATCGGGGGCTGAGTTATTGAGGCTTTTGTAGCACATGGTGTCTAGTTTGTACTGTATGCGCTTTGATACAGGGAGCCAGTGAAGTTGTGCCAGGAGAGGAGATACGAGGGTTGTTCAATTTAAGATGTCACCACCCCCTTAAAAAACGTACCTCTCATCTCAGCAACTTGAAACTTTTACATCCCCTCGAAGTATTCTCCGTTGGCTAGGATGCAAAGTTCAAGCCTCCTACGCCAATTCTCAAGCGCCCTCTGATAGTCGGTTTTAGGCAGACCAGACAACTCTGATCTTACGGCTTTGGCGAGGTCTTGTACCCGGTCAAACTTACGCCCAGCGAGCTTTTCCTTCAGAACAGGGAACAGCCAGAAGTCGCATGGGGCCAAGTCGGGGCTGTAGGGTGGGTGGTCCAAAACTTGGATCCCTTGCTCGCTCAGGAAGGTTGTGGTGACCTTCGCCTTATGGGCACTGGCATTGTCATGCAGAAGAAGGGTCCTCTGGGTGCCGACGGTTGGGCGCTGCTCATGGATTTTACCTACAACTTTGGGGAGCACAACTTGGGTATAGTAGGAGGCAGTGATTGTTGATTTCTCAGGCAAAATGTCAATTGCCACAAGGCCTTGCGTGTTGAAAAAAATAGAAAACAGTCGCTTGCGACTCTGGAATCCTGGGCGAAGAACAACTGGTCGGTCTCCGTCAGGGCCAACCCACATGCGGTTGCAGCGTTTGTTGGGGATGCCGTAGAATGTGAGCCAACTCTCATCTCCCGTCACTAAGTCACACAGTCGTTTTGGCCCGTTGGGCTCAAACTCATCGAGCAGTTTGCGTGAACATGCCACCCGCTGCTGCTTCAGATCATCACTTAAGAGATGTGGCACCCATCTTGCAGCCAGTTTTCTCATGTGAAGGTCTTTGTGCAGAATGTTGTTAATGGTGCCAATTGAAAGCTCACATGCCTCGCTTAATTCCCGCACAGTCGAATGTGGATCCTCCTCTATCAGTCTTTTCACATATGCAATGTTTTGTTCGTTCCGAGCTGGTAAAGCTCGCTCTGCACGATTACCCCAATCAGATGGCACTCTACCTGCTCCTAATTGTTTGACCCACCTGCAAACTGTGCGGTAAGATACACAATCCGTTCCGTAAACAGCTTGCAAATCTGCGTGTATCTTCCTACAATCGTCACCAAGTTGTAGCCTTGTGAAAGTGTAGAAACGAAATTGCTCATTGGTGACGTCCATTTTTTTCAGGCTCAGCTATTTGAAACACATTTGTAATTACGTCATACTCCGAGTTGCGTCATGATGTCAACTTTATTTTCTGCATGCTAATCAGGTAAACTTTAAAGTTGTGTTTGGTATAAACATTTTTCTGTGCGTTGCTTCGTTTTCAAACGGCAAGCCTAGTGTCATCTTAAATTGAACAACCCTCGTATGTGGTCAGCTTTTTTCTTTTTGAGTACAAGGCGTACAGCATTGTTTTGAATGCGCTGTAGGATGTGAATGGTGGAGGCAGGAAGACCAGACAGGAGTGAATTGCAATAGTCAATGCGAGACATTATGAAGGAGAGAACGAGTTTTGCAGTTGTTTCAACAGAGAGATACTTCCTGATCAGCCTTATACGATGGAGATGATAGTAGCAGGATCTGGCAGTTTGAGAAACAAAGTTGTTCATGGGGAGGGTAGAGTCAATGCAGACACCAAGGTTTTTAGCTGAATCAGAAATTGGGACTGATGTGTTACATAATGGGAGAGAAAGAGGAGCAGCTGAGAAAGTTTCTGACGGGTGCCAATGAGGATAACTTCTGTCTTGTCGTCATTAAGCTGAAGTTTGTTGAACGTCATCCAGTTCTTAATGTCTGAGTAACACTCAGTGGTGCGAGTCAACAGGTGCTGTATATTATCAGGTGAGTCACTGTCTTGAAGTTGGGTGTCATCAGCATAGAAGTGGTGTTTTATAGAGTGGGAGTTGATGATGGTGGACAGGGGGGAGGTGTAAAGAGTGAAAAGAACAGGGCCAAGGACAGATCCTTGTGGAACACCACAGGTCAGGTATGCAGGTTGAGAGTAAGTGCCATTGATGAGAACGGTTTGTTTTCTGTTTGATAGGTATGAAGTGAACCAAGACAGAGCAATGTCAGAGATGCCAAAAGTATGATGAAGTCTAGAAAGGAGAATACCATGATCAATGGTATCAAAGGCTGCCGACAGATCAAAGAGTGTGAGGAGAGAGACTTTGCCAGTATCAGTTGCAAGGAGGAGATTGTTGAGAATGTGTAGTAGGGCAGTTTCAGTGCTATGGCACTGGCGGTAGGCTGACTGGAAAGGATTGAGGAGATTGTTGGCAGACAGGTGAGAGTTCAGCTGGTTGAGGACGACTTTTTCAAGGAGTTTTGACAAGAAAGAGAGATTAGAGATAGGCCGGTAATTTTTCAGTTCATTTGGGTCTAAATTGTGTTTCTTGAGGAGAGGGTGAACAGTAGCAGACTTGAAAGAATCTGGAACAGTTCCAGTTTGAAGAGAAGTGTTGATGATGTCAGTGATGAATGGGAGGAGAGTAGGGAGACAGTCGGCGTAGAGAGAACCTGGAAGAGGATCCAGTTCGCAGGTTTTGAACGACATGGATCTGATTGTGTTGAGAATTTCTTCTTGTGAGACTGGGGTAAAAGTAGTAAGAGGTGTGCCAGAGAAGGAAGGGTCAGGTGGGCATGGTTGACAGGGTGTCCTGTCAAGTCTGTCATGAAGAGTTTGTATTTTGGTGGTGAAATACTTGGAGAATACAGATGGGAGTTCTTCATTTGTATGTTTTGTTGGGAGAGGTAAATCTTTTCGTGTGCCAAAGAGATGATTCATGGTTGTAAAGAGTTCTTTGAAGAAGAGGCATTCAGGATTTTGGTTTGGAAATAGCTTGTTTTTGCTGATGCAATGAGGGTGGATACTTTTGTTTTAGAGGCTTGGAAAAGTTGCCTGTGTACAGTGAGTTTGGATTTGCGCCAGCGGCGCTCTGCTCTGCGGCGGGCACGTTTTGCACAGGCGATCTCATGAGTGAGCCAGGGGGTAGGGGGGCGGTCAGGTAAAAGACGGGTTGTGGCTGGAGCATGAGTGTCCAGAAGATGGTGGAGAGTAGTATAGAATTCATCGGCAAGGTTATGTGACTTTTCAGAAAGGAGACGGGAGGCATCAGATG